>PVIA01002837.1:0-191834 GCA_004024845.1 Tonatia bakeri | reverse complement strand
CTACCAGCCGAGCACGGATTACTGGGAATAACCAGACATTGCCTGAGACTGGACTTCTATTTCCTTTCCTGAGATACGGTACCCCATACTGGGCAAGGGGGAAGGAAGGACTGTGTGCATTTGTGGGTGTTTTAAGGGACTTTAAGATTTTGATAAAGACATTAGGTCACTACCTTAAGTTTGTATAGCACTAAATAAAGGTTTTCCTTTCCTTTTCACGAATCTCTGGCATTGAGAGATATCTTTCCTTTAAGGCGGCGGACATGATGGACCTGAGTCTCTTTCCGTAAGAGTATTATCATTCCAGGCCCCCTTGGGTTTTGGTTTCTGCAACATTACTGTCTAATAACCTAGATTAATTCAGACAGTGATTAAGATCATCTGTATGAATGCTTACTATTTGTTATTTTTCCTTTCTCTACTTTTATTTTATAAGTTAAAATACAGTTTTCAGTGATTAAATATTATCTACTGCTTGGAAAATCTGTTTAATTACTTTTAGGTTTTTTAATATTTTCTGCAGGAATTTGAAAAGTGAGTTATTGTAAGTAGCTGTGGGTTACAGCTAAAATCTTTTACTAAATTACAAATAATCCTCCCGAACACTTAACTTTTACATTTAACAATTCAAACCAAACTTTCATGTAATTAAATGGCTTTATTGTATTCTAGTAACCTTCTGATATCAAAGAAGACTCAAAGAGACAATTCTATTATGAATTGAAGTAATTTTATCCTAGTGTTCTCTACAAAACTTAGATGTCGTTATACCTATGTCCATCTGAGACACTCTTTTTTTTAAATGAAATTCAGTCTTTTTTTAAAAAAAGATTTTATTTATTAATTTTTTAGAGCAGGGAAGGAAAAGAGAAAGAGAGGGAGAAATATCAATGTCTGGTTGCCTCTCACATGCCCTCCACTGAGGACCTAGTCTGCAACCCAGGCATATGTCCTGACTGGGAATCATTGGAAACCCTTTGATTTGCAGGCCAGCACTCAATCCACTAAGCCACACCAGCCTGGGCATCCAAGATACTCTGAAGCAGCACTGTTCAACAGAAAAAAAAAAAGTGCATCAGGGTTTTTAGGATGTAATCCTAGTAGTGGAATTGCCGGTTCAAAAGACAATTCCATTTTCAGTTTTCTGAAGAAATTCCATACTGTTTTCCATAGTGGTTGTACCAGTCTGCAATCCCACCAACAGTGCACTAGGGTCCCCTTTTCTCCACAACCTCTCCAACACTTGTTGTTTGTTACTTTGTTTATGATGGCCATTCTGACTGGTGTGGAGTGGTATCTCATTGTGATTTTAATATGGATCTCTCTAATAGCTAGCAATACTGAGCATCTTGTCATATGTCTCTGGAACCTCTGTATGTCCTCCTTGGAGAAGTGTCTGTTCAAGTCCTTTGCCCATTTTTTAATTAGATTTTTTGTCTTCCTGGAGTGGAGTCATGTGAGTTCTTTGTATATTTTGGAGATTAAACCCTTATCTGAGGTATCACTGGCAAATATGTTTTCCTACAGTTGGTTCTCTTTTTATTTTAATGCTGTTTTCTTTAGCCATATAGAAGCTTTTCATTTTGATGAGATCCCATTTGTGTATTCTTTCCTTTATGTCCCTTGCTCTAAGGGACATATCAGTGAAAATATTGCTGTATGGAATATCTGAGGCTTTCCTGCTTTTGTTCTCCTCTAGGACTTTAATGGTGTCATAGTTTATATTTAAATCTTGTATCCATCTTGAATTTATTTTTGTGTATGGTATAAGTTGGTACTTGAGTTTCATTTTTTTACATGCAGCTGTCCAGCTCTCCCAACATCATTTGTTGAAGAGGCTATTTTTGCTCCATTTTATGCAGCTGCCCACTTTGTCAAATATTAATTGACCATAGACACTTGGCTTTATTTCTGGGCTCTCTGTTCTGTTCCATTGATCCATGTGTCTGTTTTTATGCCAGTACCAGGCTGTTTGATTACAGTGGCCTTGTAGTACAGTTTGATATCAACAAAACAAGCAAGCAAGCAAGCAAGGTATAACCAAAAACATTGAAATTGAAAGCAGGCTTACAGTCACCAGAGGGGAGAGGGGAGGAGTTATTGGGGGAAAAGAGTGAAGGGCTTACAGGAACAATTATAAAGTACATATGGACAGTAACAAGGTGGTGGTGGAAATGGGAGGGAGGTGGGGAGGAGTAAGGTGGTGGGAAGGGATGGATAGAAAACTGTATGTGAACAACAATAAAATATGTTTAAAAAATAAAGAAATAGAAACAAAGTGCAAGGCACATAATTCAATTTGAAATCATTTAGTAGCCACATAAAAAAAGGTAACTGAAGCAGATGAAAGTAATGAAATATTTATTCAACCCAAATTATTAAATATATAGTTGAAACATATATTCAGTATGAAGTTACCAATGAGATTTATATACATATTCTTTATATATAGAATATATATGTATTCTTTAGAATGTGATGCATAACAACATTTATGGTACATCTCAGTCTAGACTAGCCATACTTCAGGTAATCCAAGTCCACATCTGGTGAGCGGCACCACATTGGACAGCACAGTTCTATAGCATATATGTTGCTCTTCTTCCAGAGGATGCACAAAATTTTCTATCTTGCTCAGGTACAAGTAAAGGAGACTTCTTTTTCTGAATGATTGTCCCCAGGCCATTACAAATCCCAGTGCTCTTTATGAGTCATGCAACCTACCATGCCAGGCTGACAGCACCTGTGCTGGGCTTTCTTATGTCTCACAACAGGGGACTGTCTGCTGTGCCAAAATCAACATGTACAGAGTCTTCCAAAATGTACACTCCCACTTTCTGTGTCAGTGTCCTAACTAATAAGTAATAAGTCAACACAGACTCACTCAGATATAAGGGCCATCCCTTGAGTAAAACCACTGTATCAAATTCCCAACAATTGTGAGGTCATAAAAATAAACACACTTCCATAGCACTAATATATTCATTAAATAATTGCCCTAATTATAAAAAACATCCCCACTCAATTTCACATTACCAGTGTTCCCCCTGTCACATCTGTAACTCTGTCCAAATGCATATTATTCAATGTCTTAAAAACTACAATATAATAAAATATTAGTATGCAGCAAATTACATTAAAATGTAAATAGCAAATTCACAGAAATTTTTAACATGAAAATTTGCTTTGGCATATAACATTATTAAATTAAATTAAGTATAGATGGTGCAAATAATAATTTTTTTAACTTTCAAAGAATTAAATATAGTTTGGGATATTTTAAAAATAGGATATAAAGTCGAGATAAGCAAATAAGACTTCATTAGATAATGGGGGAAAGTAGGGGAAGGGTCATCAAAGAACATGTATAAAGGACCCATGGACAAAGCCAAAGGGGTGTAGGGTTGAGAGTGCAGCCAGGAACAGTGGGGGTGGGGGGAAATGGAGACAACTGTACTTGAACAACAATAAAAAAATAAAGATAAACTACCCTCAAAGGGGCAAATATATGAACAGGTAATTTTGAATGAATAAATATAAATAATAATTATATAAACAACTATCTAATCACATTAAACAAAAATTTTCAAATTAAAAAAAATTCTTCAAGTGTTTCTCGAATTTGATTTTTCCAGTTGTGTGCTAAACTAAAATGGAACCTAAAGATAGCAGTGGCATGATATCACTCATTATAATGTGTGCATAGAAGAGACTACAACTAATTTAATTGAATATAAAAAAGTATTTTAATGTATTTTGTAATTTCAGTCTTTTATAGCAAAGATAATCTTATAAAATTTTGTTTATAAGAGGTAAAAGTCATAATCACAAAATAAATTGCTTCTCTTTAATTTACCATTATCATAGTTTAAGAAATACTATGTTATTTTTAAACACACATGAAAGTTGATTCTGGAATGTATGCACTTTGAAAATGGCTTACAGTATGTGAACATTTGCTCTGCTCTCTTTGGAATATCACCAGGGAACTTATGATAGAATATTAATGGTTGCCTACATCATTACTGTTACAGTGAGCAACATAAGTATTTGAAAATAATGACATGCACTACTTAAAAAAAAACATGTTGAGGTTATATGGAGAATTCATAGTTCCATTTAACCACAAATAAATAAAGACATGGACTGTACAGTACCTTTCCACAAACAGTACTATTACTATTAGGTGCTTTATATCTAACCTAGAGTGACCATCAGTTTTGAAATGACCCTCTACATTCTATAGAAAGCTATGAAAGAACCTCACTACTAGAGGAAATTTGGTATTGTTGCCTTGAGGATGATCTTACTCTAGTTCTTAATTTCACTGTATTTTCCCAACTGGAGAACTGCATTTGTTGAAGGTGTCAGTATTATTTCATGGCCCCTTCTCATTCACGTGTCTTCACAGTTCTCAAGAGCAAAAGCAGAGAAAAAAACATGGTGTTAATCTCCAGAGCTAACTGAAAAAAAAAAAAATATATATATATATATAAAATATTCTTTTTTCAATCAGAAATTTCTTCAATAACTCATCAACAATTATTTTTGCTGGTTTATTATTTTCCAGATTAGGAAATGATCCATTTTCCTCTTTCTTTTTATCAAGCCAGTGCAATACATTAGACACATTTCCCTCCCTTATAGTTACATTCCATTCTGTTTTCTTTGTAATGAAATTACTATGTGAAACAAAGCCTACTGCATATTTAGATGGAAATACAAAGTTGTTTCTTCCATACTTTTTGAAAATTATAATGTGAGTTATTGCTCCTCGGTTTTGTTTACTGGATCTCATTGAATATTAATTTCTTGCATGGATCCCACTTTAGAGTATCAACTTTGGATAAAATCAGTTGCATCCCACTGATGAAACAGTCTTTTCCTCTTGCCTCTTTGCCTTTAAATATTCTTTTTCCATTTTGTTTATATTAACTTTATATGTCAGATATGGATTAACTTCTTTATGTGCTTCACACTTGAGCATGTTGTATGATAAAAGGAATATATTATTTAAATTTTCAGGAAGAAAACCAAATCCTATTAGAAGCTTTATAGAAAATAAAATATTCTGAAACTGCAGTTTACATGCGCACTTGCATATCCTCCTAGAAAATGGGAGTTAATTATTTCTGGTCAGTGCTTGAGGTCAATGGACCAGGTAGGAGTTGAGAGATATGGTGGGAAAACATGGATGATTTATGGACCATTTAAGCTAGAAAAACCCAAAGGCAGAATGCTTTAATGCTATGCAAATTATTATTTTCCAGAGAAATAAGGCATTGCATGGGGATTTAGTGAATAAATGAAATGTTTGTTTGGTGAATTAGTTGTTCTCTCTCTCTCTTTCTCTCTCTCTCTCTCTCTCTCTCTATATATATATATATGTATATATATGTATATATACATACATATATATGTGCATATATATATATACACACACACACACACAGAGGAGAGAAAGATATAAGTATAGATATAGATATAGGTATAGATATAGATATACAGATACAGATATGTAGAGATATCTGTCTATATACATAGATAAATAGATATAAAATATATTGTCTGGGAGCACTTGTAAAGTTTTTCTGGCTCTCATTTATGATTTGCTTCATTTTGTGATCTGAAAATTATGTCCGAAATGTCCAGACAGGCAAGCAGCTAGTTCGTGAACAGATCCAAGCTAATTCACCACCTACGTATATACTCTGGAGAGACATACAAAGTCCCAGTTCTTCAGGAGCACCATAATTGTGTTCCTATGTTATCAGTGTCAGGGGAACTTTCTCTTTCTAGTCAATATTCCCCTCTTCCTACTCCTGCCCATTTCATTTGAGTTACATGCTTTGTGGTCAAGACTACAGAGGTATCACCCCCCTTTCTTATGCCATTAGAGCTCTCCATGGTATACTTGAGTATCACAATTCTCCAGAGGAGAAGTATTAGTTATTTTATACTGGCCAGAATATGTAGATCTAATAGATCATTTAATAGACACTTTCTTCCTGCCCATAGGCATTGCATCTCATAGCCTAATTTCAAAGGTTTATAGATAAAAACAGCCCCATTTCAAGAGTAGATGTGGAAAGGGGAGTAGGTGTGGAAATGGAAGTAGAGTTAGTGAGATACTGTTTACTTATTCATTCAGGATTTAATGAGATTCGTCTAAGCACGTACAATTATCCAAGGTATTAGAACATTAATATAAATAAAACGCTGTCCTTTTTTTCACATTTTTTTTCTTTCAAATGGAGAAGACAGACATGTAAACAGATGAATTACATTCCAATGTGTCTTAGTGCTATAATAGTCTAAACAACAGACTGTAGAAAATAAATTATTTCAAATACACGATAATTGAAGCTGAGCATTTTGGGCAGCAATCTATAAGGAGAGACTCTGGCAACAATGGAAGTACCACTTTTCACCTGCAGTGCCCATGTGGTTTCTACAAAGGAAATATGAGAATGAATAAATTTATTTATTTTTTTTTACTTTCAGGTGTACAATTCAGTGATTAAATATTATATAATTTACTGAGTGGTCACCTGATAAATCTAGTACACTGGAACTACACATAATTGTTACAATATTATTGACTATATCCCCTATGCTATACTTTATATCCTCATGATTATTCTCTAACTACCAATTCATACTTCTTAATCTCTTCACTTTTTTCACACAGTCTCCCAGCACCCTTCCCCTCTGCAAAGCATCAAATTTTTCTCTGTATTTATGGGTCCATTTCTATTCTGCTTCTTCATTTGTCTTTCTCTGACTTCTTTCACTCAGAACGATGCCTTCTAGGTCCATCCATGTTGTTCCAGATTGAAAAATTTCATTTATTTGCATACCTGAATCATATTCCATTTTATATATTCACCATTTCTTCTCTATATGTTTATCTGTTGATGGACCTTAGGTTGCTTCCAAATCTTAGCTATTATAAATAATGTGTCAATGAACATATGGATGTATGTGTCATTTCTATTTAGTGTTTTGAGTTTCTTCAGATTAACATCCAGATGTGGAATCACTGTGTCCTTTTTTGCCTCTTGTTGTCTTTGTTTTAAAGTCTATTTAGTCTGGTGGGAATATTTCTACCCCACATTTTTTTCTCTTTTGTTTGTTTTCATTTTCATAAAATGTTTTCCATCCCTTTACTCTCAGTCTATGTGTGTCTTTCTCTCTGATGTGAGTCTCTTGTAGACAACATCTATATTGTCTTGTTTATTCATACATTCAACTTCATATGTCTTTTGACTAGAGCAATCTTTTAATATAGCGACATTAAAATAATTCTTAACAGATAGGTATTTATTGGCATTTTATTGTTCTTGTTTTACTTCTTCCTCTCCTCCTCCTCCTCCTCCTCCTTCTTCTTCTCCTTTTTCTTCTTCCTCTTCTTCTTCTTCTTCTTCTTCTTCTTCTTCTTCTTCTTCTTCTTCTTCTTCTTCTTCAAAAAGACCCTTTAATATTTCTTATAATACTGGTTTGATGATGATGACCTTGTTTAGATTTTTCTTGACTGGAAAGCTCTTTATTTATTCTCTGATTTTGAATGATAGCTTCACTGGATGGAGTAATCTTGGTTGTAAGTTTTTGCTTTTTATCAATTTAAATATTTATTGCCATTCCCTTATGGCCTGCAGGGTTTCTGTTGACAAATTTGCTGACAAATTTAGGGAAGCCTTTGTAGAAACTGATTTTCTTTTTCTACTTTAATTATTCTGTGCCCTCTCTCTTCTTCTAGCACCTCCATGATGTGAAATTTGGTATGCCTAAAGTTGTCCAAGAAGCTCACGGTACTATCCAAATTTTTTTTTCCTGTTCTGATTGGGTGTGTTCTGCTTTTTTATCTTCTAAATCTCTGATTGAATCACCTGCTTCTCTTACTCCACTGTTAATTCCTTGTAATGTATTCTTCATTTTAGTTAGTGTATTCTCATTTCTAATAGGTCCTCTTTTATATTTTGTACCCATTTTTATGTTTCCTAACTCTATGTTGAAGTCCTCACTAAGTTCATATATTCTTCTGCTAAATTCATTGAGCATCCTTTTAACCAGTGTTTTGAACTCTCATCTAATAGACTACTTGTCCCCATTTTGTTTATCCTTTTTCTGGAGTTGTGTTCTGCTCTGTCATTTGGGCAATATTTCTTTGTACCTTCATTTTGGCTGCCTCCCTGTGTTTGTTTCTATGTATTAGGTAGAGTCACTTCATCTTCTGGGCTTGGTAGAGTGTCCTATATCATCCAGTGACACAAGCTCTCTAATCACCTAAATGGGGCCCTTGAGGAGTGCTGACCATGTGGACTGTGTACATTGTCCAACTGTAGTTGAGCTGTGATTGTTGCTGGCACCTCTGTAGGAGAAGGTATTTACTCCCAGGCAGACTGGCTACAAGGGCTGGCAACCATCATAGAGGATCAGCTCTTCAGGTGTAGGCTTCATGAAGCAGAACTTACTTCAGTAAGCTCTGGTGCCTTCTGAGTCTTCCCCTTGAGTGTGTTGTTCATGGAGGTTGTTGAGTAGTGCTTTGACATGGTCTGAAGCAGTTCACTGGGTGCGCTGGCTCTGGGTCATCCTAGGATGTTCAGGTCAAGGTCAGTCCCCCACCCAGTGTGACCCAAAATGAGATACAAAGTGATTTTCAGATGGTTGCTACATATGCTGGTCTTGGAGGTGCCCAGAAAAGGCAAAAATTCAAACCAAGTTAGCTGCCACTAGTGTTGGACCTTTGGCCACCTAGAAAAGGGTACACAGTATTCTGAGGCCAGATACTACTTGTTTGTGATATTTTAGGAATGTCTGAAACATGAGACAATACAGGCTGTTTGTATGGAAAGGCCACTAAAAATGCCTTTGATGGGCATGAAAGTTGGGTGGGGTGGGGTCTCAGGGAATCACCAGAGTGGTGTGAACACATTAGCCAGGTATGGCACTGCTTGCTGGCTCTGTTGGGAGGAGGATGCTCAACAAGGGATCATGCATTCTGCCAGCTCTTTTGTCTGGGAGAAAGCTACCCCTCTAGTTCTGGCCATGATGCTAAATAATTTAGTTCCTCACTTATACCTCTGGTGTCTTTGTGCTATCATCCCACTGTTGTGACATAGAGCAAGTGAGTCTGAGTTAGTCTGTGCATGGGCCCTTTAAGAGGAGCTATCTAGGACTCCAGAGGCCCTCCTTCTCACTCAGCCACAATTTTTACTAATTGTCATCTCCAGAAGTTATAGGAACTTCTCTTTTTGGCACTGAAACCCTGGGCTTGGGGACCTGGTTTAGTTTTGGGACCCCTTGCTCACCAGGGGGGACCTCTGCAGCCAATATATCCGTCCCAAATTTTTACTCACCATTAGTGGGTTTGGTCTCAGTTCTTTCTGTATCTATGCTTCTCCTACCAGTCTCAGTGAGGCTTCTTAGTGTATCCTTAGCTATAGGACTTCTATTCAGATAGATTTTAGGTGATTCTGAGTGATAGTGGTTCTGTAGTTTATTTGTAGTTTTGACGTTGTTGTGGGAGGATTTGAGTATGGCATTTACCAGCCTTACCATCTTCTTTTTATTGTAAATTCACTGTGTTTAAAGTATGTCTTTATAGAGTACATCTTCAAAAAGGGATGGTTAATTAATATTGATAAAACAAGGTGAAGTTATATTAATGGTCATAATTTAACTAAGAAGTGGCAAAACAGTTGCTTGGACTTTGTGAAGTTCTGAAAACAATCCTTAGTGTGTATAGCTTTTTTCTGTAAGAGCTTAAAAAATATTTGCCTAGGTATTTTGGATGTCTGCAATTGAAAAATAGTGAAAGAATAAATATGTTAAATTATGTGCAGTGGCTGACTATAAAAAAGTGGAAATTTTGTATATTAGAGAAAAGTAAACTTATTAGGATAATTTCAAGTTATTTTAAATATTGTTTGTTATTTAAAATAAAAATTACTATGAGAAAAAATGTTTTATTTATTACTTTCCAGACCTTCTTATTGCTAACAAGATGAATGATTTAAAGACTTCATGTATTGCCAATTTAAATACAGAGTTGAGTTCAATGAATTGATGTCACTTAGCATACCTGGGTACTAAGCATGTCTGGACTCTTTAAAACTACTATTTTTTTCTCGTCCAAATCAATGAATAACACATTAGTCACGTGACATAATAAAAAGAGTTGTATCGAATCTCAGGTGTACTATGTAGCATTTGCGTTAGCATGTATGAAGTATCCTTGAAAGCCCACTGTATAAATCGATCACTGGTCTCTATAATACCCATATAATATATATATTTTTGAAGGTGAAATGGAATGACCTATAGACAGAACCTGACATTCAAACCTGGGCACTTGCTTGAACTTTAGTGGACTGATCTCTAGCTCCTTTTGTTGACCTCAAAGCTTTGAACTAGATATCCAGTTAGATTAAAATGTGAGCATAGTAGCTTAATTAACTCTGTGTTTTTCAAATACTTTGATTACATATATGCTTTAAGACATAATCAAAACATTTAAGCACTTTTGGGAGAAGGAATTCATGAGCACGTTTACAAGTGAGAACTTTTTTTTTTTACCATTTTGTAAATAAAGATTTAAAATAAAAGACATAAAAAGGAACACTGAAATTTTTTTAAGATTTTTTATTTATTTGTTTTTAGAGAGGGAAGGGAGGGAGAAAGCGAGAGAGAGAGAAACATCAATGTGTGGTTGCTGGGGGCCATGGCCTGGAACCAGGCATGTGCCCTGACTGGAAATCAAATCTGTGATGCTTTGGTTTGCAGCCCATGCTTAATCTACTGAGCTACACCAGCCAGGGCTAGGGGCACTGAATTTTGAAAAAAATATATAATTACAATAATAGCTGTATACACTTGGTACTAGGGAGTACTAGGATGAGTAGGATCAACGTTAGCTTCCCAGGATGGACACCCTCCATTAGCTAGGTTTGAAGGTGAGAGGCATTTCTCACCAACTGTCAGATGCAGAGATATATTTGAGAGAACTGTGGCACTGCAGGCCAAGAAAAAGACTGTCACAAAAATGTAAACTCCTCTAGTCAATTACAGATTCTAGGAGAAAATGGCCTAATGGATGTTGTTCTGATTATGTTTAGCATCCCATGAAATGAGAATTAACTGATCTTGAAGAATAGACCACTTGAGAAATAGACCACTAAGAGAAGAATAGACCATTAAGAGAAAAATAGTCTACCTGTGACACAGGGCATATCTGAGTGTAAGTAAGTTTTATCATACCCATATGCCTTTTCCTTGCATGGGTCAACAAAAATGTTACAATTTGCTGTTTTGATGTAAGCCAGGCTTCTAAAGAAGTAGGGTGGGCAGAGATGGAACAATTGCCTCTCTCTCAATGTTTTTTCTTAGAGCTAGAGGGGCCTAAAGAGTTTAGGGGTGATGATATTACTAGATATAAATAGAGCAGGGTGAGAGAGAGTTTTAATCTCCAGGGAGAGGAAAAGCAATATCAGGAAACAGGATGAATTGGTTGAGACCAAGATATTATACAATAACATCACAGTTACAAGGCTTTGGTGGATCCCAACAGACTGAACTAACTTCAAACTTAGGTTTAGCTCCCTATTACACTATTCTCTGTGACCAGTCACATTATGGTAAAGGTAGTAAATGGAATCTACTAATCTAAAATTCTCTGAATCAGGGTTGAAACCTTTATTTCTGGGGAACTACCGAGAAGTTTTAGACCTAATCTCCCTGCTGCCTCAGGTTTCCTCTATAGATTTACATTGGTTGACTCATTTCTTCCTCCCAAGTTTCTTAGATGTGATCTTAAAATTAAGCTAGAGTAAGTTTTGTGGAAAATCAGTCTTAATTTTCAAGGAATCATATAAGTTAATACTCAGTGATCTTTATGATTTTTCTCTAATATCCTCTTAAGAAAATGTGAAAAAATTGAATATCTTTGCAAATTTCCAGCTCTTTTACAACATTTCTCTCTTATATTTAAATAATGTAGTTACAAATAGTATATATGTTAATGTTTTGAAATACTGACATTTCAAAATAAAATTGTTATATGACTTTTAATGTATACAGTGAAATATTATTACATAATAATTAGACACATAACTATTCATTTAGACATAAAAAATATTTAAGTCATAAATTTTAGTGCTTTATTTGCTCCTTAACCTTTTATTTTTATACCTTATTTACACAGAAAATTCAATCCTACTTTAATATGTTTTTAACATTCAAATAATTTACTTCTCATTGTTTAATGCATTTCTGCCATAAAATATTTTATTTGTTTAAATTAGATGTTTGTATTTCTTGAGATCAGAAAACTTAACCCATTTTTTCTTATGAATTCAGCTTCCATTAACATTATTAGTAGCACACAACTGATTAAAACAACATTTTACTACAGATTAAGATTGGTAATATAATGCACAAAAAATAACCTTTCTCTTTCTAAACAGAAAAATCAATCAGGAAGCTATAAAAATTGTAAACATATGCTCATCAACATAAGAACACTAAAATATATAAGTAAAATATGGGAGAACTTCAGGAAAAATATAGACAGCAACACACTTACAGTCCGGGATTTTAACACTTCACTCTTTTTTTCACTCTTTTTTTTCAGGGGGGGAGTGGTGAAACTGAGTTATTTATTTTTTAACATTTTTTATTGTTGTTCAAGTACAGTTTTCTGCTTTTCCTCCTCACCCCTCCCCATCACCCTAGTCCTCCCCACCTCCCTCCCCTGTTTCCACCCCCCATGTTGTTGTCCATATGTTCTTTATAATTGTTTCTGCAAACCTTTCACCCTTTTCCCTATAATCCCCTCCTCTCTGGTCACTGTCAGCCTGTTCTCAATTTCAATGTCTTTGGTTATATTTTGCTTGCTTATTTGTTTTGTTGATTAGGTTCCCGTTAAAGGTAACACCCCACTCTCAACAATGGACAGATCTTCCAAACAAAGAATCAATAAGAATATCTTGGTGCTGAAAGATAGCCTATATGAAATGGACTTAACTGATCTATACAGAACTTTTCACCCCAAGGAAGCAAAATATACATTATTTTCAAATGCACATGGGACATTCTCAAAGATAGACCACATGATAGGATACAAAACAAACCTCAACAAATTCAAGAAAATTGAAATCATATCAAGCATTTTTTTTTACCACAATGCTTACAAACTAGAAACAAACTTTAAGGAAGAGACTCAAAACACTGAAATTCATGAAGGCTGAATAACATGTTACTAAAAAATAAATGGGTAAAATGAGATTAAGGAAGGAATCAAAAGGTTTGTGGAAATAAATGAAAATGAACTTATTATGGGACACAGTGAAGGCAGTCCTGAGAGGGAAGTTCATGGCAATACAGACCTACCAAAAAAAAGATAGAAACATTTCAAATAAACAACCTAACCCTATGCCTAAGAACTCAAGGCACAATAACAAAGACAGCCCAGCGCAAGTACAAGGAAGGAAATAGCCAAAATGAGAGCATAATTAAATGACATACAGACTAAAAGAACCAAAAGATGGATAAATCCAGCAGCTGGTTCTTTGAAAAGATAAACAAAATTGACAAGCCTTTAAGCAGACTCATCAAGAAACAAAAAGAGAGGGCCCAAGTAAATAAGATCAGAAACAAAAGAAGCAAAAGTACAACTGATACCACAGAAACACAAAAGATCATAAAAAACTACTACAAAAACTATCTGCCAAGAAATTTGAAAACCTGGGTGATATAGACAAATTTCTAGGAAAATGTAATCTTCCAAAACTCAGTGAAGAAGAAGCAGAAAACCAGAATAGACCTATAAGGGTTGGTAAAATTGAAGCAATAATCAAAAACTCCTGGCCCACAGAAGCCCTAGTCTGGACAGATACATAAAATTTTACCAAACATTTAGGGAGGAGCTAACCCCAATTCTTCTCAAACTATTCCAAAAGAACCAAGAAGAAGGAAGACTCTCAAGCTCCTTTTATGAGGCTAGTAGTATTCTTATTTCAAAACTAGATGAAGACACTACAAGGAAAGAAAACTACAGGCCCATATCACTGATGAACATAGACGTAAAATTCCTCAGCAAAATATTTGCAAACCACATCCAACAATACATTAAAAATATCATACATCATGACAAAGTGAGATTTATTCCAAGGATTCAAGGACAGTATAATATACACAAATCAGTTAATGTAATACATCATATAAACAATAGAAAAGGCAAAAGCCACATGATCATATCAATAGGTGGAGGAAAAGTATTTGTAACATACAGTACAAATTTATGATAAAACACTTAGAAAAATGGGACTAGAGGGAGCATATCTCAACATAATAAAAACCATGTAAGAGAAACCTACAGCCAACAACATACTCAAAGGGCAAACACCAAAAGCTTTCCCCTTAAAATTAGGATCAAGACAAGGGTGTCCACTTTCACCACTTCTATTCAACATAGTATTGGAAGACTTAGCCACAATGATCAAACAAGAGAAAGAAATAAAAATATCCAAACTGGAAAGGAGGAAGTAAAACTGTCATTGTTTGCTGATGATATGATAGTGTACATGGAAATCCCTATAGTATCGGCCAAAAAACTACTATAATTAATAAATGAATTTGGAAAAACAATGGGATACAAAGTCAACACTCAGAGATTGAAGACATTTTTGCACACCAACAATGAAATTTATGAAAGAAAAATCAGGGGGAAACATCCCATTTGCTATACAACAAGAAAAATAAAGTACCTAGGAATAAACCAAACTATAGATGTAAAAGACCTGTACTCAGAAAACTACACAACACTGAAGAAAGAAATTAAGAAAGAAACAAAAAAATGGAGACATGTACCGTGTTCATGGACTAGAAGAATTAACATCATCAAAATATCCATACTACCCAAAGCAATTTATAGATTCAGTGGAATCTATATTTAAATACCAATGACATAATTCACAGATATTGAACTAACATTTTGAAACTTTAAATGGAACCATAAATGACCCCAAATAGCCACAGTAACTTTGAAAAAGGAGAACAAAGTTGGAGGGAATCACAATAACTGATATCAAACTATACTACAAGGTTACTGTATTCAAAGGAGTCTGGTACTGGCACACAGACCAATAGAACAGAATAGAAAGCCCAAAAATAAACCCATGTCAATATCATCACTTAATATTTGACAAGTGGTGTAGTAACATAAGATATAGTAAAAATAGTCTCTTCAATAAATGGTGTTGGGAGATATGGACAAGTACATGAAAAAAATGAAACTAGACCACCAATTTACACCATAAATCAGAATAAAGTCAAGATGGATAAAATACTTAAAGATCAGTCATGACACCACAGAAGTCCTAGAGGAAAAAAGGAAGCGAAATTTCAGATATCCCATGCACCAATACTTTCACCAATGCATCATCCCCTAGCAAAAGGGAGATACGGGAAAGAATAAACAAATAGGACTGTATCAAACTCATAACCTTCTGCATGGCTGAAGAAAACATCAGCAAAATGTAAAGGAAACCAACCATATTGGAAAACATATTTGCCTACAATACCTTGGACAACTGTTTGTCCTCCAAAATATATAAAGAACTCCCATGACTAAACACCAGGAAGATAAATAATCCAATTAAAAATGGCCAAAGGACCTGAATAGATACTTCTCCAAGGAGGACATACAGAGGGCCCACAGATACACGAAAAATGCTCAACATCTGCAGCCATTAGAGATGCATATTAAAACCACAATGAGACATCACTTCACACCAGTCAGAATGGCCATCATAACCTAATCAACAGACAACAATTTCTGGTGAGGTTGTGGAGAAACAGGAACCCTAGTGCAGTGTTGGTGGGAATGCAGTCTGGTGCAGCCACTGTGGAAAACAGTATAAAATTTCCTCAAAAAATGGAAGATGGAACTACTTTTTGATCCAGTGATCCCACTGCTGGGTCTATACCCTAAGAACCCTGAATCACCAATTCAAAAGGATCTATGCTCCCCAATAAATAGCAACATTATTTACAATAGCCAAGTGCTGGAAACAGCTGAAGTGCCCATCAGTAAATGAGTGGATCAAAAAATTGTGGTACATTTTATACAATGGACTACTGTGCAGCAGAAAGAGGAACTCCTACCCTTCATGACAGCTTTGATGGAGCTAGAGTTCACTTATGATAAGTGAAATAAGCCAGGCAGTGAAAGGCAAATACTGTGTCATCTCACCTATAAGTGTAACCTATTCAACAAAATAAGATGAACAAAATAAAATCACAGAAATGGAAATAAGTAACAAACTGACAGTGACCAGATGGCAGGTGGGAGGGGGTAATGGGGGAATAAAGGGAGAGGGTCAAGAAAGGAGCCCACAGACAAAGGGGGCAACATTGAATGTGAAAGGTAGGGCCTGTGTAGGACACAGGGCAGGGGAGAAAAATGGGGGAAAATGGGGAACAAATGTAATTGAAAAACAATAAGAAATATATAAAAGTGATTTAATAAAAATAATATAATCAATGAATAGCTCAAAATAAAAAAGTTTACAAAAAATTTATGTTAATCTTGCTAGGCGTTGAATTTAGTTTACTTTCTGTTATAGTTTTTGTGGCAGAGTTTTCTAATTCTTCTGTATTTATTTTGTTTCCACTGCCATTACCATTACCCCACTCATGCACCCCCACCCCACACAGCACATTGGCTTTTAGCTTCTCTAAGAATTACTTGTACATTGAATCTATTCTTGTCCACAATTATTTGTTCTTGCAATTCACTGTTATACTGAGACCCTGTTGATATGTGAGAATGTGTATTGGAGAAAGCATTCTATAATTTTAGTATTAAATCTCATTTTCAGTGGGACTGAGAACCTGAAATCTTACTAGTAGATGCAACCCTGATGAATGTAGGCTATGAAGTTTTCAAAGTTTTATAATTGTCAGAAGCTTTCTACAAAACCATTGTAATCTGATTTTCCAAAATAAAATTAAACAAGTACTATTTAACCTTTTACAACTTCAACAATATCATTTCAATAGTGGAGGATTATTTGCATAATCTACATATGTATATTCTGAACTTTATCCTTCCCTAGCACCTATCTGCAGTGTGAATGTGTCTACCAGGCTGATTTTAATAATTCATTTAGCCAGTTCCTTAGCATAAACAAAGGTATCTTGTCTTTTTGTGTTATTTCCATAAAAATGTGTAAACATTTGCTTGATTTAATAACAACAGGTAAGGTATAAAAAATGATAAAGTGTCTAGAAAAAAAGCATCAACCCACCATTATGATGTGTATGGTGCAACCTGAAACATTTTTATAGTATGTTTCTATAAAATGTCTATGAAAATGAATGGTTGGGTGGAGTTTATTATAAGGCAGAATTTGCATGAAAGGTGAATTTATTCTAAAGAAGTACACTGAGGAAGCTTTAAAAATTTTGGAAACATTGGAGACCTACACATTGATTTCTGAGACTGACAAAATGCCTATCATCGCATCTAAAGACTGATGCCCTATTCAGTACTTGGTACAGGAACTGAGTTCAGTACCTACCATATCCTTGGGGCTCTGTCAGTGGTCATGATCACCATCATCTAGACACAAGGCATTGAGACAATTACTCACCAGTCCAAATGTACAGATCCCTTGAAAAACTCTGAGAAACAACAAAACAAACATTTCAGTAATGTATCTACCAGTTACAACATACAGAAAACTGAATTGATGGTATTTTATTTTGTTTAATAATTTATAGATTTGCTTATCTGGTTAGACTGTAGTAAAAAACTAGCAATACATGTTGGACTTTCTTTCTATACTTTCAGCCCTTCCTTCCTGTTAGAGACAAAGCCAAGTCTGAGACAAAGTTAACGAAGGCTGTTTATTCATAACTAGGGAAGTCATTTACCCTGGCTTTTGTTTCAGTAATGGCTAGAAGGTGTTTAGAGGAGAGTAAATTTTATAGGATAAAGAGAAGGAAACACTAATTGGCAAGGTGGGAATTTAGGATATGAGTATAAGACTTTCTTTCTTTCTTTTTTTTTTTTATGGCCTCAGTCCCTTCCTCTGCCCAAGTGCTCAGTGCCCTTAGCGGGCCCCATCTTTCCTTTTCTTTTTTCTTTTTTCTATTTTATTTTAATCATTGTTCAAGTACAGTTTTCTATCCTTTGCTCTCATCACAGCCCACCCACTCATCTCTCCCCACCTCCCTCCCATTTCCACCCCCCCTAGTTTTTGTCCATGTGTCCTTTATATTTGTTCCTGTAAACCCTTCTGATTCTCCCCTGAAATTCCCTCCCCTCTCCCCTCTGGTCACTGTCAGCCTGTTTTCTATTTGAGTGTCTTTGGCTATATTTTGCTTGTTTGTTTGTTTTGTTGTTTAGGTTCCTGTTAAAAGTGAGATCATATGGTATTTGTCTTTCACTGCCTGGCTTTTCACTTAACATAATGCTTTCCAGTTGCATCCATGCTGTTGCAAAAGGTAGGGGCTCCTTCTTTCTTTCTGCTGCATAGAATTCCATTGTGTAAATGTACCATAGTTTTTTTATCCATTCATTTACTGATGAGCACCTAGGTTGCTTTTTACAGTCACATTGTCACAATAGTTCTTATGTTGATGGGCATGGCAAGATGTTTCTTATGGCTCACATACATGTTCTTTGCAAGGACTGAGACCTATCAATTGAATTTTCCCTTCCAAGATATGACTACATTTTGTGATCTTTCTTTCAGCATTTAGAGACTGCGGTTAACCACATTGTCATCCTGGCAAGAAAACCAAGTTATGCTCCCATTTCTCAAGGTAGAAGCCTGAGGTTTATAGAGTAGGTTAATTTCACATGCTTAGGAGAAGGGAGGTTGTATCTGAATCTATGTGTCTTGTTTCCAACCCCAAATCTTCCCTGGATACTGAATTTTGCATTTCCCTAAGTCAAAAGAGAATCAGATATTGGAAACTTTTGAGCCAGAAAATTCTATCTTTACATTTTTGTTAAGTAGTCCATATCCCAGAAGCAAAAGGGATTTGTAGAGTAGCGTATAACTTCTTAAACAGATCACAGAGGTAATAATGGTGAGGATTAATACTGGATTCCCAGATTCTTAGTCCCATCCACAGCAGCTCCTCTGTTATCAGCTACAAGACTTTTGTTTTGGTTACAAATGGGGTGATCACATGTCACAACATACAACTTTGACTTTGCTGGTAAGGAGCAGGGTGTAAGAAGATTAATATGAAAATTAACTTAACATTAATACAGGTAAAGTTTCATCACATTATCTTTGACCACATTTGGGCACCCCAATAGCACCCTAGCTAATGTGGCATTCACTAGAGGACAAGCAGGACAGCAGCAAAAATGTCCTAGGAATTTGCACTTTCTGGGGCAACTGCCTTATCCTTTATGGAAGGGTCTCATTAGTGCCCTGTTTTTATTTATAACAAACATGGATGTCTCGTAGCAAAGTTCTTTTCACCCATAATCCAGTGTGTCTTCCTCATTTTGTTTTGACTCTGCACAGCATCTGAATAAAATTGGAAACTGTAAGACCATACAAGTAATATAGGTCTTGGAGGGAATGCTCCTTTGAGTTTCTGCTTATAAATGCAAAAGCGATGGGCTTCTGAGTAAGGCATACTGTTCAGCTCAGTGTCTGAGCTAGCTTTACTGGGAGCAACAATCCTATTTATTGAGTCAATGTACAGTGATTTATAGCTGATGTTTTTGTCTTTATGTATTATATACTCCTAAAATGCTACTTTTGCTATATTGCTTAACTTTACTGGGTTGCTTCTAAAAGGCATAAACTTCTTTTGAGTACATGCTGAAGACAAAGTTCTGATTTAACTTTGAGCAATTTGTGGGTAATATTAAGCTCAGTGGGTTCATTTCTGTAGCCACCCAACATACAAACTGTCTAAGAAGTCAACCCTAAGAATTATCATTTGCATCATTGGAGGTCTTTGAAATCTGAAGTTATTCTACTCCTTCCTCTATACCTTCACACATATGTAAACACCTTATCCACATACCCACCCACCCCACACACCTATTTCAGTAATTGTTTCTTCTCTGACCCTAAAGACTGAGAGGACTTTTTTTTCAGCTCTCACTGGTCAGCCAGAGGACATATTAGTGCATCAGCAATGACTTTAGATGTGTGTGTGTACACATGTGTATTTGCATTTAATATATGCACATTACATATATGTATAGATCATACAGTTGAATTTTGCATTATGTCATATACACTATTGTAGGAGACCATTCTGCATGTTGTGGGCCCAGCTCCCAGTGGAAAGCAAGGTCTGATGCAGAGGACCCACACCTATGGATAGCTTCTCTTGTGGGGAATCAGGCCTTCATTGTACCTAGAAGGATTTGAGACTTGCTTTTGCTAAAACTCCCTCACCCTGAATTGAGGCAGCAAGTGCCTACTGTAACTTCCTAAAGTCTGTGCTAAACCTCCCCAGTATGGAGTGTATGGAGTATAACTGGTTCAACCACTTTTCCTCTGAAATCCAACACACCCTACAACCTAACCGAAAAGCACTCAGTGTCACCGGCCTTTATTTGGGCTGAAGCCCGTGTACTCCAACCAGGTTGGTGTGTTGTCCACAATGACAGCTTGCAGCCCTGGGTCTCTGTTCAGGCACCAGCTGATGTGGACCCCAGCTCGTGGGGTCTGCAACATTGTGGATAAGGCATGAGAAATTCACATGAACCACCAAGTCCTGTGGAGGAAAAGGGACAGCATGGCTTCTCTCTCAACAGGAGAAAAAGCCTCAGCCCTTGCTTTGACCAGCCTTTATTTTCTTTTTCTGGGCACATTACATGATGGTCCTCATTTACTATGCACAGGGTCACCTTAGGTGGTTACCTTTTACAGAAAACAAAGGAGATGATGCCACTAATCACATCAAAGAAGAAGGATATTTGCAAATGCAAAGGGAAAAGTGGTTGAATGGGTTACACTCCATACCTGGGAGGTTTAGCACAGACTTTAGGAAGTTATAGTAGGCACTTGCTGCCTCAATTCAGGGTGAGGGAGTTTTAGCAAAAGCAAGTCTCAAATCCTCCTAGGCACAATGCAGGCCTGATTCCCCAGGGGAGAACCTATCTATAGGTGTGGGTCCTGTGCATCGGACCTTGCTTTCCACTGGGAGCTGGGCCCACACCACGCAGAATGGTCTCCTACACACTATGTATAAATGACAATATTATACATGTACTGTCTGCACATATGATTAACACCCACAACAACCCTCTGAAGATGGAAAAATTCACATAGCTCAGGGCAGAATTACCACTTTTTCAACATTTTTATAATCCTCATTTATATTTTAGTTTTTCAAAAATTCAGTGGTCCTCAGTAGAAAACCAAGCTTTTCTCTCTGGAAACAGCAGGCTACAGTGGAAAGTACACAAACTTGTCTAGGTATAAGACTCAATTTTGCAGTTTCTCAGCTATATTGCCTTGAACATGTCACTCAACTCTTCTGATCCTCAACTTTATCAGTAGAAACAGGGGACTAAAAGTCCCAGTTCAGGGGATTGTTGTGAGGATGAGATGCATCATAAGTGTCTAGCACAATGTGTAGACTACAGCACTGTTTCAGAATGGTTTTGGCTTTGGTAAGAGGATTGCCATGAGTGAGGTAGGGCTGCTGTATGTTCTGTCTCTGGCATAATCTCAGGGAGGCCTTGAGATTCTTCCCTCAGGAGGCTTTGGACTCCTGGCCCACAGCCAGGTTGAAAGCAGGAAAAACAGGTGGGAAAGTGCTTTGCAAATAGATGTGCTCTGTAAATCTCAGGTATTATTCTTTAACAGATGGTTAAGCTTTTGATGGCCCACTTAGTCTCCCAAATTCTCAGTTCTACTGGATTTCATGTACTGGATACTTATTAATACACTGAGAAATTCTTGTCTTCCCAGGTTTTCCTCT
Organism: Tonatia bakeri; assembly: GCA_004024845.1. Taxonomy (NCBI): domain Eukaryota; kingdom Metazoa; phylum Chordata; class Mammalia; order Chiroptera; family Phyllostomidae; genus Tonatia; species Tonatia bakeri. The sequence goes on along the minus strand of PVIA01002837.1, from coordinate 169,859 downwards.
GCCCCAGGCTATCCTCATTTTCACCTTTCCTATCATCTGAAAGGGACTCATTGTTTTAACCTCAAATAGGGATCACTTCTGCCACTGAGGTTTCTAAGAAACAAAAAGGTAGGAAGAGAAAAGAAAGGGAAAAAGAAAAACAAATAATAATAATAAAAACATTCCCCACTAATCTTTTATCAGCTTTCTTCAAAGTTAGGGTACTTAGACTTGTAAACATCTCTTCCTGTCCCCATCTCTGTCTTACTTTGACCCTCTGCTCCTCATCTGATTGTCCTGCATTTAGCCACCCTTCCTGATGCAGCACAGGTGTGGCCTCTTTCAGAAAGGCTACAGAAACTTTGGTAACCTGACATCTTCTGACTGTATTAAACCCTTTCCCTGTGTCTTCTCACCATTTATTTGTCTCTCCCTCTGGAAGACTAGATATTCTTGGGAAATAAACCATAGTCTTGGTCTCTGCTATCTCAAATATATGGCAGAAAATGAGGCTGAAATTGACTGAGTCCATAGAAGCAGAAATGGGCATAGAACACACTGGGATAGAGGCTCTGCTAGTTCTGTTCACTTTGTTATTTCTAGTGCCAAGAAAGTACATGGAATGTAGTGAGCTCTTAATATCTTTTGAATAGGTAAGTAAACAAAAAACAAAATTACATCACAAGCATCTTTTTAAAAAAATTATCCAATGCCTTTATTGATATGGAGTCCATGTTCCATATAATTTCTTATGCATGAAGTAATATAATATGTGCTTCAGATATTGGCTGCTTTCACTTGGTATAATGTTCTTTATATTTATATAAGGCACATATCAGTGCTTCATTTTTCTGTGGTTGAAATATATTCCACTATATGGATATACTACTGTTTTACCAATTCACCAGTTGATGGACACTTGAACTGCTAAAAACATCCATTGACAAGTTTTTGAGTGAGTATTTGCTTTCATTTCTGTTGGTATAGTTTAGGAGAGGAATTTCTGGGTTATATTATAATTTAGGTTTAATTCTTTAAAGAACTGACTGTTTTCAAAGAAGCCACACATTTTAACATTCTATCAGTAGTGTACTGTTGGGGACAGCCCTGCCTGTCTCAGGGAGCTGTAAACCCCCGTGACTTAAGCTGAATGAGAGACCTCTGGACCAGGAGCCACTAAGGAGACAAAACTTATTCCCCTGGCATGAATGCTACCTGTTCTGTGCCTGGCCTTTAATGCTTGATCAGTTAGCCAATGATGAGTAACAATTCTCTAGGATAGAGAATGGACCTAAGACAGGCATGATAATGAAAAGGCCTCTGGGATGAGACTCATGGGGCTGTGGAAATGAAGGGGTGACCAACATCAACCTCTGCCCCCTCTAAGCCTGAGTCTTTGTACTTAGATGTGAGAAATTCAAGTCTCCTAGCTGCCTCTTTCTCCTGCCTTCTCAGGCCTAAGAAAATAGCCAAAGGGGCACCCCAGACCAGAGATGGTGGACCCCCAGGGTAATCAGGCCTGGGACATAGAATATGCAAGATCCTGTGAGATCTGTTTGCTGGAGGATGTTATTTACTAGGAATTTAAAAGCACAGACAGAAAACCAAAACTAGCCCTTTGAGCCATGTAGTCCTTTCATATGATAAAACTCCAATCTCTGCCCAGAATCATAGCAGAGATTCTGTTAGCATCTTTGTAAGCTACCTGTGCCCTTTGATCCCTTCTGCCAGACTATGAATCCACAAACTGCATCTGCTTTTCTTAATAAAAACCTACTTGGGTAGAGGAACAGTGTGATCCCCACTAGAGAGAGTGGCCATGTTCTCTATGCCCCCACAGAATCATGGTAGTTTCTGTGTATTTCACGTGTTTTGATGAGCATCTGCAGCAGGGATGGATATCGTGGGTTGGTATCCATTCACAGTGTATGAGGGTTCAGATTTATTCACATGTTCCCCAGCAATGACTATACTTTTTAATTCCTGCCATCCTAGTGAACAGGAAGAGGTATCTCATTTAGGAGGGTATTAAGTCTCCTATTATTATTGCTGAATTGTCTTTTTCTCCAATTCTATCTGTTTTGGTTTTATGTCTTTTGAGGCTTTCTTGTTAGGTACATATATGCTTACATTGCTATATCATCATGAAAAATTGACAAGTTGATCATTACATATAATTCTTTGTTTCTAATAAGAAGTTTTGTCTTACATTCTTTTTTTTCTGATACTGTTTACACAAGATATCTTTCTTTTCTCCCTTAACTTTCAAGCCATTTGTTTTTTAATCTAGAATGTATTATTTGCAGAATCAAGTTTTCTCTTCTTTGTAATTCATTCATACAATCTCTGTCTTTCAATTAGAAGCATTTACTGGAACAATTATAAAGGACATATGGGCAATAACAAGGGGAGGGTAGGAACAAAGGAGGGAGGCGGGGAGGGTTGGGGTGGGGGAAAAGGCAAAAAACTGTCCTCAAACAACAATAAAAATGAACAAACAAATAAAAATCTTCAAAAACAGAATGATTAATGTGTTTATACTTAATGTAATTATTGATAAGGCAGGATTTATATTTGCTACTTAGTTAACTATTTGTTTTCTTAGTTAACTATATGTCTGATATCATTTTTCATGTTTTTCCTCTATTCTTCCATTGCTGTATTATTTTTATATTAAATAATATTGCTGGAAGTGGGAGGGGATAAGATGAAAGATGGTAAAGGAATTAACTAGAGAACATTTATGCACAACCTATGTACATGGGCAACAATATGGTGATTGGCTTGGGGAGGGGAGAGGATGGGACTGGGTGGAGGTGGGAAAAGAGAGAAACATTGGAAACAATAACACTATAAGCAATAAACATTGCTTAAAATAAAATAAAATAAAATAATAAAATTTTGTCTAGTGATTCCACTGTACACAGTTCCAAAAGGTTAGTTTAATCCCATTGCATGGGCCGAACAGGTCACTCATTTAAAATGGACAACTCAATTTTTTTTAATATGAGCCACAGTTCCTCATTTTTATCTTATATTTGTCATATATTGGTTAGTATAGATTGTTTTTAAATTATATACTATGGCAACCTTGGAAATAAAATTGTCTCCCCTATTCAAGATTTGTTGCTGTTGCTGTTTATTGTTATGTTATTATTGTTTAGTAGTTTAGTAACTTTTCTGAACTAATTCTGTGAACTCTGTATACTTTGTTGTATATTTATAATGTGGTCCCTGCCTTGTTATCTTGGTGTCAGCTACTAATTAGATGAAAATTTTCTCAAATACCTGGATCTAACAAGTTTCCCCATCTTTTTCAATGGCTCTGTGTGTGTGTTGGTGCGCCCTTAACTCTTCATTTCCTTTACTTCCACTTGGGTAGAGCCTCAAAGTTCAGCAGAGGTGGGAGTTTAGAGCATCCTCAGGTGCCATCTGCCCACGTGTATACCCTAGGTATGTACACAGCCCTACACATGTGTGGTTTTCTATATTCCTAAAAACATGTCAGAGCTTTTCAAAGTCTCTTAAGAATACTTTATTCCTCAGCATTTCAAAAAGTTTTTTGGGTAGCTATTGTCAGTTCAAACTGTTATCCACTGCCTAAGTTAGCTGTAATGTTAAACAATTGCTACATTTTTTTTTCAATAAATGCCCCAGGTAAAGGCTGTTCACATTGGGGAAGCTCCCAGCTAGGACAAATGAAGACAGCCTAGAGAATGGAGCTTTTTACAGAATTGCCAGACAGGCAGGATGATAAGGATGAACCTTGGAAATAGATATTTGAAAGAGCACCAATCTTATTCTGCCACCTTAGTGGCTGTCTTTCTATTGGTTTTAGCATAATCTCTGGCTTTTGGTTTTTAAGACTATCATGGAGCTGGGTATGTGGGATGGAAATAGCACAAAGTAAAATGTCACATAGTTCACTGTTATTCCTGTGATTCAGCCATCTTTCTTGAATAAACACTCACCAGATTGCTACAAACATTTGGTTAATTTCTAGACTTCTTTAAAAATCTAGAAATTCTGGAATTTTTTGAATATGGAATTGACATATCTATAACACTGCCTATAAAACTGACAGTTTTGCCAGTTTTCTTAGTGTTTTTATGTAGAGAATTTTTAGAAGTTCTTACTATACCATTTTTACTGACAATGGGCCCATCCCCAAGTTTTAGATTATTAAGATTATTTCTGTTAACTATATAAAGATTTCATAAATTACTGAATAATCAAGAATATATGACACTCCATTAAGTTGATTTCTCTATTTGTTTATTCAACATTTCTTGATATCCACCTTTATCACTATGCTCCAACCATATCAAACCACTTGCCATTTATCTAACATGTTATAAGCTTTGTAATTTTAAACAACTTTCTCAGATCAAATATCCTATGTTCTCCATTGTGTTTTACTTGAACAATTCCTACTAATTTATTAGAATTCTAGCCAGGTTTCATCTCTTTCATTAACCCTTTTCAACCAGTAAGGTATGAAAGTGTCTCACATATTGTTATAACACCCTATTTACCTCTATTATAGCACTTGTCAATATTACTATATTTTCTCCCTAAGTGCAAAGGACAGTCACTGAAAGATATTTTTGAGCAAAAAGTTAGAATCTTAACTTAATACATGCATACTTAATCTTATATTTTTACACACTCAGGAAAAACATATGTATGTTAAAATAAATATTTGCATAAATGCTAAAGATTGTTATCTCTGAATGGTGATTGTGATTTTTCTGCCTTATACTTTTCTATCTTTTCTAAGCATGATCTTATAGTTTTTAATATTTGTCACTTCTGAAGAGATAACTTGGAGCATCTAGAATCTAGCCTTAGAGTGTTCACATATGTCTTCAGTTGACAGATCTGCCCCTTGGGAGGGTACTGCTGTAAGAGGGAGATAAATCAAAATCCACAGAGGGTCTTTTACATGCATAGAAAATAGCCACATTAAACATCAGACCTGTGCTTGTTTGATAAGCCTTCATTCCTTAGGCCGCCACCAAAGCACCCTCAGTTCTCTGAACTGATTTGTCAGTACAGCTGTATTAACTATTGTGAAAAATTCTCTGCCACAACTGTTATGACTGAGTGCATCATAGAAAATGACTTGGGTGACATATCTATAACACTGACTATTCACGCTGTTTAACATCATGAAAATTTGGTAATTACATGTCATGCACTTAATACCACTGCCTATCTAGCAAAGACAACACAATATTACTTGTTCAGAATTTCAATCAAAATTGATTTATTCTTGCTTCACTCTTGCTTTAGTCAAATTCCTGAATATAAGGTTACATAGTAAACTATATTTGAAAAAAATATGGAGAGGTTTAGATATTTAATAGTTCAGTGATAGTCATCACCTGTCCCAGCAACTTCAGTCTTGAATAATGTGGTGTAATGTACAGCCCTTTCCCCTTTCTATGATCTGAAATGGCCCGTAAACACTCCTGCAAGCATACCATTTTTTTATGGTATGACAAGTAAGTACACTTAAACTTTTGACTAGATTTTCATGGTCTTAATTTCCTAATCTCTCTGGATGTTTGATGCCTGAACCTTCCATCAATTCTAGTACCTTCAGGCTATAAATCTAACTTGATATTTCCAACTAGGTTATATCCTTTCTACAATATTTTACTTCCAACCTACATTCCTGTGTTTCACTCCAATTCTTTTGACCAGATTTTCAAAATTGTGCTTTCACAAGGAGTTTCTGCTTGAAGCTCAATCCAAGTATACCCCTGAGCACTCTTCAGATTGCCCTTGTCCTACTCTTCTAAAGTATGTTCTGTGAACTTTCTCAGTTCCCCCTTTGTAAGGGAACAAGGTCCCTCAAACTGACTCCCTAAGTCCCACTTGTCTTGGAGTAGTTTAACAGATTCAGGTGTCAAGCTAGCGGTTCCTGACCATATAACTCTGATTTCAGCAGGTTTCTGTTTCCAGGATGTATGACCTAAAATCACTTCCTATGTGAAAAAATTCCTACTGCATCTGTGATAAAAAATAAAAATAAAAACAAACAAATAAGCAAAGAAAAATTCAAAACCAAAATAAAATTTTAATTCAAGTAGCAGTATCTTTAAGGAGCTTACATGCTAATAGAGGGAAGGCAGTGCAAAAATTACAACTCAAGATAGTAATGGACAGAATGAAACTTAGAATGGCTAGATTCAGATAAAAGGGAGATAAAATATTAGGATCCAAAATATTTTGTTAAGAAAAAAGAAATACATATCACAGTTTAGAAATCATTCCATAAAATGCTTTTCAGTGCTTAAAAATCAAACTGTATCTAGAACCTTCACTTAGCTAGAACAGTGACTTGTGACCGTTCGATGCAGTACAAAATGCTTTCATGGTTTTCCTGGAACCAGGTGAGGCCTGGCCCCTTCACATGGCTCTGCAAAATGTTCACCCGTATCTCATCCTACCTCCCTCTATATTGTTATCTCTCCTTTCTTAACCTCCTCAAACCCTATGTTTAATGTGCAATGAGCCATCACACTTCACCAAATCCAACATTCACCTTAAACACATGATTCTTTTTTTATTGTTGTTGGGGAGGTTGTCCCCATTGCCCCCCATTCTTCTCCCCCATCCTACCTACTCCCATGATTTTTTGTGTTTTGAATGTGCTTCCCTCTCCTTTCTTTACTCCCTGTTTTTCAAAACTCAGTTCAGGCACACGTAGAAAACAGGAAGCTTTCCTGAACATTCCTCCAGATGTGTTAACTGTCTCCTTTACATTTCTGGTACTCTTTTTGTCTATTTTTACTGCTAATTTGATCAATGATATGATATTATAATTACTGTGTACTTCTCTGTCACCATAATAAGAAGAAGATCTTGATGATATACTTATATTTCCTCCTTTGTATCCTTCAACATAGACAAATTAAATACCTGACAGGATACCAAGCTAAGAATTATATTTATGTATTAGGGAATGCTAGACACGTGCACATATTTTAATTATCAGTACCATATTGGGGTGAAGGATTTATAGTTTACTAAAAATGCCCATGTGATTCTCTCATACCACCTCTTTTCTTTTATCCTGAAGAGTAGTTTTGTCTCTTAGTTTCAATTTTAAACCCACTAGCCTAGTTCCTTTTCATCTCCATTCCTGTTTTGCAAATCACCAGTCTTGAAAAATGCTAAAGAATGACATGGATGATGGTGCCTGTGCAGAAGAGCTACAGTAGTTCAAAATGAATCTTAAATGGCAGGGCTGTGATAGATTTGCTTCTCCTGTTTGTCCTTGATCACCAACAGGGGCATCATGTTGGGTAATAATTGCTCTGCTTTGCTTGAAGGCATAGCACTTGGCTTATAGGACATTGATTTATTTGGGTCTAGTGTCTATTCTAGCTCCAGGATATTTCCCACTATTGAAATTGACACAGAACAGGAAGAGATAAATGTGTAATTGCTGGGGCCTTAGGGAGCCCTGAGGCTGCAGTTGATGAGCCAGTAGCTATGGTGGTTGCTTCTCTAACATAGATAAGGCAGACTCAAGCTTGACTGGGAATGAAGCCACTCCCACCACGAACACATTAGAAACTGTCTTTACATCACTTAAGAGGGAAAGATAAACACCCCAGAAATAACAGATGGTAACTAGAAATAAAATCAGCAAAGGAGAATTGCATTCTGCAGTCCTCAAACTCAGTGTTTCCTTAACATACAGAAGTTCAGCCCACTTACTTTTTCAGAATTTACTGGGGCAACATTGGCTAATAAAACTATATAGGTTTCAGGTGCACAAGTCCACAGCACATCATCTATATGTTGTATTCTGTTCTCAACATTCCAAGTCAAGTATCCTTCTATCACCATTTATTCACCACTTACCCACTTCTACCTCTCTCCACCTCCCTTTTACTCTGGTAATCACCATACTGTTGTCTGAATCTATGAGTTGTTTTTTTGTATTTTTTTTTAAACTCTGTGTAGTCCTAATATCTGGCTAAAACCTGTTCAAAGTTCAACAAAAACTGGAATCAAGATGTTTTCCTGTCCCCACACTAAATAATTCTGGAATTTTTGTGTCCTTGTACTAAATAATTCTGGGTAAAGAATATTTTTCTTGCTAGCATTCTAACCAACACCAGGATAAGGCAAACAGTGCTCAGGTACTTCCTCCAGGAAGTGCTTGTTTCTGGAAAACACGACTGTGCCTCAGTTAACTTAGTTCACTCATTAAGGTTAACAGCTTGCTCAACATTGTTCACTTCGACAACTCTCCTTGCGCCCACAAGTCCAACACTCTCACAACTCTGCCCAGAGCCAGTTTTGGAAGCCCTGTCTTAGAATCACCCAGCCTAGTTTATGTAAAACTATTTGTGTATCTTTCACTGACTTTTTTCCTTAGAGATAAGAAAAGACTCTGAGAAGTGTTGTTCTCTTTTTTTGTTTTTATTTTTTAAATTATTATTTTTTCAGTTACAATTTTCCTAACTTTCCCCCCATTGCTCTCCCCTGTCCCCTAACCTGGTCAGTTTAATAAACTTTGTTCAACATTGGACAGTCAAGGAAACAACATTAGCAATGATTTCTTCTTTTCTAAATTAAAACTCTTTCCTGTCTCACTTATTTCAATCCCCCAATACAGTGGAGAACAACCTCACTCTTTCAAATCCCACACATGTTGCTGTACCACACTCTCTCCCTTCTCTTCAGACCTTCACAGATGCTGGTTTTCATCTATTGTTCCAACTCCTCTTTCTTCTCCTGTTAGTCAAATCATTCTATACTCTTTTCCACAGTGATAAAACTCATATGTGTATCCTTCTTCTGGCCTCTCATTGACCTTCAATATCACTTCCTACTGCTCACCCACACATGCTCAGTGCTTCAGTCAAACAATTCAAGGACTTCTTGTTGGCTGACTTGACTCCCTGCCTTTCCTGCTCTTCAACATATAGACTGTTTAACCCTATCCCAGATCCCTGTATGTACTTAGACCTCTTTTCAGTTACCATATACCAGAAACATATAAATCTTAAACTTATTTAATGACTGGGTTTCATATTTTAACCCCACACTTGTCTTCTAAGCAAAACCAAACAATAAGAGGTTATAGAATGCCACAGTCAAACATATTAAATGTCACATAGAATAAGGAATTTCTAGCTGAACTTTATTCTCTTTTAGGACAAAGCCCAGAGGTGAGTGTTATGGGATTTATTCAATAGTTCCAGTTATTCTGAATAATTGAAATCCTCTTGCTGTGCCTGTCTATGACTGTGGTCACTGATTCTTAATGGGAAACCATAGCTGAGAGAGGAGGAGACTATGAAATGCCTCTGGTGTGGCAAATATCACAGCCTCTAGGGAGGGCTGCTCCAGGCCTTTTTTGCTCCTAAGGAGGGACACTACTACCCAGATGACCAAGGTTAGGAAGGTGGATAGGTCAACAGTGGTCACATGGTTCTCTTCATACTAAGCATTCTCCATTTCCTTTCAATGGGTTAAGGACAACCCCGTGAAGATCTGTGTCTCAGTTGAAGTTCCAGTGCGTACCTGTCATGGAGCTCAGAATGTGTTTATTGAGTAAGAGTAAATCCCAGGCACTATTTTAAGATAGAATACTCAAGAGTACATCAACCCTATGTGTTTTTCTTGTACATTGTTATATAGAATTAACTTTTTAATAAAAGTTTCCCCAATGATGGCAAAGCTAAAAATATATATTACTATAGGAGCTATGGCTCCATGTGGCCTTCCACTATAACTTACAATGGGACTGTGCCATTTTATATTGCTGGAGACAGATTTTTCATATCAACACAAAATATAGTTATACATTAATAATTGATTAGAACATGCTTCACTCTGATATAATGAATTATTAATCAATGCTCTTAATGATCTTAGCTCTGAAGAGAAGTTGCTTTATTTCTCCTTCCATGTTTCAGCTTCAAGTTGGTACAATATTTAGAGAAGAAACAGATGCCACAAATTTAATTATGGAAACAAATCAAAGCTTCAATTTTCAAGCTCCATTATGTTATTTCAAACTATATCAAAATTGACATATTCAATTGCAAAAGAATTTGGAGAATGTGCTCAATTAGGAAAAAATAGGCATCTGGGCCTTTAGAAGAACAAAGGTGTCAGGCAAAGATTCTTGGAACCCAGTTGTAACAACAGCGGCAAATTCTCATGTAGAAAATCTGCCCTTATTTTGTATAACAACAGCTGCTAAACTATTTTTCTAAAGAATGGTAGAATGTGTCAATATCTTCAATACTGAATGCTTCATGTGTGATGTCAATTGTAATCTGCAAGGAGAGGATAACGCTTTTCCTTTTCCCTCACCCACTGTGACTCCAGCTTCTAGAACAGTTTCTGGAACAAAAAAAAAAGGTTCTCAAAAATATTTTTAATTTAACAATAAAACATGGCATAACAGTTATCTTTTTAAAAGTTAGCAGTCTATCTAGCTGGAGAGAAAAGTTCTGCACTGTTTAGTTCAATGATGACTTTAAAACAGAGAAAATAACTGAAAGATACTTCATGTTAAAATCTATTATTAATTAACATGAGGTGGGAGTCTGTTAGTGACACGTTAGAGCTCACTAGAGATTCAGAACGGAGTAAGACCTAGTTCAAATATTTTAGCATATCTGAATGTAACAGAAAAAGAATAAACAATTTTAATGAAAGTACTCAGAGAAAGCTGCCAAAATGATTGTTTTAAAGGTTTCCAATCCAATTATACAATCATCTTACTGAAATACATCTTTCCCTTCCCAGTGCCTGAAAAATAAAAGACAGACTCCTTAGCAGGAAATACCCTGTTCAACCTTATCTTATTCTCCTTCTCCCCAATATTAGTTTTTCCCATCCTCACCTTTGACTTCAATATCATTTGCCTCTGGTAATTCACATACATACTTCATGGGAATGTTGCCTCCCACAGTAAATGCACCATCCCCCTAATTCCCTACAACAATTTAATATCTATTCAGGTCTTAATTCTTATTAGCCTTTTAGATTCTGCTGAAATATCACTTTTCCAACGGCTTTTTCTGACACAAGGAGTGATTATAGGATCAGTATTTTAAGTGTTAAAGCTATTTACAAACTCAATATTTTAGAATGAGACTAAAGTTGGTAAGTTTGTTAAGTGCAGATCAAATGAAAGTACTACAAACAGGTAGAACTAAAATGATTAGAACATTGACGAGAGAGCTATCTATGGAAATCAAGACAAAAGCAAATTATAATGATGTTGTTGGCAAGAATATAACTTCTCTTGATTAGAGTTATAATATAGAGAGTAAAAATAATATATCATTAGTCAAAAATACTTCTAATAGAAATAGGTAAATTGAAAGTGGGAGGCTATGCAAAAAGAAGTTACTAAATTCAAATGAGGTATACTCTGTTTAAGATGGTGGCAAAATATTCAGATAAAAATGACACCTGGAGTGTTTAAAATGTGGGGTTTCACATTTAGAAAAAAAACCCACAGAGATAGAGATGATATTTTTGAGGTTTGAAGTTTGTACTTTTAGCATTTCAACAAAAGTGATTTATTTGATATATATTTCCCCAGCAGACTGTCAATTCCACAAGAGGGATATTGTCTATATTATTCATGGCTGTGGGATAGCTCAAGTCATGACTTTCCTCCTCCTGTTATGAGAGACTAGACAGAGGGCCTCTGGCCAGAAGGAATGTGTATTGTCTAAAAGGACAATGTGTGGCTTCCTCTCTATCAAGGGATAGGTTTCTTACTCAGTGACTGCTCCTTGTCCTTTTCTTTCTGTATGTACACATTGATGTATTGTAACATAGCTTAAGGCCACATGAAAGCTTGTGCAACATGTACGTGTGCCACCTTTTTTCTGGGATCCCTTATAATGAGCCTCAGGCTGGAGAGAAGTGTGGTCTTGCTGCGCTAATCTACCTGTAATGTGAGCATAAAGGTTATATCAGCTCCACCAGGTTCTCCTTGTGGTGTTTTTGGCTTATCTGAATGAGCAGGCAAGATCTCCAGGCTCAACCACCTGTGTTACAATTGGCTGTAACTCAAGCAATAAGAGTAATGTCAGGTATGTAGTACTTTAATTAACAATGAAAAAAAGTATTTCATGTAAGAGAACTCTAACATAACATGTACTGTATATATAGCATATATTGTTACTTCAGACATGCTATTTGCATTAAAGAAATTAGTATCCTAGAGGGAAAATTAAAATGTGCATAAGGCCACAAAGATATCCAAAGCTGAAGACATATGGGCAAAAGATAGGGGAACTTGCTTTTAACATTGGACATCGTGAAGGGGAAAAATTATGGAAGAGCTTTTACTTTGTTTTCTCTTTTATTTTTTTTTTATTAAATCTTCATCTGAGTATATGTTTATTGGCTTTAGAGAGAAGCCAAGGGTAGGAGAGAGAGCCAGAGAGAATGAATATTGATGTGAGAACGAATATTGATGTGATGTGATATTGATCAGTTGCCTTCCATATGAGCCCAAACTGGGGACTGAACTCACAATCGAGGTATGTGCTCTGGCCAGGGATCAAACTCCAAAACCTTTGTGGTATACGTGACGATGCCCCAACCAACTGAGAAACCCAGCCAGGGATATTTTTTCCCCTTTCTTTTATTCAAGGAAATATATATGAAGGTCCTCTTGGGCTCAAAAAGACTTATAATTTTATAGTTTATCAGGCTTTTCCTTCATATTAGGATAGAATTGATGCTCATTTCAGTTTTCTTAGGTGGTTGTAAAATTCATTAGATAATAAGCTTTTGTTTTGTTTGTTTGAAATTAATTGTTCTGTTTTGTTCTCAAGGGGCATTAGTGCTTCATTGTTTTGGGGTGTAGAGGGAAAGGTTAAGGAAAGGAGAATGGTGTGAACAACCACGGGACTGGGTTTAGTCATGCATCTTTTCCACTTCCTCTTATTTGCATGTCTACTCCATGTTCCTGCCCAGTATGCCACTGCTGGGATGTCCCATACAGATGGTGCCTCTTCTGCTGCAGCCCTTTTGGACTAAGGCTGCTTCCATCTAAGTGGTTCTTCTGTCAACAGTTTGAAATTTCTCTCTCATTGAAGGTCACTTTCCCATTCAAAAACCATCTTGCTGTGAAAACCTAATTATATTTTATGAGTTATTTGTTCATATTATATAACTATACAATTCTGATTAGACAATGTTGATGATGAGGGTTCTAGTTTTCAAATGGTGAAAAGTTAGGAATCTAAACTACAAAATTATTTGCTTTTGCCTGTTAGGATTCATAATTCTGGGATGTGTGCTAATATCAGGTTAATATAAAATGCACAATTTAAATATTATTTTACTGTAGTACTTCATGTTTGTGAAATAAATTAAAATATAGATATTAATATTTTCCTGCAACTCAGTACTATTTTCCTTTTAAAAATAATGTTTAGGTTATCAGTGTCATATTCCAATAAAAATGTGTGTGTAAATGCACATATACACATAATTTGGAATTGTATTACCGTAAACTCTAAATGTTTCTCCAAATACTTTTACATTAGAATAACCACTCAGAAAATTTGCTTATGTTTGAACAAATATTGACCTAATCTAAATTGTGCTGGTGTGATCGGTTTAATAGAGATGTCAGTGTTGAGTCAACTAGCTTTTCCTCAGTTACTGAGAACACCGTATCCACACATGGTTAGCTTCCTCTGAGCTCCAGCTGTTCTAAAGTAGTACCAAGCACAGGCTAATGAAGAGAACTGAGATCTGGTGGGATATTTAGCCATGGAACAGGCATACAGTAAGGCTGGATAGAGGAAGATGCAGTGTAAAAATGCAATCAAAGCTGCAGCAGGTGACTGATTTTGAGGCAGGAGCAGCTGAGAAGTTCACAAGCAAAAGGAGATGGAACCAAAGTAGAATAGAGCCAGAGATGTAGAAAACTGAAATGACCTTAATTTTTGTCACAAACTATATCATAATACTGCAATGTTACATCTCATATTACTGATACCACACTAGAAAGGAGGTGGGGACAGAGTGATATCAAAGGGTGATATATATGCTGCTCCAATAGAACTATACATGGTGCAACCTTAAATCTTTCCCATAAGCCCACAGAGATACACAACTGCTGTTAACAGATCACATTTTTTTAAGTTTCCTATTGTAAATGTTTCTCTGTAGTCAATTTGTTGTTTGTATATGCTGATGTTATGAATTTGGGAATCTATTATTACTCCCATGGGAACAGGTGCACAGCAAGACACTCAGGACCAGAAACCTTCTATCATGACATGGGGAAACTAGAAAAACTAAATGAGATTTAAGCAACCATTTCATGTGTTTAAATCAATTGTAATAAAAAGTCTGTCACTACTTTCTGTTCTTTCTATGAAGATACAAGTCAAAGAGAATAAATAAAATTTTGATAGCTACGCCTAGATTTTTTGCTTCAAACAGCAGAGGGAGTCTTGTGGGATTTTCATTTTAATGACACAAGGTTAATAGGATTGTGGTCAATGGCTCCATACACTGTTTCTTGATGTTTCTGAGAAGTCATCAGGATTTCTCCTTATCACTCAATATGTCCTAGAGTATCAACCATTTCTACATCTAGTTATGGCACTCCATAGAATCCTATAAAATGTCCACAAAGCGAAAATAATTGCTGCCATTTCTAGAGAAGAAACTTTGAATCTTTGGAAAAAACTCATGCTTTCACTCCAAAAGAAATATTTTTCTCCTGTTTTATGGAGGAGAAAATTAGATTAAACAAACTAGCTGAATTCCATTCCCAGAGAGCTGAAAGACAGAAAACTAAAGAGGCAATGGAGGAGAAAGAAATCAGTGAGAGGCCAACTGGAAAGGAAAAGTTCTCTAATGTCAAGCTAAAGTGTAAATGATGAACGATTTATATAAAAGTTTGGAACTCTCTTCTTGTATTTGTACAAAGGTGTGGTCTTCAGATAATGAAATATTTTTAATGCTAAGTTCCTATATCTTCACATTTCCAAGAATTTATTATATGTAGCTACTGGATTAAATACTAGATTGAAAAAAATGTGTATCACTTCCTTGTTCTGTTGAATTTGGAGGATGTACATTTTTATACATCCCCTAACAATTTCCCAGAGGTGTTTGTTTCTGCTCTTTTCACCAATGATGAGCAAAGTAAATAGCAGGTAAAGCCAAAATTTGTAAACTATGAAACTTATATTCTACTGGGATTCAGGCATAATAGATATCATTATATTTGAAGGCATCATTTAAGTGCAGCCCTTGTTTTACTACTCACTAAACCTAGAATGAAACAAATAGCAACATGTCCTCTAAGGAAGGATGAGCAAGGAGTGCCTATTATCACCTGTTGTAAAACAGAAAATGTCAGTAAAGTAGCTGAATTGTTTGCCTGTGTTGCATTACATTCAGCTAATTTTGAAAAACCCATTCAGTCAATTTTCTATTGTATTTTATTCTAGGGGAACATGAAGGGAGAATTTAACAAATTCAGAAAATCTTTTGGTGATAGTTTGACCCCAGTTAAGGTCTTAAATGAAAAGCCACATAAAACTTTGCCCAAAACCTTCCAAATAAAAGAGGCATCAATGAAAAATATCTTCACAGAAAAATTTTCTTATTGATGATGAGCAATGTTAATAAGAAGTCTCCTTTTTTTATTATTAACCATTATAGGTTTGAATATCTAATTTTGGGAGATGAAATAAAAAATAGTGAAGAAATATTACATGATGTAAGAGAGGATTTGGAGCTATTGGTTTAATCTTTAGAGAGAGGGAAAGAAATGTAATTAAAATAAAAAATCTAGCAGAATAAAGGGTAAGACGAGATCAAATAATATGATGGTGCTGAGATGTCTGAATAGATTTTAAGAATTAAGGTGAGAAGTTAATTAAATGTGTCAACATTGTTGTAATGTAAATTTTTCTCTTTTTTCCCTCCAAAATCTTCATTGAAGTCATTTTCATTCAATAATCTGTCAAATTTATTATTTTGTGTATATCAATGGAGAAACTTTAGTATTACAATAATATTTTGTGTAAGAAAATAAGATTCTAAGAGAGAAATGATGAGCAAACTAACCCTAGAATTCAAGAAAATTTTGGAGTGGGACAATGGACTTCCATAGATTTGTTTTTGATGGGGAGAAATACATTGTTTAAAGATGATTATCTCATTTATACTTTCAAAACTCTCAGAAGACTTCCCTTAGAATGAAAGTCACGTGTCTTACTATGCCATAAGAGATCTTAAATCGCTATAGACCTCACCACTTTCTTCATCTACTTGACTTTTTCTTTATTATTTAGTATCAGCTCAGCCCCACTGTTAAACCTTTAAAAATATTTCATCTATAATAATATTCCCTACTCTCTGTTAAGCCACCCTGTTTTACATCTTTATTGCTCTCTTAGATTCCTAAAAATTATACTTTTAATGTTTGTGTTTATTTTCTGCTTGTCTCAATAAAATGCAAGCTCTATGAGAACTTCTCCTCCTCTCTTTCTTTCCCTCTTTCTTTCTTCTATCCTGCTTTCTTCTTCTTCCTCTTTCTCCTCCTCTTCCTCTTGTTTTTCTTCTTGTTCTTGTTCTTCTTGTTCTTGCCCTCCTCCTCCTCCTCCTTTTCTTCTTCTTCCTTCTTACTTCTCCTTCTTTCTTACTCTCTTTCTCCAATCTATCTGAAGATATATGTATCTGGGTAAATCACCACAGTTAACATGTCAAACCTAAAAACATTCAAGTTAATCATTTATGGGACAACTAAGGCATCAAAAAAAAAAGCCTACTTAACATATGTACTCTGAGCTTTAGCACAATAGTTCTCTGAACTTTTGTTTTCCCACTATGTTAAATAGAGATAACAATATCATCTTTTCCCTTCTAACAGAGTTCTCAAGCTAAGAAATTGGGATTATATTTATTAAGTCACTTGATGTACTATTCACACTTAGCAGTTAGTATAGAGAAGAAACAGTGATTTATAGAAAATATTACAGAATCTATGGCATAGACTCGAGTCAATGTGTATACTAATGCCATTTCCCACAATTAGTAATGTGATAGTATAAATTTTTGAGTAAACTAAGATACCAGTTGCATATTGACTACACTGAGTTTGAGGTACCAAAGACATACAAGTGGGCATATATAGCAGAAAAATGGAAATCAGAGCCTGTTGCTTACAAGACATGCTATGTCAGAAGCAAAATTGTGGAAGTCATGATTTTAAAGGTGATGGGGTTCCAGAGTGTTGGAAATGTCTGAAATGAATAAGGGAAAAAAAATCATTGGCTTTTCCTGTTGGTTGTCCATCTGAATAACCTACACAGCTATTTAAATATCAGAAACCCTACTAATAGTTAAGTTTCTAGCCCAACTATTGTCCCTAAACTTGGAAAATTTTCCCATTTAATTAGGTTAGGCATCTTATGATCATTACCTCAAAGAAGAAAAATATGACACAAAAATCATAAAAGGGAAGACTATTTTTTCTGACTTTTATGATTCTTGACCATATTGCCTGTGAGAAAAGAGAAAGCCTCTAGAACTCAGATGATAAACTCACCACCACCTCTCACAACTTGATTAAGATTTTCTGGCCCTGGAAAGAAGGGTCCTCCAGAACAGCCTTGACTGGCAATGATTATGCAAGTTAGGAGGGGCTTTAGGAGAGCATTTTGACACTGCCTTGTGTTGTAGTGTTGAATTATAATTAAGGACTCACAGGCAAATGCGTGGGTAATAGAGCAGCAGTTTCAAGGATCAATGACCAAGCTCTTGTGGGACAGTATACATATTAGTAGACATGTAAACCCCTTTCTACAAACTAAATGTGTCCCCTCAAAATCTGTATGTTAAAACCCTAGCTTCCACTGTGGTGTTATTTGAAGTAAGAGCCTTTCAGATCTAAGGTTGCATCAAGTCATGAGGTATGGGGATGGGGCCTTCATTATGCATTTAATGGCTTTATAAGAAGAGAAAAAATGTTCCCCTACTCTTCCCATATGTACTCACTGTGGAAAGGTCAAGGGTACACATGTCTGTGAGCCAGGAAGAAGACTCTGAATAAAAACTCTGAGAAAGAAAGAGATACTCCAAACTACATGAGATAAGTCAACCCAGCACACAGGAAAAGCAGATCAACACTAAAATTACTTTTGTTATTGAGATAACATTGCTCTCATTCCAACTTTGTAGTGTGAGATTCTCACATGAGATTCAATTTGTCATAATTTTTAGAGATGAAGGTCATTTATCCTTACCTCCAAACACATAAACTCCACAGAATTATTTGATGTACAGAATCACCAAGGAAGAACCTTGATAATTATGTACACTTAAAATGTGTGGCAGAAGAGTAGGACATAAAATATACAGAACAGAGCTCTGAAAGTTAAGGAAGATCTTAGTGCAGCAAAGAGCAGGATTTCTCCAAGGAAGGAGAGTTCAGCCCAAAGGACCAGATGCTGTGCAGCAAAGTGAGACATGGGTATGGAAAGATGAAAGGAGCAGGATCCACAATTCTTCACAGCAATTAACAAGGATAAGGAAAATGCCCCCTGATTTGAGCAGTAGCAAGGTCAAGGAAATACTTTCTTTCCTTTCTTTATGTGTTTTTAAATTTCTGTTTTTATAATGGTAAGAACCATTGTCATATGTTGAAACTAATGGAAAATATCTAATTGATAAATAATTTAAAGATCTTGGAAAATGAGGACATTGCTAACAGATAAACAAATAGCACTTATTTATATAATGTAAACCCTATGCCTACAATTGCTTTATATGCCTTTATTATATACATTTACTTATTTTTATAACAAACCCACACAGTAAATATTATCATTGTAAATGCTTTTATGTTAAAATACATATACTCACACACATACATACATGCACAAAACACACACAAGGTATATGACTCCCAAAGTGCACATGTAGTATGTGACCAAACTAGGAATGAAGCTCAAACTTTCTGCTTTGTAGTTGACATTTGCCCGTGGTTTCCAAAATGAGTGTTCAAGTGTCAAGAGCATCAGAGTGAACACAAAAAGTCACTAGGAATAGTTTACACTTTTGAGATAAATAGTGATAACTGACAATCACAAACCACCATGTGAGCAACTTGGGAAAGCCAGTGGACATTTCCACTTAAGCTACACCATTCCCCTATTGATGTACAGTAGTGTTCTCAGTATTTGCTGCCATTAAAAGCAAGTGCCAACTAAAATTCACCGTGAAACACAATATGAGAGTGGTGGTTTCCAATCTAATTTTATTATTTGAGAAACTATGCAGTGCCCAACAGGCACACATCTCAATAGTAAGTGGTCCTGGTTTAAACAATAAAATGTTTTTTCAACTTATGGATATTTTTTCTGGCAGATAAAAAGTTATTGAGTCATAAATATTTATTAATTTTTGGGACTTGCACACCTAAATAGATTTGTTATGTAATTCTTTGGGCCTGGAAGTGAAAACACTCTACCAGCAGGGTGAACCTAGGAAGTGTAGAGACATTGGCATTATGTTGAAAATGGAAAAGGGGAGCAAATGTCTGGATGGAGACATTAACCATAGAATGGTGAAGGGATATAAGTTAATTTTAGAGAGAATTAAAGGGAATTAGAACATGCAAATTAACCTTTTGAAATGAAGAAAAGAGAAGTTAGAAGAATTTTATTCATTTGGCCAGGATCTACTCAGTGAGTAAGCAGTGAGGTTGTCGGCAGAAAATAGGTGAGGGGAGCTAGGATTAAATTGAAGAGCTGATAATATTGAAGCAGTTTATGAGGCATAAGAGCATAAAAAAGCTCTACCCTACTATACAGTTAAGTGTATGAGTTCAATTCTTGGTTGTTTATTTAACCCAATATCATCAATTTTAATATTTAAATAAAACATTTAGTTAGAACTTTTGAAATTAACAACTTATTTTAAAATAAAATCTAAGATTTTGCAGCCTACCATATTATATATGATATGCAATGGTTATAGCTTTTTATGAAATGTATGTTTTATGTACCAACTCATGCACATGTGTATTCTGCTCAAATCAGTGCACACCAAGACACTGGCTTCTGTGAGATGGATGCATGTTCATTTGCTTTCTCTAGAGGTACCAATACTTGTTGATCTAAGATGTGTTGGACAAACACATATTTTAAAAAATGTTTTAATTTGGCACTTCTGTCAAAATACATGTTAACACTCTCCTCACACACCCTATATCCAAGGCTGTCAGTAACCTAAAGATATGAAGTGTTCTCCCAGTTTGCCTATGTTGAGGTTTGAGAAATGTCAGTGAGAATTAGAATCCATAAACTTAAAAATAAGCACTCAACTCAAAAGATAGCCAGTATTCTGAAAAGATTATACAGGGAAGCTGAAGAAAAATTACCTTAGACCTACAATTATAATTTTAAATAAACATCTCATTTAAATTAATGGCTTGGTTACATGTCCTTTCCAGATCTTCTAAATTTTATCAGTGTTTCTGTGTTGTTTCTAGAACAAAGCCTGTATTATTTAAACTAGCATTTAAAACGTTGATTGATGTGTCATTAAAGTACAATTTCAAGTATTGAAGTTGGGAAAAAACACAGGGTATAATGGTACATTGAATTCAATCACCTGTACTGAATAAATAAAAGTTGTGTAAGCTCTAGCAAGTTGTTTAACATCTCTGAATGTCACCTTACTTTTAACTTAAAAATATGGTTGGTTTCTGCATCTAGGAAGATGGAGTAGACATATGCCCCTCTATTCCTCTTTCTAATACAAAGTGATCCTTGACATATATACAAAATGAAAATAAGAAACAATGACACAAACATCAGAAAACTGAAAGGTAGAGAGAAAACAGATTTTGTAGGGAACTCACAGCATAATATTGAATTCTCTGAACCTTCTTTTTGCTTCAGTATCCCAGATATGGAGTGAAAGAAGCTGGTAACAAATTGTTCTGACAAAATAACCAATACACATTTGCTGTCTAGAGTCAAAGAATAAGCAAAGTGGAACTCCAGACAGAGAGAAAAATTTTAGAAAGTAGTGGCTCCACTCTAGCCAAATACTGGAAAAAAACACTGAAAAAAATGGCTCCACCTCCACCCATGTCACAGAGGTTGAATGGGAACTTAGACAGGTGGTGCTAAAGAAGGTTGGGAAGAGAACAAGATTTTTCATCCCATCTGAGTGGTAATGTGCCACCCCAACTTTGGTATTAAAGGGGACAATGCAGAAAACCTAAACTTTTATCCATATTAAGAATTCTCAAGGGATGTTAGGATGGCATTTCAGAATAACATGGAGGGTAAGAGTTTTGCAACAGCCAATGGTGAGAAGGCCCACCCCCAGGGTGTCAGTTAGTAAAAATCCAAATGAGAAACAGCAAGGAGGTCCTTCTTCCCTTGACAACCAAGTTGATATCAGTAGAGGCTTAATGGGGAGCTGGAAATTCCACCACTACCAAGAAGTAATTAGATGTGCATCCCCCATCCTCAGGAGTCAATGAAGGCTGAGTAGAAAACCTGGACTTCTAGCCACACACATTAATACCAAGGCAACACAAACACTTCCCCTGCCAGAGTGAAATTACAAAAGGTCAATAAAAACAAAGCAATTATGGTCCAGAATCTTATAACATAATACTCTTGATGGCCACATTCCACATAAAAATTAATTATCATGCAAGAATTAGAAAAAATTTCAACTGGAATAAAAGGAGCAACAAATAGATAGCATATTTCATATTGCCACTATAATAAACATCACAAACTCAGTGGCTTAAAACAACTTAGCATTATTGTCTTACAGTTATGAAGGTCCAAAGTCCAAAATGGCTCACTGGACAAATAGTGACAGAGCTTCATTCATTCTGAAGGCTCTAGGACACAGTAGTTTTTCTTTTCAGTTTCCAGTTTTAATAGGTTGCCTGCATTTCTTGGCCTGTATCTCACTTTCATCTTCAAAGCCAGGAATGACTACATCACCCCAGCACTCACTCTTCTATTGTTTCCTTCTTCTATACATAAGGAGCCTGACAATTACATTGGGTTCATTCAGACAATTCAGGATAACTTTCCCATCTCCATATTAACTGATTAAAAACTTAATTTCGTCTGTACCCTTAATGCCCCTTTGTTCTGCAAACTTAGTATATTCACAGTTTCCAGGAATTAGGACATAGACATCTATGGGGCTACATTATATTTTAAAACAGAATAGAACAATATAAAACATAAGAAATCTTAAGTTTTCAAAATTATATTTTTCCTAATTCCCTTGTTAATATTGTAATTATTTGGAAATTGTATGATGCTTCCACCCTCTTCCTTTTTTTTCTTTTTTTGAATTAAGGAGCTTACCTGTCTTTGCTCCTGAAAGCTCATGTAAACTTGTCTTCTCCATGATGAAGGACATTTCTTAAATATACTTCAGTAAGCAAAAATTCCAGAACAAGTGTCTCCTTATTTCAAATTTATATGCATATGTGTGTTGACTTTCATAAGAAAAGGTAAGACCTCCTTCAAATGAACAATTCTGGGAATCCAATTGTAGTCTTACTATATGCTTTTGAAGATATATGCCTAAGTACAAAAGTATGTCAATATATCAGCTTTCCATCAAAAGTAAAAATATTAACTTTTATTAATACTTTCTTATATAGATAAAACCCTACATTTAAAACATGTAGAAAGTAATGGGACAAAAAAAAGCAAAATATCTATACTTCACTAATATTGCTAAAATGTGGACATCAGTGGATTGTGATTAGATTTTATAACCTTAAACAAACAGATACAATAGGGACAATTTTTCCAGGAGGACATACAGCTGGCCAACAGACACAAGAAAAAATGTTCAATATCACTAATCATCAGAGAAATTAAAATTAAAATCACAATGAGATATCACCTCGTACCTGCCAGAATGGCTATCATCAATAAACCAATACACAAGTGCTGGTGAGGATGTGGTAAAAGGGGAACCTTAGTGCACTGTTGGTGGGAATGCAGACTGGTGCACCCACTGTGGAAAACAATGGGAAGTTTAAAAAAAATTAAAATGGAACTGCTCTCTCTGAAAATGAGTCAAACTAGAAAGTAATAAAGAGAAAAAAATCTTCAAGCATCTGTAAACTAAACACTTTTAAAAATAATACCTGTGTTAAAGTAGTCTCAAGGGAAACCTAGGCACACATGGAATATATTGAAGATGAAAATGAAACATATCAAAATTTGTAAGACTGAGATAAAGTAATGCAGAAAAGGCTATTTAGAGCACTGAATGCTTATATTTAAAAAGAGAATAAGTCTCAAATAAACAACCTAAGCTCTTACATTTAAGAAGCTAGACAAGAGGAAAGAAGATGGCATCAGAGTAGGTGGAAGTTACACTCACATCCTCCCAAGTCTGAGTTGAAATTAAAGATAAATTATAGAGCACTCAATTTTTTTGTTTTTTGTTTTTTTAGATTTTATTTATTTATTTTTAGGGAGGGAGGAGAAGGAGAAAGAGGGAGAGAAACATCAATGATATGTGGTTCCCTCTTGTATGCCCCCTACTGGTGACCTGGTCTGCAACCCAGGCATGTTCCCTAACTGAGAATTGAACCAGTGACCCTTTGGTTCGCAGATTGGCACTCAATCCACTGAGCCACACCAGGCAAGGGTAGAACAACCAATTTCAATAACGAACTAAATGCTAGCTGAATATGTCTTATAAACAAAGTTGTATAGAAGAAGCTACATAGAGACTGAGAGGAAGGCAGAGACACGAAAAGGGCTGACCCTGCATCCAAGTGCTACAGCTGAGAGTCCGAAGGATATTCTCAGTTGCAAAAGTTTTCCATGAGGAATGCAGATTTTCAACCCCACACTGGTCTCCCCAGCCTAGAGCAGGAGAGTTAGGATAAAGTGTCCACATAAGATCTGGCTGTAAAAAAATGATAGGTGATTCCGTCTTCCAGGGAGAAATGGGAGTCTTTTATAAACCCAAATACCCTCTTAATGGGTCTGCACACAAAATCTCACTCACAACCACTCACCTGGGGCTCTTGAAAAGGCTGGGAGCAGATTAGAGTCTTTTGTGAATAGACAGGGTTGTGCAGCCCTGGAAAAATTGCTGAAGGGACTGTCACTGGGGTCCCTGTGCTGAGTCCCTTTCATCCACTACCCACAGATGCCATCTTTTATAGGTTCAACACTCCCCTCCAAACTGCATTGCCCTGGGGGGAATGCGCAAGTTCACCCTCCTTGTCTTTTGTTACTCCACCCTGCAGAGCTCATGCCCTGTGGAGGAGTCTTCTACCTGAGCCTATGGTATACACTTGCTAGAAGGGACCTTGAGAACAAACTCAGGAAGACTCAGAGAAAAAGCTGTGTGGCTTTGGGACAGAAACAATTTCCTCTCCCAACCATATGGTATCAAGAACACAGCATGATACCTTGCCTCCCACCCCTTCCTGTGGGCCAGAGTAGCTGTGTTGTACTTCCTAAAAACCAGCAAAGCTGCACCCCATCACCTCAGAGGCCAAGCAGCTGTACAGCATGCACTTGATCACCTGGAGCACCCTGCCCACCAGGAGCCAGAGCAGCTGTGACACATGCTTTCAGAACCTGAAAAGCTGAACCCTCAGTGAGGTTGCAGGAAATTTAGTTCCACCAGTGGAGAACCACTAGTTTCACCCTCCTAAATACTGGTGGCCTTGCTCTGTTGGGCTTGTGTTCCTCAGTATTGTCAGAAGACTATAGCCAGCTTGGCCCCTTGGTGCAGAAGAATATCCAGGAAGTCCAGGCAGATTCTGAGAAAAACTGAGTTGTGTGGCTCTTATTTGGGACCATTTTTCCCTTGCACACCAGACCAGTGCCACCATTTCTGTACAAAGCATTTTCTTCACACAGTAAAATCCCAATTTATTTAGACCCAATTAATACTGCTGGCCTCACACTGATGATTTACTGAGACCCTGTCCCACACCAATGTCTGCAGGCACATGGTTGGTGGTGGCTGACCTTGGTGTACCCTGAGACTGTTTCTGAATGTCCTCAAACACAACACTGGTACCAAGCTTGAATCTATATTGAATATATATTGAATCTATATTAATCTAGTCAACAACACTAACCTCTTCTTGGTGACTCACTGAGAGCCTCCCTCACATACCTTGAATACCACCAGAGGCTCTATCAGAGAATCACCTAACAGGCAGTGAGCAGGTGAGGGTGATTTTAGAGTACCTTGGGCCTTTTGCTGACCTCCCCCTTGCTATGATGCTGGTGGAAACCAGACTTGGTGCACAACTACACCTCTCATGCACACCCAGGCTCAGAGGAGGCAACTGTAAATTGTGAATCACTTTTTAGTTCCATACAGTTAGCTCAGGGTCCATCATTGGCAGTTCCTGATATAGACCAACAGTGGTTTCTGTACCAAGTGACACCACAACAAACACAACCACTGGTTCAAATCACACCAGAGAACAATCCAATTAGTTCCACCAGCAGTACACACAAAGCGATATCTCAGCAGACATCAGTTTATTGGGGTCTATTCAGTGTTGTGGAGCAGCACCTGCATGGTGTACTTGGTGTCAATCTATAGCTAGCTTGAGGAGTATGACAGTAGCTAGGCCTAGAGAATAGTTGGCCCCAAATGGGCCAATGTAATCAATACTCAACTAAAACAGAAGGACTCACATAACCCACACAAGGGAAATTCCTGGAACACCGAGTTCAGGTAATCAAGTAGACTATGCCTCTGACTCTCACAACACACCTACTATGTAAGGCCAACATAGGAAGACATAACAGATCTATCTAATACACAGAAACAGATACAGATAGGCAGGCAAAATGGGGAGACCAAAAAATAATAATAAAAACATGCTCCAAATGAAAGAACATGAGAAATTCCCAGAAAAAGAAGTAAATAAAATGTAGGTCAGCAATCTACCAGATATAGAGTTCAAAACAATGGTTATAAGGCTGCTCAAATAGCTTAGTGAGAACTTCAACAAAAAGGTAGCAAGCATAAAGAAGTACACAGAAAAAATAAAACAGATCTAGTCAGAAATAAAGAATGCAATACCTGCATGAAGAATACACTAGAAATAATCAAAGCAGGTTAGATGAAACAGAGAATTGGATCAGTGATTAAAAGACAAAGTAGCAGAAAACACCTCTAGTCAGTGGAGAATAAGAAAATAAATTAAAAATGAGTATAGTCTAAGGGACCAGTGGGACAACATGAGGCATAACAACTTCCACATCATAGGGATAACAAATGGAGGACAGAGAGCAAGGGATTGAGTACAATGTTAAAAAAATAATGGCTGAAAACTTCCTTAACCTCCTGTGAGCAGGGAGAAACAAGTCCAGGAAGCACAGAAAGTCAAACAAGATGAACCCAGGCAGGCTTGGGTTAAGACAAAATCTTAAAAAAATCAAGAGAGAGATAGTTACCCACAGAGAGCACACCTAAGACTGTAAGCTGATTTTTCAACAGAAATATTTCAGGCCAGAAAAAATTGGCATAACATATTCAGAGTGATTAAAAGCAAGGACCTACAACCAAGATGGCTTTACCCAGCAAACCTTCCATTTAAAATTGACAATGGAATAAAGAGCTTCCAAGGCAAGAAATAGCTAAAGGAATTTATTATCACCAAGCCAATAGTACAAATAATGTTAAAGGGCCTTCTTGGAGAAGGAAAAAAAATGCAGAGCATCAGTATAAAGAATAAAATGCCAGTAAATACATACCTATCAATAATCACTTTAAGCCTGGCTGGTATGGCTCAGTGGATTGAGCGCCAGACTGTGAAGCATAGAGTCACCAGTTTTATTCCTAGACAAGGCACATGCCTGGGTTAAAGGGCAGGTCCCCAGTAGAGAGCGTGTGAAGGGCAATCACACACTGATGTTTCTCTCCCTCCCTTCCTGTCTGTCTAAAAATAAATAAATAAAATATTTAAAAAAGAAAAAGCTAGAAAAAGAACAACAAACATAGCCTTAAGTAAATGGAAGGAAATAATACAGATTAGAGGAGAAATAAGTGACATAAAAACTAAAAAAAAAAAAGAAAGAAAAAGAAAAACTGCAAAAGATCAATAAACTCAAGAGCTAGTTCTTTGAAAATGTAAACAAGATTGACAAACATTTAACTAGATTAATCAAGAAAACACAGAGGACCCAAAGAAATAAAATCAGAAATGAAAGAGTGAAAGGAAAAATGGACACCACAGAAATACAAAGTACTGAAAAAAAATATTATGAACAACATGACTTCCTACTGGACAATATGGAAAAAATAGATAAATTCCTAGAAACATACAGTCCTCTAAAACTGAATAGAAAGAATCAGAAAAACTGAACAGACCAAATACAACTAATGAAAACAAAGAAGTAATCAAAAAACTTTTGGCAAACAGAAGTCCTGGACTGATGGCTTCACAGAAGAATTAACAAAAATATTTTTAAAAGAAAAAACACCTATTCTTTTCAAACTCTTCTAATAAAAATGTTAGGAGGAGATAAGCATTATCCTAATTTCTAAACCAAATAAAGACATTACAGAGAATACACACACACACACATACACACATTTGCCAATATCCTCTATATTCCTAATGAACACAGATAAAAAATTCTCAACAAAATATTAGCAAACTGGATGCAGAAATACATCAGAAAGACAATCATATACCATTATCAAGTGGGCTTTATTCTGAGGATCTAAGGTTGGTACAATATCTGCAAATCAATAAATGTGATACAGCACATAAGTGAATAAAAAAGCACATAATCATATAAATAAATGCAGAAAAAAGTGTTTGATAAAACCCAACACCCATATATGATAAAAACTCTCAGCAAAGTGGAAACAGACATAACATAGTTCAACATAATAAAGGTCATCCATGACAAACCCACACCTAACATTATACTTGATAGGGAAAAAAAGTGTTTCTTTAAAGATGAAGAACAAGACATGGATGTTTAGTTTCATGACTCTTATTCAACATATTCCTGGAAGTCCTAACCATGGCAATCTTATAAGAATAAGAAATAAAAGGCATATAAATCAGAAAGGAAGAAGAAAAATGTCATTATTTGCAGATGTCTTGATACTATTTATAGAAACCCTAAAGACTACACCAAAAAACTGCTGGAACTGATAAAGGAATTCAGTAAAGTAGAAGGAGACAAAATTAATACTCAGAAATTGGTTGCATTTTTATACACTGATAATAAACTACCAGAAAGGAAAACTAAGAAAACAATTACATTTAAAATTTCATTCAAAAAAGAAAACCACTTAGGAATAAATTTAACTAAGGAGGTAAAACACCTATACAGGAAAATTATAAGATGCTTAACAAAGAAATAGAAGATGAAACAAATAAATGGAAATATATGAGCTAGGCCCAAAAGGCATCCAGCCATGTACTATGAAAAGATAAAGACATTTATTGAAGAAGATACAAGATACAGGAAACATTGTACATAGCACAATGACATATCAGTTCCCTTCAAAGTAGGCAACTTGGAACCACACACAGTCCTCCCAGTCACCATTAGCTGCCCTGTCCTATTTTCCTGAGTCTCATTCATGGTGTGAAATCCCTTCCCTTTCAAAGGTGATTTTAGTTTTGGAAAAAGTCAGAAGTTTCAGGGTGCCAAATCTTAGCTATAAGGTGGCTGAGTCACCTGAGTGATTTGATGTTTCACAAAAAAATTCCACATGAAATGTGATGCATGAGTGGATGTACTCTTGTGATAAAGCTGCCAATCACCAGATGCCCATAGCTGTGGCCTTCTGACAATCATCCAAGTAGTTTCGGTGGAGGAATGCTCAAGCTTAATGCAAAATTTGATGCAGATCCATTGCTCTATTTACTCAGTCATTTTGAATGCAATGACCACACAGTACACATGCTCACTCAACGATGTCTACCACCTCCACTGACTAGTACAGTGAAATCATCATTGTTTACTCATGTGCATTCCAGTTCACATGCTTGGCTGCCAGATTACCATTTCATTATATTGACAATGGCTGGACTTTTCCTGAACAGACTTCATATATTGTGTTCATGGACAGAAAAAATTGACATCATTAAAATGTGTATACTACCCAAAGTAATCTATACTTTCAATGCATTTTCTATTAAAATGCCAATGGTATATTTTGTTGAATTAGAAAAAATAATCCAAAAAATGGGAGGGGCAGAGATTGGCAGCCAGGGTGGAGAGGACTTGTGGCAAGGCAGCAGCTGGAGCACCAGGGTGGGCAGGGGCTGGTGCAGTGGGTGAGGCAATGTCTGGTAGAATGAGTGGTCCCACATCTGCATGCAGATAAACTGGGAGGAGCAACTGGGGAGCAATAAAGACCAAGCAACCCAGAGTTCTGGTGTGGGGAAATGCTTCAAAACCTCTGACATAAAAAATCTGTGGGCGTTGCAGTACTGGGAGAAACTTTCATCTTCACAGGAGATTTCATTGGAGAGACCCACAGAGTCCTAGAACATACACAAACTCACACACCTAGGAATCAGCACCAGAAAGGCCCAATTTGCTTGTGGGTAGAGGAAGAAGTGACTGAAAGCACTCAGAGAGATAAACAAGCAAATTGTACCCTGTCTGACCACTCCTCCACACATAGCACTACAAAGGAGACAAGTGGGTTTCCCTACCCTGGTGAATACCTAAGGCTCCATCCATTACTATGTAACAGGCACACTGAGACAAATATATATATATATATATATATATATATATATATATATATATATATATATATATATCCCAAATGAAAGAACTGATCAAAATTCCAGAAAAAAATACAACTAAACAATGAAGACATAGCCAATCTATCAGGTGCAGAGTTCAAAACTGGTAATCTGGATGCTCGCAGAATTGGTTGAGTATGGTTGCAAAATAGAGGAAAAAGTGAAGGCTATGAAAAGTGAAAAGAAGGAAAATGTACAGGGAACCAACAGTGGTGGGAAGGAAACCAGGACTCATATCAATGATTTGGACCAAAAAGAAGAAATAAACATTCAACCAGAACAGAATGAAGAAACACAAATTCAGAAAAATGAGGAAAGGCTTGGGAACCTCCAGGACTACTTTAAGCATTCCAACTTCTGAATCATAGAGGTGCCAGAAGGAGAAGAGGAACAGTGAGAAATTGAAAATTTCTTTGAAAACATAGTGAAGGAGAACTTCCTCAAACTGGCAAAGGAAATAGACTTCTAGTAAGTCCAGGAAGCTCTGAGAGTCCCAAAAATGCTGGGCCCAAGGAAGCACACACCAAGGCACATCATAATTACATTATCCAAGATTAAAGATAAGGAGAGAATCTAGCCCTGGCTGGTGTAGCTCAGTGGATTGAGCGCGGGCTGCGAACCAGGCATCGCAGGTTCAATTCCCAGTCAGGGCACATGCCTAGGTTGCAGGCCATGTCTCCCAGCAACCGCACATTGATGTTTCTCTCTCTCTCTCTCTCTCTCTCTCCCCCGCCTCCTTCCCTCTCTAAAAATAAATAAATAAAATCTAAAAGAAAAAAAAGAAGTGTATTTAAAGATAAGGAGAGAATCTTAAAAGCAGCAAGAGAAAAGGAGACGGTTACCCACAAAGGGTAAGTTCCCATAAGACTATTATCTGATTTCTCAAAAGAAACCTTGCAGACAAGAAGGGGCTGGAAAGAAATATTCAGAGTCATGAAAGGTAAGGACCTACATCCAAGATTACTCTATCCAGCAAAGCTATCATTTAGAATGGAAGGGCAAATAAAATGCTTCACAAGTAAAGTCAAGTTAAAGGTGAAGTTCATCATCATCAAGCCCTTATTATATGAAATGTTAAAGGGACTTATTTAATAAAAATAAGATGATAAAAAATATGAACAGTAAAATGACAAAAAACTCACAACTATCAACAACTGAACCTAAAATAAACAAACAACAACAACAACAACAACAAAAACTAAGTGAGCAATTAGAACAGGAACAGAATCACAGAAATGGAGATCACATGGAGGATTATCAGTGGGAGGTGGTGATGGGGAGAACAGGGGAAAAGGTGCAGGGAATAAGAAGTATAAATGGTAGGTACAAAATAGACAAGGAAAGGTTAAGAATAGTATAGGAAATGGAGAAGCCAAAGAACTTATGTGTGTGACCCATGGACATGAACTAAGGGAAGGGACTCTAGTGGGATGGGGGTTCAGGGTGGAGGGGAATAAAGGGGGGGAATGGGACAACTGTAATAGCATAATCAACAAAATATATTTAAAGAAGTTTATGTAGAACTGGTGTTAATGTTTTTTTAAACATTTGGTAGAAATTAGTAGTAACATCATGTATGCCTTCAAAATTATTTTTTTGAGTTTTTAAGTTACAAATTAATCTCCTATATTCAAAATGTGTATTTTGTGTTAGGTAGCTTGTAGCCATGTGTGCTTTTTGAAGAATCAGTCTATTCTTATCTAAATTGTCAAATTTTTTGTGAACATTTATTTATTTATTATCCTTTTGATGTCTTGAAGGTGTTTAATTATGTCCCCTCTCTCATTCCTCACATTGGTAATTTGTGTGTTTTCTCATTTTTTCTTTGTCCAGCTACAGGCATGTCTTTCAGCTGTCTTTCAGTCACTTCCCCCACTTCCTACAAGTATATTGGGCCCTTCCGGTGTTGATTTCTGGGTGTGTGGGCTTGTGTACATTCTAGGACCTTATGGGCCTCTCAGATGAACTTTTCTGTGAGGCTGGGAGTTTCTTCCACCTCTGCAATTCCCACAGATTTTTATAGCCAGATGTTTTGTGACTATTTCCCAATGCTGGAGCCCTGTGTTGTGTGGTCTGTCTCACTCCTCAGTTGTTCCTCCAGGTTAATCTGCACACAGATGTGTGATATCCTTATTGGCCAGTCACCAACCCACCCACCGAATCCTCTCCACCCTGGCTGCTATCTCTGCCCCTCCTACTGGTCTGAATGAATATTTCTTCTTTAACTCCTTGGCTGTCATACTTCCATACAGTTCAATTTCCTAAGTTCTGGTTATTTTTTATTTTTAAATTTGTTGTTTTTGTTTTGGTTGTGTGAGGAGGCACAGTGTATCTATCTATGCCTCCATCTTGGTCAGAAGTTCTACATAAACTGTTTAAGAAAATAAAAAAGGGATGGAAGACTTTTATTTTATTTAATGAAGTTAATATAACTCTGTAACTCAGGGGCTCCAAACTGGAGAGCTGCACTACACTTGTGTTCATATATTCAAAAAACAAAAAACTAAAAACACCTGGAGGACCAGTAGATGTGGAAATGGTGTGACCATGCCATTTATTACTTATTAAAGAGGAGTGCACCAATGGAAGCTCATAGGTTTGAGAGAGACCACACCCCACCTCCAGCCTTGGTACTACTTACAAGGCTAGGGAAGAATCAGCAGCAGTGGGGAGGAAGCTTCAGCATCTTGTGAAAATGCTACAGGGCTTTGATAAACACAGGGGCTTTGATAAGGCTGGGACTCTAGATAGAGACTGTTTTCCTCTCTCCTTGTGGCTGCTAGCCAGGCAGCCACCTGTTTTCTGAGGCAGAAGGGAGGAGCCATGTCCTGAGGCACCCCGCAAGCTCTGATACTAAGATCAGAGAAATACAGGATGAAAAAAGCAAAGAAAAAAAAAGAAATACTACAAAAAGAGAGAAAGAGGAGGATAAAGTGGGGAGAGTGAGGAAGGAAAAGAGGAAGGAAGAGAGGGAAAGAAGGAAGGAATGAAAGAAGAAGAGAAGACAGGAGAGAAGAGGAGAGAAGGGTGAAGAGAAAGAGAGATATTTAAAATCAATCTCTTTCATGAATTGAGATGCAGCTAACCTATACACTATTAGCAAATAATTTAATCAATTTATAAAAATAATTATATGAAATGTCCAAATGATTTTTATTCCAAGGTGTAAGACTGGTTCAGTATTTGAAAAATTGATAAAATCCATTATGCTAACAACCCAAAGAAGAAAAATTCCATGATTATACTAATTGATGTAGTAAAAGTATTTACACAATTCAATACTTGTTTATAATAGAAACACTTAGAAAAGTGGGAAGAGAGGGGAATGTCTTAGACCTGATAAATAGCATTTCAAAAAAAAACACCATACAGATAATCTTATACTTTACATTTAAGACTAAATAATTTCACTATAAAATTAAAACAAGAGAAGTATATCTGCTCTTTGCACTCTTACTCAGCATATTACTGGGAGTTCTAACTATTGCAAAGAAAAAAGTCAAGAAAAAATTAAACAGTATACAAGTTGGAAAGAAAAAAGTAAATTTGTGTCTATTTGCAGATAACACAAAAAATCTCCCAAATTCAAAGTATATTCTAAAATTAAAATATAATTTCAGAAAGTATTAGGATACCTAACAACATAAATATACAAAAAAGCTTACAAATATTAGCTGTTATATAAAACAAATGCTTTGGATGGAACTGAAGAGCATTATGCTAAGTGAAATAAGCCAGGTGGTGAAAGACAAATACTATATGATCTCACCTATAAGGAGAACCTAATGAACAAAACAAACATGCAAGCAAAATATAACTAGATACATTGAAATTAAGAACAAACTGACAGTAACCAGAGGGGAGGTGAGAGGGGATAATGGGGAGGAAGGGTTTTCAAGAACATCTATAAAGGACAAATGGACAAAATCAAAAGGGGGGGTAGGATCAAGGGTTGGAAATGGGATGACTGAGGTGGGGGGAGTAAAGGGGGGGAGTAGAAACAACTGTACTTGAACAACAATAAAAAAGTTAATTTTTTTTAAATGTCTCACAATGAGCACATAAACAAAGAAATTAAAAATAGATAATATTTAATTGATAATTAAATACATAGGTGTAAATGTAGCAAAAGACATACAGGAATTGTATGCTGAAAATCACAGCAAAGTGATAAAATCCAAAAATATATTTTAAAATGGGGCTATAAAACTACGGAATTTAGGAAATCATATGTGCAGCTTCTAGCCTAAGAGTAGTAGAGAAGGCCACTAGAGAAAAAAAGTGAAAAGGCATCACAGAAAATGGCCATCGTTTAGCTTTAACTAAGCCCAGGGTAGCCTTGGTCTATAGAACCAGGATGGTTTGTTACAAATGGACTATAACCAGCCAGAGATGATGTTAGCACATCACAGTTATCTAAAGCTCTTCATGGCAGGGTAGATGCTTCTAAAAAGTAGACCCTCTCTCATATAATAGGGCTTTGAGATCCTGCTCTGCACACAGTTTTTAAAATTATTTTATGATTGTTCAATTACAGTTGTCTGCATTGCCCCCCACATACCAGCCAAACTCACCTCCTTTCCTTGCTTCCACCTTCCCCCTTGGTTTTGTCCATGTGTCCTTTACAGCAGTTCCTAAAAACCTTTCCCCCCATTATTCCCTCCCACTTCCTCTCTGGTTACTGTCAGATCTTGTATAATTTCCATGTATTTGGTTATATTTTGTTTGCTTTTAGCTTTTGTTGATTATGTTCCAATCAAAGGTGAAATCATATGGTATTTATCTTTCACTGCCTGGCTTATTTCACTTAGCATAATGCTTTCCAGTTCCATCCATACTATTGCAAAAGGTAGGAGCTCCTTCTTACTTTCTGCTGTATAGTATTCCATTGTGTAAATGTACCATGATTTTTTGATCCCCTTATTTACTGATGGGCACTTAGGCTGCTTCCAGCATTTGGCTATCATAAATTGTGCTGCTATGAACATTGAGGTGCTTAGCTTCTTTTGGATGGGTGTTTCAGGGTTCTTAGAATATAATCCCAGCAGTTGAATTGCTGGGTCAAAAGGCAGTTCCATTAGTAGTTTTCTGAGGCAGTTCCATACTGTTTTACATAGTGGCCGCACCAGTCTGCTCTCCCACCAGCAGTGCCGTAGGGTTTTCTGTTCTCCACATCCTCTCCAACTCTTGTTTGTCGATTTGTTTATGATGGACATTCTGATGGGTGTGAAATGGTATCTCATTGTGGTTTTAATTTGCATCTCTCTGATGACTACTGATGCTAAACATCTTTTTATGTCTGTTGGCCCTCTGTATATCCTCCTTGGAGAAGTGTCTGTTCAAGTCTTTAGCCCATTTTTTAATTGGGTTTTTTGTCTTCCTGGTGTGGAGTCATGCGAGTTCTTTGTATATATTGAAGATCAAACCCTTGTCAGAAGTATCATTAGCAAATATGGTTTCCCATATTACTTGGTTCTCTTCATTTTAATGCTGTTTTCTTTAGCCATGCAATAGCTTTTTAATTTGATGAGGTCCCATTTGTTTATTATTTCCCTTATGTCCCTTGCTTTAGGGGTCATGTTGGTGAATGTTGCTGCATGAAATATCTGATTTTCCTGCCAATGTTTTCCTCTAGGACTTTTATGGTGTCAAGACTTCTATCCACCTTGAATGCATTTTTGTGTATGGTGTAAGTTGGTGATTGAGTTTCAGTTTTTGCATGCAGCTGTCCAGCTTTCCCAACACCATTTATTGAAGAGGCTATTTTTACTCCATTTTATGCTTCTTCCAACTTTGTCAGATATTGACCATAGAGACTTGAGTTAATTTCTGGGCTCTCTATTCTGTTCCATTGGTCTATATGTCTGTTCTTATGTCAGTACCAGGCTGTTTTGATTACAGTGGCCTTGTAATACAGTTCGATATCAGGTATGGTGATCCCTCCTAGGTTGTTCTTTTTTCTAAAAATCACTGGGGCTATTCAGGGTCACCTATGATTCCAAATAAATTTTTGTAGTGTTTGTTTTCTACCTGTGAAATATGCCATTGGTACTGTAATAGGGATTTCATTGAATCTATAAATTGCTTTGGGTAGTATGGCCATTTTGATTATGTTAATTCTTCCAATCCACAAAAATGGTACATGCTTCCATTTGTTTGTGCCTTCCTTAACTTCTTTCTTCAGTGTTGTTGTGTACTTTTCAGAGTTCATGTCTTTTACATCCTTGGTTAGGTTTATTCCTAGGTACTTTATTTTTCTTGTTTCTATATCAAATGGAATTTTTTCCTGATTTCTCTTTTTGATATTTCATTGTTGGTATAAAAAGTGCCTTTGATTTCTGAGTATTGACTATGTATCCTGCTGTTTTGCCAAATTCACTTATTGGGTGAGTAGTTTTTTGGTGGAGTCTATAGGATTTTCTATGTACACTATCATGTTATCTGCAAAAAAACCAATAATTTTGCTTCCTAATTTCCAATTTGGATGCATTTTCTTTTCTTTTCTTTTCTTTTCTTTTTCTTTTCTTTTCTTTTCTTTTCTTTTCTTTTCTTTTCTTTTCTTTTCTTTTCTTTTCTCCTTTCTTTTCTTTTCTTGTCTGATTGCTGTGGATAGGACTTCCAATACTATGTTGAATAGAAGTGGTCAAAGTGGAAAATCTTGTCTTGTTCTTAATGTTAGTGGAAAATATTTTCATTTTTTTTCCCATTAAGTATAATGTTGGCTGTAGATCTATCATCTATGGCCTTTATTGTGTTCAGGAATGCTCCTTCTATTCCCAATTTGATGATTGTTTTTTTCATAAATGGGTGCTGTATCTTATCAAATGCATTTTCTTCATCTATTGATATAATCATGTGGTTTTTGTCCTTACTTTTGTTTATGTGATGTTTAAGTTTATTGATTTGTGAATATTGTACCATCCTTGCATCCTTAAAGTGAATCACACTTGAACATGGTGTATGGCTTTTTTTAACATATTGCTGGGGGTGGTTTCTTGAGGATTTTAGCATCTATGTTCATCAGCATTATTAGTCTGAAGTCCTTTTTCTTTGTTATGTCTTTATCTGGTTTTGGGATTAGGATGATGCTGGCCTCATAAAAAGAGTTAGGGAGTCTTCCATCTTCTTGGATTGTTTGGAGTAATCTCTGAAGGATAGGAGTTAGCTTTCCCTTAAATGCTTTGTAAAATTCTCCTGTGAAACTGTCTGGTCCAGAGTTTTTGTGTGTCACAAGCTTTTTGATTACTGTTTCAATTTCATTTGCTGTTATTGGTCTGTTTAGGCTTTCTGCTTCTTCATTCAGTTTGGAAGGTTATATTTTCCTAGAAATTTGTCCATTTCATCTAGGTTTTCAAATTTCTTGGCATATAATTCTTCATAATATTTTTTATATTCATTTGTATTTCTGTGGTATCAGTTTTAATCTCTCCTCTTTCTTTTCTGATTCTGTTTATTTGGGCCCTCTCTCTCTCTCTCTTTTTTTTTTCTTGATGAATCTGCTTAAAGACATATTGATTTTGTTTATCTTTTCAAAGAACCAGCACCTGGATTCATTGATCCTTAGAATTGTGCTTTTAGTCTCTATGTCATTTAATTCTGCTCTGATATTGGTTATTTTATTCCTTCTACTTACTCTGGCTGTCATTGTTGTTGTTACTCAAGTTCTTGTAAGCATATGGTTAGGTTGTTTATTTGAAATGTTTCTATGTTTTTTTAGGTAGGCCTGTATCACTATGAACTTCCCTCTCAGGACTGTGTTTTCTGTGTCTAATATATTTTGGATTGTGAGTTCATTTTTGTTTATTTCCAGAAACTTTTTGATTTCTTCCTTAACTTCATTCTTGACCCATTCATTCTTTAATAACATGTTATTCAATTTTCATGAGTATGAGTGTTTGAGGTTTTATCCTTGAGGTTGGTTTCTAGTTTCAGTCCCATGCAGTCAAAGAAAATGCTTTCTATGATTTCAATTGTCGGATTTTTTGAGATTTGTGTTTTGTCCTATGATGTGGTCTATCTTTGAAAATGTTCCATGTGCATTTGAAAAAAAAATGTGTATTTTGCTTTTTGGGATGAAATGTTCTATATAGATCAATTAAGTCAATTTGATCTAGGGCACTGTTCAATGCCACAATATCTTTGCTCATACTTTGTTTGGAAGATCTATCCATTTTTGACAGTGGAGTGTTGAAATTTCCTACTATAACTGTGTTGCTGTCAATATCTTTCTTAAAGTCCTTTAAGACTTTCTTTATGCATTTGGGTGCTCCTATGTTGGGTGCATATTTATTTATGATGTTGATTTTTTTTTTTGGTGGATTCTTCCCTTCGGTATTATGAAGTGACCTTCTGGGTCTCTTTTTATGGCTTTTTTTTTTTTGGAAATTATTTTGTCTGATATGAGTATTGCTACCCCAGCTTTTTTCTCCTGTCCATTTGCTTGGAATATTTGTTTCCATCCCTTCACTTTCAGTCTGTGTATGTCTTTCGTTCTGAGGTGGATCTCTTTTAGGCACCATATGCATGAGCTGTGATTTCTTATCCATTCAGCTATTCTATGTCTTTTGATTTGAGCATTTAATGCACTTACATTTAAGATTATTATTAATAGGTACTTATTCCTTGCCATTTTTTTTGTACCTGTGTTCCTCTCTCTCTCTCTCTCTCACTCTTTTCCTTCCTTTTCTTAAAGCAGTTTTTTTAGCATCTCTTGAAGAGCTGGGTTGGTGGAGTTGTATTCTTTTAGACTTCTTTTTGTCTGGAAAGCTCCTTATTTGGCCTTCCATTTTAATAGAGATCCTTGCTGGGGAGAGTGTTCTCAGTTGTAGGCCCTTGGTTTTCATTATTTGAAATCTTTCTTGTCATTCCCTTCTGGCTTGGAGTGTTTTCATTGAGAAATCAGCTGCCATCCTTATTGGGGCTCCTTTGTATGTTACTTTTTGTTTTTCCCTTGCTGCCTTTAAGATTCTCTCTTTGTCTAGGTATTTTTCCATTTTAATGATGATGTGTCTTGAAGTCAGCTTCATCGGGTTCCTCTTGATTAGAATTCTCTGTGTTTCCTGGATTTGTGTGACTTTTTCTCCAGTGAAATTGAGGATGTTTGCCATCATTACTTTTTCAAACAGATTGTCTATCTCTTGCTCTTCTTTTTCTCCTTCTGGTATCACTATTATATGGATATTATTACATTTCATGTTGTCCTGCATTTCCCTTAACACTTCTTCATTCTTTCTGAGTCTCTTTTCCTTTTCTTGCTCTTTCTCTGTTTTTTGTTTTACCTTGTCCTCCAGTTCGCTGGTCTAATCCTCTGCTTCATCTACCATGATTTTGATTCCTTCTAGTGTGTTCTACAATTCAGAAATTGTACTCTTCATTTCCTCTTGGCCCTTGTTGAAAGTTTATATTTCCTTTTTCATGTTGATGTAGTTTGCAGTGAGTTCATTGTAGTTTCCCTGTAGTTTTTGGTAATTCTCTGTGAGTTCATTGAGCTTCCTTATAACCATTGTTTTGAACTCAATATCTGATGACTTGCTTCTGTTTTGTTTGACATTCTTTCTGAAGCTTCCTCCTTTCCTTTCATTTGGGGATTGTTTCTTTGTCTTCCCATTGTTTGTGAGACTCTTCTTGGAGCCCCGGAATCTTAAATTGATTGGTTCTGTCTCCCTGGGTTTATAGTGTGAACTTCTATGGTAGAAGACCTGTGAGATTCAGTGGTATGGTATCCTTGGTCTCCTGAGCTTGCTGGTCTTGGGTTATCATTTATGTTGGCTCTCTGTATGTCTTTGAGTTTTGATTGTTGTTTGGTCTTTCTTTGGTGGGTCTTTTCCTCTAGCTGGTTAACTAAATATCACTCTATCCCTTATGTCTTTTATTCTGTTGTGCAGGTGTGGACAGGTTGTATTGAAGCTGGTTCTTCTGTGTTTATGGGGTTTGGGGCTTTCTCTCTTGCTATTGTTCAGTTGTCTGTTCTGGGTAATTTCTCCATCATTTAATTGTATTTCCTTTTCAGTCCTGGGTGAAGATTAGTGTAGCTTCCACTCCCTCCTTCACCTTCTTCAGTTGTTATCTGTTGGTGGTTTCTTTGTTGGTGGATTTTGTCTTGCAGCAGGTGTACTGGTGATCACAGCTCCCATTTACTCATCTGATTGTTTGATGTCCTCTACAGTTTTTGGTCTTCAGACTTCATATATGCTGGGATATCATTGGTTGTTTTATCTGGTCCTCAGAAGATCAGCTAGGTGTTTCACATGTATGGAGAGGGAAGTGTACTCTGCTCTCACCTATCTTGCTGCTATCTTCCTTCCAGTTAGGTGCATACAGTTTTGTACTGTATGCTAGGTACACATCAGAATACAGTGTAGCTAGAAGCCCAATTCTAAATTCCTAAAACCTCCACCAATTATGGAGGCAGGTTCCAATGGATGCATGTTCATGTATGTGATGGAGTGTGAGTTTATATAAATATTTCAAAGGACTTTCCTTGTTCCTTTTGTGATTTGAGCAGATCTATTATTTGTATTCATTAGAATGTTGAAGATCCCTTTTAGTATTGTCAACAATAACAGTACTAAAAATAAGTTCAGTAGTTAAACAATAAGAATAAACAGTTGAAATGTAGTACTTAAATATGTGAGACCATTTTATTCCCACAAACCTCTGAATCAGATATTGTGGGGTTTTATTGTTGGTATTTTACATGTAAATAAATTGATTCAGAGAGGTAATAAAAGTTTACCCAAGGCCAATCACATTAGTAGAAAATTGTAATTCACATCTGATTCAAGAAAACAAGAGTATTGTGTTCCCTATGATAAATTTTATCTTTTGTTCCTCCAAGATGAATCCATTCCTTCATCTTATCCTCTACTGCAATAGACAAATGAGGCAGGAATGCTAGCGCACAGGGAACCTAGAGACTTTCTTTGTGTGCTGTAGAGTACTTTGTCTCTCCAGCCTGCTCCAGGCCTCCTTGTTTTTAGGATCCAAAGGAAGAACATCCCAGGTCCACCTTACCAGCTTGTCATGCAGGAAGGAAGAGAAGAAAAATAATAAAGTGAGATCCTACACTTTCTCTTCTCCCACCTGAAACATTTACCCATTTCCTCACTCTATCCTCCTCAAGCAGCCATCTCATATCTGTGTTTATGTATGGTAACCTAGTATATCTTTATGCTTGGAGTTGAATTAGCAAATAGAAGACAAAGGTTTTTCCAAAAATAGGTGGGGTAGAGATACAGAGAGTCATTTGATCTCCTTTTAAATACCATAGTTTTTGTTTTGGTAAATGTTCCAATAACCAAAAACTCATTCTGCTTTCTTCCATGGTTCCCATGTACTATAGACATAGGTGAAAATGAACAGTGACATGAAGGAAGAAGAGAAAGCACGCAACCACAGCCCTGTGACCCCACTTTAACCACAGCAGCCAAGCAGCCTTTCCCATAAAATAGCACTGTTGTTCCTTTATATACCATATGAGACAAGGTCATCAAATTCCATTTATTAACAGTGGATGGCTTCATGTGTTGCCCAGGGCTTTAGTGTTGATGTTTGCTAACATTTCAAAGTAATAGAGTCATTTATTTCCTTTATAACAGCCCAGGAATTTTAGGTAGGATTTTTATATCTTCGCTTTTGTGAGGACATTAATGCTCTTATTCGGCATACACCAAGTCTTGAGAAGGTCAGCAGCCCTTTTTATAGCAAATATCAGGGAAATCACTGATTTTGATAGATTCAGGTTCTTTCCTCTGTTCTCAGTTCATACTTTCTATTAAAAATGTCTCAGTAGGCTTAGAACTTCTGTTTGAAATATAGAAACCCCAAAGGAAAATGCTAAAAGGACAAAAAGCAATCTGATTTAATTAAAATTGACATTTGAGCAGAAATAAAAAAATAAAAAATGGAAGAACCATGCACCACTCCAAAGTCAGTGATCTTTCTCTCTGTGCCTTTCCCTCTTTGGTTCATTCTCTATAAGGATTTCTCAGTGAAAATTCTGAGAAATTTCACAAGTCAAATTTTAAATTTAAATCCATCAACAATTAATTTTGAGACCAAGTAAAATCAACAGCATATCTGAGCATGCCTACAAAGTTCTTTAGCTTCTGTACATACTCATATTTTCTAGCCATTGCTTATGCCTTGACTCTTTACCTTACCAGCCAAATTATGAATAAATTCTAGCAAAGCGTACTACTCAGTATTTGTGTCTGTATATCTTTGAACTCAGTGGTGATGTTTCCTTCCATACTTTCCCTATCTATGGTATCCTGTACATGGAGGTAGAATCTGACTGTGGTGGACTCTGGCCGGCAGAGTCCACCTGTTGTGACTGAAGATAAGAGTAAATGCACAGGCTACAGCAATCCTGTGGAGAAAAAGGGGACAGCACAGCTACTCTCTCAAGAGGAGAGCACCCCAACACTTGCCTAGACAGGCTTTTATTATTTTTCTTGGGTATTATATCAAAGAAGGATTTATTATCTATCACATAGAATTTTCTTGTCTACATTTTAGGTACAATCAAGGAAATGAAAATAACATGCAGAAGGCAATGGTGGTGAGCTGATTAGCTCTGTCCTTGGAAAAATTCACACAGGCTTTGAAAATTACCTTGAAGTTAGATAATACACATTTGTTGTTTTAGACCAGGGTGATGGAGTTTTAGTAAGAGTAAGCCATAACAGTCTGTACACTGATTCCCACTGGAAAACTTGGTTTGAAGGTATGGCTCTTGCCCACCACCTCACTTCTGTAGGTTTTCCATACAGAGCTGAGTCACATTTGCCAGATGAAAATAAACTGGTCCCTTACATCTGACCATCTCTGGGCTTGCCTTTTTCAAGCCTACACTCAGGACTAGGGGTCTTCATTCATGGGGTTCTTTGTAGGACCTCATAGGGTACAGATTGAATGGCTGAGCTCAGCCATTCTTTTATGAGTCACAAGCTAATAACATTTATTTAGACTTCTCTATGATAATGGAAATTCAATCCAGGGTTGATATGAATATGTGACAATTGATTACCATGCTGGAGGCTCTAATTCTATAAAAAGCTTCAAACACAACACCTGTGATCCAAAATATTTATAATACCAGAAGCAGTACACACACTGTACAAAACTCATTAATCTCATTCATTCCTTCACCTATTAATATTTACCAAGCATCTACTTTGTGTTCAATCTTGTTTGGGTGTTAAATATGTAATATTTGCAACAATACAACATGCTAATGTCTACACTTGGGAAGATCTCATTGCCCAGCACAATCCAAATAAACAAGCAAATATATTTCTATAACATAATTTAATAGACATAAAGTATATGTCTAGAAATGTCTAGCACATGGATCTGAGAAACTATTGCAGATTGCATCCACCCTACAGTCCATTCAGCAAGTGAGAACATAACTGGTCTTCTAGGGCAGCCTCTCAAGGGCTTGCTGACTTTCTCAGTACCTGCTACAGTATTTCTTATCTTTAACCTATATTCCTCTACTCCAGTTTAATTCATTCCCTTCTTCTCTTTAGAACCTGAGATATGAAAGACTCAAAGTTCATGAAGGCTCCTAGAAAGTTCAGGAAAAAAGCTGAAGGAAGGAGCTTGTCCATTTAAATTACAGTAAAATTAGGAAGTAAACAAAGAGCAGTCATACAGTTGACCATGTACCAGGTCAGTGAGGCAAGCAACTCCACACCACCTGTCCAGCAGCTGCTTCAAATATATAATAATAATTGATCATAATATCATTACTTACAAGTGTACTTTTTTACCTATGTGGTATTCTATTTAATAAAAAATAAAATTTTAATAAAATATTCTATTTAATAAAAATTGAGAACACCTGCTAATCATCTTCTTTAGCTACTTTATAAAGAAACAACACTTACAGCATGTTTACATTTTCTAATTAGGTAAGTATTATATTATGAGTCTTAATTGACATCTTAATCACATGCCATTATCTAGCCCTGACACTGTTTTATTATTTAAAATCAATCCTTGATTACTATATTGATATGTGTTCTGTTCTAATTTTCTTAAATCTTTTTATTTAGGAAGAGTTGATCTGCAGTTAATCAGTGCCACTTGTCAGCCACATTTTCTTCAGTGTTTTCTTCTCTTCGCTCTTGTTCAGCTTCTCTTTCCTGTGTACATCTCACTTGCTAGAGGCCTTAATCCTAAAAGTCCACACGTGGGCTTCCTGGAGCCCCGTGTTCACTTCAGGCAACCCCACTGCACTGAATATTTCCTCTGTGAATAGGTGTCTTCTAAAGTTTGCCAGATTCTGAATTGGCAATGAGTTTTAGAAAGGAGTTCAGTACAGAATTTGAATTGGAGGATGACAAATTCCTACAGTAAACAAATAAATGAACCTCACTACTAT
Source organism: Tonatia bakeri (assembly GCA_004024845.1). NCBI lineage: Eukaryota > Metazoa > Chordata > Mammalia > Chiroptera > Phyllostomidae > Tonatia > Tonatia bakeri. Next base: position 125,667 of record PVIA01002837.1, on the reverse strand, counting down.
ACAATTTCATAATGACAAATGTAAACATTCCTAATTCAAAAGACTGAAGCACTTTCAAAAGCACTTCCACAATAAACTTCAAGTAAAAGATTACTATGCCTGAGAAGTAGGTGAAGGTGAAAGCTGGGGCCAGTGCCCTCTCCAGACAGACATAATGATGCATTCCTCATAGGAGCCCAGAGAAAAAATGTCTTATTTATGATATAACTTCTAAACTAAATGGAAAAGGCAAAATTTTCTGCATATTATAAACAAGTTGGAATAAGATAAAATGCTTGCTTTATACAACTGCGAGTGTCACATGGTCAGAAAAGAGTCAGATTTAGATTTAACAAAGGTAAGAGGAACAGAGAGAAGGTGGCAAAGAGTAATAATTTATGGAAAACACATAAGAAATATGTCAGTTCTTGTGATTTACATCCACTCACACTTACAACCACTTACGTGGTTGATTAGGGTTTTACCTGGATCCTATCCTCTCTGTAGTGTGACATCTAAAATTAAAATAGCTTGGAAGCTAAAACTATATTTTACAGATTTTTTTATTAGCAGAGTTACAGATTTACTTTAGATTAGGTCAATCAGAAGCAGTTGAATTTGATTTTTGCCTTATGCAAATTATAACAGGTATGGTCCATAGTATAAAGCTGGTTTCCTGACTGGGCCATGTCTTAATTGTGGTGATATCCTGATGCTTAAGCTTTCTGATCATAGAGTGCACATGAAGACTTGAGGAATAATGCTTTGAAGCTCAATATAAAATATATATTTAACTTTCTAACTCTCTGTAAGCAATACCATTCCATATACTAAGTCATTTTCCAACTTAAAGTACCTCAAATAAAATCTGCTCTCTCTAAATGACATACTACAAGGAAGACTTTAAATCCATCCCCACATCAAAATGTTCTACTTCTATCCATTATTTCTTGGTTAGCTATTGGAGCTGGGAAACTCAGATGGCATGATTCCTACAAAGTTGAAATAATAAGTTATTTCATTTCTCTTGGGGAGAACTTTATTTTTATTAATGGACTCTTCAAGACAAAAGTCATAACCACATAAATTAAATAATGCAGATAGTTCATGGTCAACTTATAGAAAACACTTTCAGTCTAGGAGTAATTATATGGATTTTCTTCATATCACTGAATAAGTTATTTCATTAGCAGTTGAGATAACTCAAAGTTATAAATAGTAATACAGTGGCTATTTTTGTGTTTTATGTTATGAACTATTTCAAACAAAAATAGTGTGAATATTATAATAAATTCCCAGATACTCATAAATAGCACTGCAATGGTTAAGTCATATATAGTATTGTTTTGCCAGCATCCACTCATATCAACTTTAGTTATTTCAAAGAAAACCTCAGATTATAACATTTCATCTGTAAACATGGTGGCATGTATTTCTAAAACATAGGCACCTTTTTCTTCTAAAACAGGCACACTATTTCTAAAAGATAAGGTAATAGCTACCGTCCTATACTAATTAAAATGAATAAATTTTTTGTGTTTTAATTTATCAACTATTTTACTTTTTCTCTATTTTTATTGTTGACACTATTACAGATGTCCCCTTTTTCCCTCCCTCTGTTCACCTCCACCCAGAACCCCCCTATAATGTAGAAGCTTCAAACCAGGAAGCTGCTTAAGTGTTCATGATATTCCATAAACACCACCCAGAAGACCAACAGATGTGAACATACTGTTTATTACTCACATTACAGGGGAGTGCACTGACGGCAGCAGATTAGTGTGAGATATACTGTACCCCACCTCCAGGCTCGGTGTTACTTATAGGGTTAGGGAGGGAGTAGTGACAGTGGGAAGGGAGCTATGGTAGTGTGTGTAAATGCCACAGGTTTGTGATAAATACAGGAGCCATGACACACAAGGGCCTTGAGATATAAGGGCCTTGAGATACTATTTTCATTGTTCTTTATGGCTGCTGGCTGGGCAGCCATCTCTCCTCTGAAGTGGAGGGGCCATGTCTTGTGCTACCTCACCCTCCACCTTTACATTGCTTCTCTACTTCACAATCTTTTGTTATCTCTTCTGGACAGGGTGATGAGAATATTGGTATACTGCAACTATATGCCACAAATACAGTACAGGCCATACCCCAAGAGGAGGAGAAAAATGCCAAGGCCAAGGAAGACACAACACCACCCACTCCCCAAAAAATTCTACCAGGAGCTGAAGGGGTTCAAAGCCAAAATTGGGATGTGCATGATTTCATCACCCAATGTGGCCGGGGCCTGAAACACATTATGGGATGTATGAGGGATATACACATGACACTCAGTATGTACGATGGCACAGATTATCCCTGGACTTTCATTAAGAGATCTAAGGCCATGCGGTTCTGCAAAAACAACTTTTCTCATTTGTGAGACTTCCTTAGACACTAAGAATATAGTGTTTCTAGTGTGGTTAATAGCTAAAGCAGTATGGTTTGCTAAAGTAGTTATGGTGGTGTGTGAAAGATACCCTCGGTATCCATCTCGGCTGCGGATGCTCATCAAAACACGCATAAATGCACAGAACCTAGCATAATCCTGTGGTGATATAGAAAACATGGCCACCCCCTCTAGTGGGGAGCACGCCATGTCCATTCCCAGGCAGATTTTTATTGAGAAAACTAACTCAGTTTGTGGATTCACAGTCTGGCAGAAAGAATCAAAGGGAACAGGTAACTTACAAAGATGCTAACAGAACTCCTGCTGTGATTCTGGGCAGAGATTGGAGTTTTATCATATGAAAGGACTGCATGGCTCAAAGGGCTAGTTTTGGTTTCCTGTCTGTGCCTTTAAATTCTAAGTTAATAACATCCTCTAGCAAACAGATCTCACAAGATCTTGCATATTCTATGTCCCAGGCCTGATTACCCTGGGAGTCCACCATCTCCGGTCTAAGCTGCAACCTTTGGCTATTTGCTTGGCCCTGAGAAGGCAGGAGACAGAGGCAGCCAGGAGACTTGGATTTCTCACATCTAAGTACAAAGACTCAGCTTAGAGGGGGCAGGGGTTGATGTCAATCACCCCTGCATTTCCACAGCCCCTTCATTTCCACAACCCTGTGAGTCTCATCCCAGAGGCCTTTAGATGGTCAGTACCTGTCTTAGGTTGCTCCTTCTTTAAGGAGTCTTACCGGTCAATGTTTAACTGATCAAGAATTAAAGACCAAGCACCAAACAGGTAGCATTCATGCCAGGGGAATAAGTTTTGTGTCCTTAGTGGTTCCTGTTCCAGAGGTCTCTCACTCAGCCTAAGTCACAGGGGGTTACAGCTTCCTGAGACCAGGCAAGGCAGCCCCCAACACTCCCCCTGCCTATTTTGTACCTACCATTTATAATACTTATTCCTGGTACCTTTTCCCTCATTCTCCCCCCACCATCTCTCCACTGATAACCCTCCATGTGATCTCAGTTTCTGTGAATCTGTTCCTGTTCCAGTTATTTGCTTAGGTGTTTTTTGTTGTTTGTTTTTTTTTTAGGTTCAGTGGTTGATACTTGTGAGTTTGTTGTCATTTTACTGTTCATATTTTTATCTTCTTTTTCTTAGATAAGTCTCTTTAACATTTCATATAATAAGGACTTGGTGATGATGAACTCCTTTAACTTGACCTTATCTGGGAAGCATTCGTCTGCCTTTCCATTCTAAATTATAGCTTTTCTGGATAGAGTAACCTTGGATGTAGGTCCTTGCCTTTCATGACTTGAAGTATTTCTTTCCAGCCCCTTCTTGCCTGGAAGGTTTCTTTTAAGAAATCAACTGATAGTCTTATGGGAACTTCTTTAGGTAACTTTCTCCTTTTTTCTTGTTTCTTTAAATATTCTCCCCTTATCTTGAATCTTTGATAATGTAATTATGATGTGCCTTGGTGTGTGCTTCCTTGGGTACAAATTTTTGGTGATACTCAAAGCTTCCTGGACTTCTCAGAAATTGACTCCCTTTGCCACATTGGGGAAGTACTCCTTCATTATTTTTTCAAGTAAGTTTTCAATTTTTTTGCTCTTCCTCTTACCCTTCTGGCACCCCTATGATTTATAAGTTGAAATATTTAAAGTTGTCCTGGAAGCACCTAATCCTCTCTTCAATTTTTTGAATTATTTTTCCTTCACTCTGTTCTGGTTGGTGATTTGTTTCTTCCCTCTGGCTCAAACCATTGATCTGAGTTCCAGTTTCCTTTCTTTCACTGTTGGTTCCCTTTATTTCACTTTTCATGGCCTTCATTTTTTTTCTCTATTTTGTGACTATACTCAACCAATTCTGTGATCATCTTGATTACCAGTGTTTTTTTCTTTCATTTGATATATATATATAGTTGTTTCAGCATGCCTGTTATATAGTAAGGGATGGAGCTTTAGGTATTTGCTAGGGTGGGGCAACCCATGCAGCTGTGTTGTGACATTGTATATTGGGGAGGGGCCTGAGAGGGAACAATGCTGCTTGCTCAGCTGTCAGCAGTATTTCTGTCACTTCCTCTGCTACCCACAAGCAAATTGGGCCTTCTGGTGCTCATTTTCAGGTGGGTGGTTTTGTGTCTGTTCTAAACCCCTGTGGCTCTCTTCCATGAACTCTCTTGTGAGACTGGGAGTTTTCCCCCACTTCCTCAACCCCAACAGTTTTTTTTTTCAATCAGAAGTTTTGAGGCTTTATTTCCCTGCACTGGTACTGTGGATTGCATGGTCTTGCTCCTCAGTTGTTCCTCCCAGTTTATCTGCATTCAAATGTGGGACCACCAGCTCTGCCAGCTGCAGCCTCTCCTGCTCTGGTCCTCCAGCTTCCACCTTGCTGTGAGTTGTTTCTGCCCTGGCTGCCCATGTCTACCCCTTTGACTGATCTGGATGAGTATTCCTTCTTTAACTCCTTGGTTGTCAGACTTCCATATGGTTCAATTTTTCTGGCAGTTCTGTGTTTTTTTGTTTGCTTGCTTGTTTGTCTTTAAATTTGTTGTTGTCCTTCTTTTGATTGTGCAAGGAGGCAAAGTGTATCTACCTATACCTCCATCTTGGTCGTAAGTCCAGAAACAAAAAAAAATTTGATGGAACACCTTGGGACTAAACCAAAATCAGGTTTAAATGTTTCTTTATGAATTAAAAAATAGTTAGAGGATAATCCTGATAATCATGAAGGCTGATCCATTTTCTCAGGTTTTTTTACATCTATTTTATTTGCTAATTTTATATATTTGGGATAATATGAAGTGTAATTGTTAATTTATATTAATATGGTAAGAAAAAGTATATTCTTTTTTAAAATTTACATTATTAGGTTTTAAATACTTTTTCCCCCTAAGTCTTCAGACTATACACAATTAAAACAAGTGGCTTCAGATGAATTTGGAGAATAGATACCATGGTCAATAATATTGTCTACTTAAAAAGACAAAAAACTTCTTGTTGAAAGCTGATTGGAAGCTGAATATTGTCTCCTTGAAAAGGAAAAGCAATATTCTTGATTAAAGACTTATTTAAAGCTAAATGAGAAAATATTTCACAGACTACTGAAAACAATAAGTCCCTCATAAGTGTAAATCAGTGTATAAGAAGTCAAAGTACACTATTACTTGAAAGTCAATATGTTTTGCCAAACTCATAGAAAATTCACATTAAAATAGGCCACTGACATTTACAGTCTATTTTTTTGTTGGTAGTATAATGTGTAGCAACTCAAGCAAATCATGTTACCAAATAACTAAATTGCTCAGTAAAAAAGTGCATTTAACCAATTTTCAAGAAAATAATATTAAATTGACTCCAAAAAGCCTCCTCAGATTGTTAGTCCATTACTGTATTTTTGGAGTGCATTCCTTCCTTCTACCCTTACCTTGTAGGAACCATGGAGAGGGCAGTGGGTATTGGTGCACACATCAAAACTATACACTTGGATTCTAAGCTCCAGTTTGGCACTTACTAGTTCTGTGATATTGGGGAAATTATTTAACTTCTTCGAGCTAAGAGCTTTCAGTTATTTTTCTTCTTCCCCTAGTTTTTACAGGTTCATACTTTTAAACTCAAGCTTACACTTTTCTATAAACCAAATATTTTCTGATGGTCTACTTAATGAGAAGGGAAGATCTGACAGCTGAGTATAGGAAGTCTCATTTAACATCATAAAGGTAGTCTTCCTTATACTCTCAGACTCCCTTCTATGGATAACTGTTTAAACTACTATCTCACTAGCAGAAACCTGACCTTGGATGTCTTTTCTGGCTGTTGTCTGAAAGGCCAGACTGGACTGATGGGTTATTGCAGCAGTAGAGGAAGCTTCCTGGGAGAGCAACAGAGCTGACTGGTTAATCAGGAACTCAAGTTGATCAAAGCTTGAATCCACCTATTTCTATATTATCATATTTATTTGTTAAACATAGTATAACAATTTTATTTTATAAGTTGGAAGGTTGTCATGTTTTTTGTTTGTAAACTGGAAAACAGACAATGCATATTCTGTAGGGCAGGAGATGATCTGTATCTGGACAAACATTAGTAAGCAAAGGATGGAGGGCCTGAACAACAAGACAGACAGTAGAGTTAGGCTAGGACATCAGCTGACTTGCCCAACTATCACCCTTTCAAAATGCCAAGAGCCTGGTAGAATAAGAGCATGAATATACTGCACTATGGAAAGCAGATCCAAGAAGGATGCTATGGAAGCACAGGAAACAGAGTGTTCTCTTAGGGGTTTAAAGATCAAGAATGATATCACTGAGGTTCTTGGCCTAGCTTCTAGCACAGTGTTCAAAGGTTCTAGAGGTAAAGATAAAGGAAAGAAATATTCTAGTGACCAACATCCAGAATATGAGTGTTCTGTGGTGGCTTTGTGGGAATGACAGACACCACCATTCTACAGAGCTTGTGATTGAAGGATTATTTGGACACATAAAGTTGGGGAAGTAGTTTTGCCAAATAAATAAATAAAAAGCTCTGATATGCAGTAGCATTTACTATAAAATGGTCCACCCTTGATTATTATATGTACTTGATTTGAAATAAAAACAACAACAACATGACCTATGTAATCTGACAATTCTTTAAAAAAGACAACCTTAACAATTGTACAACAGATCTTAGATAAGTGAGAGATAAGATAGAGATATTGATTAGAAGGCTCATAAAGTCTGCTATTTCCTAAAATGTATTCAAAGTAACTAATTCTTCACAGAATTTGACTTGTAAATGTAAAAACAAAAAACAAACAAACAAACAAAAAAAAGAATCCAATAAAACAAAAATTGTTTTTGTAAAACCAGACTTACATAAAATAACACAGATTGCCTCACTGTAGGATGTCTAATAAGCTCGTATGTACAGCACATATCAAGAAAGAGCTAATAGCATGTAGCACTCTACAAGCTTGTTTGACTATGGCGATCTCCTTTAAAGAAGCATATTTCAGAAACATTGTTCAGAAATCCTATCTTCAGTGCAGTGGATTCTGTAATAGGGCCCTCACTGTATTGTTTAGATACACTCTGTGTTGGTTACATTTGTAACTTCCATTTCTAGTTTGGCAAGGGGTAAATCCTCCAGAAATATTTATTCGAATGAAGTTGACAGAAGGAGCTGAATTAGAAAGGAATGTGAATAGAGAGCAGCGTTGGAAACTTGCATTTGTCTGGTTCCCTACATCACATTATTCTCAAATCATTGCTTTTAGGGTTTGTAGGGTATGAGAGTTCAGCAAATTAGATTTGGAAGATGGGATTATAGAAAAATAATCTGGAAACATTATATTTTGGGCTGGAATAATTTCCTCTGGTATTGTCCTATTTAATCTAGAACATAAACCAATTTGTCTTTTAAAGTATCATCATAGAAACTGTTTCTCAAAGGAATCTTATTACCAAACATGGAGGAGCTGAACTTTACTGGTGTTACAGACAATGAATGACAAGCAGTGTGGCAAAGAAAGACAACTTGATTTACTGAAAAAACATATTATTAGAGTTAGAAAGGTTTTAATAGAATGCTAGCTTTCCTACTTACTAATTGTGGGGCAATGGGGAAGTTAATATATTTCAACTTTAGTTTTTGTTTTTTCTTTTTATCTGTAAACATGTAAATTAATAATACAGAGTATAATATTTGAGCATGTTAAACAAGGTTATGAACTTGAAGTTCTTAGCACTGTGTCTGGGTCTTGGTAACCCTTCAACAAATGGATTATAGAGAGTTTATAAGAGCTAAAGAAATTCTAAAACCACCCCTGGCATGAAAAAATTGGCAAAAGTATAATAATCTTTTAAGCAGGATAATGAGATATTGAATGTCATCAATATAAACACAAAACCATAGAGTTTAGACTCAGGAAGAGGATGTGTTCCTACTTCAATACACAAGATTTGTGTACAGAAATCATTTATTTATTTTTAATAAAAAGCCACCACTTGTTGGCTATGCACCTTTTCAGCTAATCCTTAAAACAATTCTAGGAATTTGATTATGTTTGTGTCCACCATGTTTCCAGCTGAGTTTAATATTTTTGGAAAATAAAAATACATAGTTATTTTTAATTCCCAGTTTTATGGCAGAGAATTAGAAGCACCCATGCAAAGTGCATTTAAGAAACTAGTAATTCACTGTGGCTGGAGAAGAGATTTGGAGGGAGAGTGGGAAGAGAGAAAAAAGTAAGCATTTACAGATGATTGAATCAGGATAGATTACAACCAAACTGAGGAGGGAATATAAGCCAGGTCCAGGTGTGTGTGCTGATCTTCCTAGAAGACACAGCTATTAAGGGATTCTGAACTGGAGAAGAACAATAGGGAGTAATTTGCTTTAGAAAACTCAATCTGATAATGGTAGTTTTTCAGCTGTGATTTGATCAGATTTACTGACTATGCTTCCCAGCTTCACATAGAAATTGTGACACCAAGTTCAGGAGATATTCTTCCTCTTGCATTTGTCACATTTTGTTATTAATTTTTAGAAACTAATCCAAGTCAATTGTTCAAAACAGGTGTTCTGGAGCTAGCTACCAGCTCTTCTACTAGCTGTATGATTTCATTTAAGTAATTTAATCCTAAATACAACAGTTTTTTTTTTCATCTGAAAAATGTTGATGCAACTTTTTTAGTAAGGGAAGGTTACCTTAGTTGCAGATACTATAACAATGCCACACAGCCAATGCTCAAATTGTTTACTTTGTATTATTATTACAATCTGTTGTTTTTTTTTTTTTATCCATTGGCATTTTCACAAGACTTTCTTTTAGGAAGACTTACATTCTAACAAGCCCTTGGATTTAAAATTTATCTCTACCACCTTGCTCTCATAAGCAGTGTTTTAAGATATACATTCTCAGAAATATCAGAATTCCTAAGCTTTAGAAATTTTTAAATTGTAATATAAGTATTTTTGTAGCTTTTGATCTCCTGTTACCCTATGTCTCCCTACGCCTATGCATATGTTTTACAAAAACATCATTGCTTTTCTCTCAGAGCTTCAAAACTCAGCTAATTTAGGAAATGAGCCCAGCATTAGTAACTCTGAGTGCAACCATTTTTATTTTCTGACCCTAAGGCTAGAAATCTGTAATTTGACTGTTTTCTTTTATGGACACATAGTCCTCTTAGCTCTGTTTACACCGCCATTTAAGATGAGTGTAATCAGAAAATCACATTGGGTCACTTAGGTGGGGAGATGGGGTGGGGAGTTTGTTTCTATTGTGGCATCTCGACCTTCATTTGCTTCACTCTTACCTGAGCTGAAAAGACGACAAAGGTGAGTAGAATCTCTGGGTAATGCTTCACAAACTGTATAATCTTCTCTAGAATTAGTATTATAGAAAAGTGAAATAGGCCAGTTCTCGCTGCTCTATTTGGCTTTCAATGTGCATCTAGAAGAGTGCAAATCAGGTTTAGTTCGAATTTTTTTAATATATTTTATTGATTATGCTATTACAGTTGTCCCATTACCCCCCTTCATTCCCCTCCACCCTTCACACCCTCTTTCACCCACATTCCCCCACTTTAGTTCATGTCCATGTGTCATAAGTTATTTAGCTTCTACATTTCCCATACTATTCTTGCCCTCCCCCTGTCTATTTTCTACCTACCATCTATGCTACTTATTCTCCATACCCTTTCCCCCTCTCTCCTCCTCCCACTCCCCTGTTGATAACCCTCCATGTGATCTCCATTTCTGCAGTTCTGTTCCTGTTCTAGTTGTTTGCTTATTTGGTTTTTGTTTTTGTTTTAGGTGTGGTTGTTAATAATTGTGAGTTTGCTGTCATTTTACTCTACATGTTTTTTATCTTCTTTTTTTAAATAAGTTCATTTAATGTTTCATAAAATAAGGGCTTGGTGATGATGAACTCCTTTAACTTGACCTTATCTGAGAAGCACTTTGTCTGCCAGAAAGCTCAGAGAGTCCCAAAGAAGTGGGACCCAAGGAGGAACACACCAAGGCACATCATAATTGCATTAGCCAAAGTAAAAAATGAAGGAGAGAATCCTACAAGCAGCAAGAGATAAGGAGAAAGTAACCTACAAAGGAGTTCTCATCAGACTGTCAGCTGATTTCTCAAAAGAGACCTTACAGGCAAGAAGGGGCTAGAAAGAAGTATTCAAAGTCATGAAAGACAAGGACCTACATCCAAGATTGCTCTATCCAGCAAAATTTGAACTTTTTTGAATGAAAATGTGCTTAAAGCAGAAAGTATGTCATTCTCCTGCCTTTATGAACATAATTCACTCTTTTCCTAAAGATATTTGTGGTGCTCAGGAACATCTTTTATTCCTGATTTTGCCATGTATGTTGATAAAATGAGCTTTCCAGGGACATGTGCTTTAGACTAAATGGTACACTATCTGTGTCCTTTTGAAGTCCGAGTCTGCTGTTTGTTTGTTTCTAAAACCTTATTAGATTTTCCTCCTAGCATTTTTCTCTTGCTTTCTTAATTCATTCTGTCAATAGGCAGTCTTGTTCATCCTGCACTCATCCCCAATACATTTTTTAAAATTTTTATTGTTGTTTAGTTACAGTTGTCCTCATTGTCCCCCATTACTCTCTCATGCCCTAACCAGCAACCCCTCCCATATTCAATCCTTCTCCCAACATCTTTGTGCATGGGTCCTTTACAAATATTCCTTGACTTGACCCCTCTCCTTCTTTCCCCATTTATCTGCTTGGTCCCTCCACTCTGGTCACTGACAGTTTGTTCTTATTTCCATGTCTCTGGTTCTATTTTGCTCATTTGTTTGTTTTGGTTCCACTTATACATGAGATCATATGGAATACATTTTAACTAATGCTTCTAATAAATTATTCCAGAAGCTGGGAAATTCAGCATCCAAGCCCTTCATAATTATATCAAAAAGGAAAAAAGAGTCTTTTAAGCAAAGGCTTTGAGAGTTCTATACTTAGTGGTATTTGTTTGCTTCTTATACTTACCTCCATGATTCAATTCCTCTCATCTTCCACCTGGACTATTAAGACCACATACATGACACTTTCTACTCTGCAATTCTTTTTTAACAAAGCTGACATTTTAAGTATGATTATGGTGGCTTTATATTTAAAGTCATTTGGAGGTATTCCACTGACCAACAACATAGTCTGGGCTCCTCTGCATAACATTTAAGGTTCTACATGTTCTGAATGCTTCCCAACTTGCAGATTCATATCTCCTTCACCTATCTCACTGCTTACTATAAACACTGGGTAGTGATGGCTTTCCCTTAGGGAAAAAAAAAGAGGGAGGAAAGAAAGAAAGAAAGAAAGAAAGAAAGAAAGAAAGAAAGAAAGAAAGAAAGAAAGAAAGAAAGAAAGAAAGAACATGAACATAATTCATTCTTTTCCTAAAGATATTTGTGGTGCTCAGGAACATCTTTTATTCCTGATTTTGCCATGTATGTTGATAAAATGAGCTTTCCAGGGACACGTGCTTTAGACTAAATGGTACACTATCTGTGTGCTTTTGAAGTTCGAGTCTGCTGTTTGAAAGAAAGAAAGAAAGAAAGAAAGAAAGAAAGAAAGAAAGAAAGAAAGAAATCTTGCCTCATTTCTAAATCCTCAAGTGTGTTATAATCTCCGCCTAGAATATACTTGACATCTAGATATCCTTAAGAGCATAGGTGATGGTGTTCAGGCTGTTATTGGCCCTCCAAAGGGTCTTTCAGTACATTTTTCATTCCATGATTTAAAAGCCCCCTCACTCACCAGTCCCTAGGACTATGGGCAGAGGCTATTATAGTTGGTGGTGGGAACTCAGTGGCCTTTCCAGTCTCTTATCTACCTCCCACTGAGAATAATGATTCTCAGTCATGCCAGGCTGCTGTTGTGGCTGTCTGTACCTGTACCCATTATGTGAACTCCTCATGAGTCCAGATTCATCATCAAGTTACTTTACTTAAGGGCTTCCACAAAGCCTCAGATAGAAATGAGTTCCTTCATTTTAAGTCAAGTTTTCACACATGTGTGATGTCTGGTACTTTGTTGTCAACTTTGAGAACCTAAATTCCACCTATAGATTTATATCTTCTTAAGAGGAGGAAATGTGTGATTTTTCTTTGTGTTATCTGAGATGAAAGAGGTGCCTAATTAGATTCTCATTATCAATGGTATATTAAATGAAAAAATGTTCATTGTAATTGTGTTCTACTGGGAAAGGAAGAAGAGACAGTAATGGTGATATATACATATATATATATGATAGTGGTGATATATATACATTATATATAATTTCTATTGATTTGGACATGTTCTTGATTAGTGGTTCTCAAAAATGGGTGAGTTTTAAAAATACCTGGAGAATATTTAATAAACATCCTTGACCGGTGTTTTTCAGATGTTAATATTCATAAGAATCACCTAGGGAACTTTTTGAAACACAAATTGTGAGTCAGTAGATATAACATGGGGTCTAAGATTTTTCTAGCAAGCTGCCAGGAGATTAGCCTACTTCTGAGCCCAGGTCACAGTGAGTAGTGTGAGCCATGACCTCCTGAATTAGAATGTAAAATTCTGTAATGTACCTTAGTAATTACACATTTCTAAGAATTTCTCAAATCATGCAGCCCTGCTGGTGTGGCTCAGTGGACTGAGTGCTGACCTGAGAACTAAAGAGTCACTGGTTGAATTCCCAGTCAGGGCACATGCCTGGATTGTGGGTAGTTCCCTAGTGGGGGTCATGTGAGAGGCAACCACACATTGATGTTTCTCTCCTTCTCTTTCTCCCTCCCTTCCCCTCTCTATAAAAATAAATAAATAATTTGAAAGATTTTCTGAAATCATGCTGATAATCAAAGGTTGCCACCTATTTAAGAAGTGACTTTGTGTATTCTAGTACCCATCATTTATTTATACTCTGCAACATTATTGAGCAGTTGGCCATACATGGTGCCAGAGGATGTGGCTGTATGGCTGGAGGACACAGGAATGTTCCAGACCTTATGAAGCTCAAAATATAATGGGAAAAAACAGATACAAATATGTAATAAATGTTCTTACACATTGAGGTATATGCTAAGAAAAAAATAGTCACTTATTTGATGACAACAAGGATAGATCTACAATTAAGCTAAGACTTTAATGTCATCGCACCATTTGTGGGATTATCAGCACAGGGTTGTTTCACACAAAATTAAATGCATATGTAAGTCTCTAAGTGAGATAAAAACCTGGTAAATTCTAGAATCTGCCCATAGATCCTTGTGGTCAGAAAAGGCAAAATGCCAAGTCGTTTAATGAGCAGGGAAAAGACAGGCACACACAGTTGGTCATGTGACCCAGCAGCATAATGTGAGAAACTTTCTCTAGTCGACACCTGGGACAGTGGTACTGTGGGGATTTTCCCTGTTTTTCTTGGTCCCTTTGAGACAATTCCTAGGAGAAAATCAGTAGTAATTTCAATATTTGTATTTCTGATTTTTTGGATACACTTATGCATAAGAAAGACAATATGGGCAATAAATATTTTTACTTTCCAATGAGTTTTTTGTCTTTTGTTTTACATTTATCTAAATTAGCAATTATGAAACATTTCTGTCAATTTATTATTGGGACCAGTGTGTTGAAAAGTCAGTGTCCTCCAAAATTTCCTCAAGTAAGAATTTACTCCATTACAGGAGTGAAGCATAGACTGGCATTTTTCTTGATCTTGAAAATTTTCAAGTTACTTCAAATCATAAGCCATACATCATAGACAAAATTCCATATCTCTTGACATAGTTTCAAGAGATACTGGAATATAGTTTTAAAATTTACCAGAACAGATGCATCTTCTACCATCTTCTGTTCCCTGGATTCTATATCTTGGCAAATGATTGCTGCTAGTTCCTTCATTTATGTCCTTTTTTTATAGCATTTTCATTGTTCTCCTTTTTTATTTTAAAGCTCAGGTTAGCTTAACCTTGATTTAATAATAAAATCAAAATTGGCATTTCAATTGTTTTATCAACCAGCACAATTTGCAACTTGCCTCTCCAAAGTTCTCAAAATGTGTTTATTCTGAAAACTATTTTCTAAACAGTCCAGTATTTTTCCAATACAAATATTTTTTAACTGACATTACAACAAAAGCATCTTAATGTAATAGCTAGTCAAATTGGTTTTTCAACAAAAAGCAATAAAATAATCTAAGGGAATAGTTTTATTTATTCATTGTTTCTTTCCATCCATACTTTATTTCTGAGTGAGCATTGTATTCTTTGCCTTGTTAGCCATAGCATGATGCATTTTAATGTAGCAATTTTTTCTAATATTTTTAGATTCAAATGTTCAAGTCTATTACAATTAAATAATTCAATAAAGCAGCTCAATGCTTGACACATAATAAGGACTTGGTAAATAGTAACTATTTTATCAATATCCTTATTTCCTTTCTAATACTATTATATGGAAATATTTTCAATAGAAACCTTGAGAATCTCATTATTTATTGCATGAAGAACAGGGGAGTTTAGAGGGGAGGCCAATAGTGAGAGGACTCAAAACCTGGATAAAATAGTTTTCAATAAAATAAAGAAAAGATATATTTAATTCACTTCCAACACTTGAAGATCTACTAAGAAATAAAATAGATTTAAAAAACTATGAACAGACATTTCCTGATGGTTTTCCTCATTACTTAATGTAATCATGAAATTTATAAAATTTTGTCCTATTTTTATAGATGATAAAACTGAATCTCAGAGATATTAGAATTGTAACACAGCCAGTGAAAAATTGCACTAAGACTCAAAGAGATGTAAATTACACCAAAGTCCTAAACCCAAACTTAACTTTGAAACTTGAGCTTGTAATTTGGAATGACATAGTGACAAATCTGTGCCAATGTCTATTCTCCATCAGTTGTCCCTGCACCACAGCCTCACTTTTCCTTGAGCCAACACAGTGGGTGCTGCTAATCGGGACATGGGGAAGATGTTTAATCTGCAGCAGCAGAAAATGGGCAATGGTTGTGTAAAAATGGCCAAGAGTGGAAATCTCTCTGTGGTATAGATTTCTTTTAATTTTCTTCTTTTAATTATTGTTCAATTACAGTTGTCCCCATCCCCCCATTACTCTCCCTTATACTATCCACCCCCCACCTCCTATATTCAACCCTTCCTCAGTTGTCATTGTCCATGGGTCCATTACACATGTTCTTTGACTTGACCCTCTTCCTTTCTTCCACTGTTATCCCCCTCCTTCTCCCCTCTGGCCACTGTAAGTTTGCCCTTTATTTCCATGTCTCTGGTCCTATTTTGCTCATTTGTTTGTTTTGTCAATTAGGTTCACTTATAGGTGAGATCATATGGTATTTGTCTTTCACCACCTGGCTTATTTTACTTAGCATAATACTCTCCAACTCTATTCATGATGTCACAAAGGGTAGGAGTTCCCTCTTTCTTTCTGCTGCATAGTATTCCATTTTGTAAATGTTCTACAGTGTTTTCATCCACTCATTTACTGATGAACACTTAGGCTGTTTCCAGCACTTGGTTATTGTAAATAACACTGCTATGAACACTGGGGTACATAGGTTCTTTTGAACTGGTGATTCAGGACTCTTAGGGTATATTCCCAGCAGTGAAATCACTGGATCAAAAGGTAGTTCCATTTTTAGTTTTCTAAGGAAATTCCATACTGTTTTCCACAGTGGCTGCACCAGTCTGCATTCCCACCAACATGCAACAGCAATCACAGTTTCAACTAAACAAAAATAATTTACATTAACTAATGAAACACTCACTGTGGGGAAATCTTCAAGAGTATAGATTAGTAGGCTGAATGATGAAGATGTTACCATAAAAAAATCCAGGCCAAGGTCTCTCATTCCACAGCTTCTTATTTATCTACATCACCATACAACATATTGTGTCCTAGGGACACTGGCTTTGTGTTTGAGTGTCACATGCTCTGTGTTTCCTTACAATAAGACTCTAATACTTTAGTAGGTGAATATGTACATATAACAATTTTCAAACTTTTGGGGAGGAGGAACACTTATTAAACATTGTTTAGTAATTTATATTCTGTTCTCAGAGATAGAGGAACCCTCCTTCTCCATTGGACCTAAGTGATTTGATATTTAGAGCCTTCGCTCTTGTTACAATTCTATCAATTTGGGATCCTTTCTAAAAGTGTATTCTAGTTAACAGTATTCATCTTGTCTTTAAGTAGTCTGAGTTGCTTCCAGCTAATTAAAATCAAAAGTAAAATAACAAAATGTAGCCAAAATAACTGAAGTTACAACCTGAAGTCAGCATTGAGAACAGAGGTAGAATAAGCAATCACTGAGACAGTCACAGGAAGTAGACAAATGATCAGTTAGTCTTTCTGCTTGCACATCCTTTCAAACAAACTAATGCAAGCATCTCACAAATTCATGTATTACTGTCAAGTTATATTATATGTTTTATAAAACAAAAACCAGTTTTTCATTTGAGCTAATGATAAAAATGTACATTTTAATGTCTTGGAACTTATTTCAGCTTTAAATTATCATTAGCCAGTTTCTTAAGGCACAAATATGCTCAAGGCAGTTTATCTTTCATAGTTTACATTTCAAATGGGCTCTATATAATTTTGACACTAGGTGGTCAAGTAGCAGTAAATGAGATTGCATCAGGAAATGGAAGGCCAACATCTCTGTCATTTTCTTTTCTATTCCAGCCTCATAGCAAGAATCTGTTCTGTGAAAATTTGTAAATGTTCAAACTCAATAATATAGTCTGCAAATCTGTTCAACAGGGCACAGGGCTATGCCTGGGAAGATGGAGAGAACTCTGAGCTCTCTGCTCTGTGGAATAATCTCTCTCCTTGTAGTGCTTTATCTATCCTTTGTGACCTGAAAGTGAAAGGCAGAGAACCTACAAGAGTGTAATTATCAGCTCATGTCAGTTTTTTGTTGATTATTTTTATTTATCAGTTAGCTTAAAATAGAAACATAAAATATGTTCTAATGTTTTTTTTTCCAGTACCTAAAATGTAATCTTAAATTCTCCCTAAAATACTATAGTAGGTAGTTCATAAAAGCTCCCAAAGATATTCCTTCATTTTAACATCAGGAACTTCTCAATGTTACCTTATTTAGAAAAGAATATTAGCACATATAATTAAGGTAATAATCATGAGATGAGTATAACTATTATAAATTATCCACAGATAGTCTACTATAGCTAGATAATCCAATATTATATGCCATCACTACTGTTCTTCTAAGGGAGAGACAGTGGCAGATTAGGCACAAACAAAAAGGAGGAGGTAATGTGACCTGAGTCAGAGAATGGAGTGATATGACCACAAGTGAAGGACTGGTGGTAGTCACCAACAGCTCAAATAAATGAGGTACATAAAGTCCTCCAGATCCTCTGGAGAGAGAGCAGACCTGCTAACACCTTGATTTTAGACTTTTGGCCTCCAGAAGTATAAGTGAATAAATGTGCTTTGAGATTAGGCAGTAAGTTCAATGTAATTTATTATGACTGCAAGAGGAAACTAATACTGGTATAAGACATAAAATAATACTCTACTAGTTTAGAAATCAGAATGAGTAGATTTGGGAAGTGATAGGTGTGATTTAACAATTTTTCAGTAGCAGTAGGGCAAGGCTTAATGAAGAGTTTGGCAAGATGGGACTGGTTCCAAGAAGCAAGCTTTTACATCTTGGAAATGAAATAAACACAAAGGTACATTTTATGTGCTGAGGACCATATATGGAGATCTTCATATTCTTGTCATTTTATCTTCTTCTCCCAAAAGGCATGGGAGATTTGAAATAATTCCCCCATTTGAAGTTATATCTCAAACATAACAAATTTCTTGTCTATGATCAAAGGATTTGTGACTTACACAGTTGCATGCATGCCCCAGGTCTTCTGATTCTAGTTTCAGGGTTTATGGGACACTAACTCAGTATCCTTTGTTTTGTTTTGTTTTGTTTTGTTTTTGTCTGCTTTTCCCCCAAAAGAGTAGCATCATGAATTGCAGGTCTTTGCAAGCCCATTACAGATTCATTCTATAAAAAAGTATATAGATTTGGTGGCAAATGTGGATGAAAAAATGTGTTTCCATCTTGAGTGACAGAGCCCCCCTGAATATACAGAAAGTGTATGTGATTGGTATTAATGCTTATAATTCCATACACTGACAGGAACTGAGCAGATGACACTGCTTTGTCCTCCATTTAGAAAAAAAAAATGCACAGTCCCTGAAACACATGAATAAGAATCTGTTAGGTTTGTACTACAATATAGAAACCCAAAATTATGTTTGACATTCTCAGAAACCAAAAATCTTTCTCCAAATGCTAAATGTTGAGCATACTCTTTTCACTGTCAATATTTTTCCTAAAGATTGATTTATGTGATTCCATTAGTTAGTAAAAATATGTATATTGTTAAATATACAAAGAAACATTCTACTATTATTCAATTATGATATTAGCTATAGACTCCAGAAAAGTTAACCCTGTCTTTATTTTCATCCAAGGCACTTCAAGACTGTATTCCAGAGAGAAATATGTGTGGTGATGCCATACATTTGTGAGTAAAGATTCTACAATGACCTTCAAACAGGTAAAAATTGATCTAATTCCCTGTAACAGGATTTTGGTAGTGAATCTCATCTGTAAGTCACTCCTCTTGTGCTGGCCCCATACCTTCCCCAAACAGCAGGCATGTGCACCAGGACATAAGGGTATGGGCTCTGGTCATTCCTGTGTTGAGTCCCTCAGCTTGACTCACTCCTTTTCTATATCTTCTTTTCATCTGGCCCAGTTCCTTGGCTTTCTCTCCTACTTAATGACCCATGTATGTCTTCATAGTTGGTGTCTGTTTCTAGTTTCTTCCTCATAAGTTTCTTACTTTTCTGATCCTAGGACCTTAGCTCATAATCACATTAACAGTCTGTCCTGCTTCATACTGACTTATTGTCCAAAGATCCTGATTTCTTGCTTCAGAATACTAGTGGGTGCACTTTTCTGGCCACCTGACCTCACTGTGCACAGATATTAATAGTTATGGGCAAATTTAAAATCTTAATGGGGCTTACCATTTCAAATATTCTTTAGAATCAACTTTTCTAGTACAAATAATGCACTAAATAACACACAACCTATGTTCTAGTGAGTTCACAATCTAGAGAGAGAAGTATATATTATATGTGTGTATGTATATGTGCGTGTGTATATATATATACATATATATATACATTTCATATATATAAAATGATATAAAATGATAATAAAAAGAAACATAGCACAGAAGTTACAGAGAGAAGAGTGACTACAGTGAAGAAACAGGGGGTTCTTTTAAAAATGGCTAAGATTTTTCTAGATAGATAAAAAATGAGACTACCTAATTTGGAGGAAAATGAGACTCACTTGCTCAAAATGTAAAATAGTATGATCCCTTGGGAAATTAAAAGCATTTGGAATTATTAAACTAGCAGCAAACATGGAAACCAGAAAGACTATCACCCTTTAGGGTCTCTTGGGCCAGGAAATATAAAATTTCTTAAAACATAAAAAATTAATATTAAGTCACAACAATAACTTGAGAAAAATATTAATATTTAGTTTCTTATGCAATTTTAAGAGCTCCATTTTACTCTGAGATACTATTAGATGAATAGGAAAGTGTGTAACTCAGAAATCAAGGAGAGTGCATCACTGAGCCTCACAGGTCTTTTACCACAGAAGGTGACGCCATGAAGACAGGGAGTCAAAACAGATCAATCTAATATGCAGAAACAAACAAGAAGTGGGGCTTAGTCACCTAAAGTGGGGAGAAAAAGAAACAACCCCCAATTAAAACGGAAGGAGCAATCCCCCAAAAGAGTGCTAATTTAAATTGAAGTAAGCAGAAGGCTCAGAAGATGGTGGAGAAGTAGGTGAGAAGGAAGCCCAGTTCTCCTTGTGTCCAACTGGAACCCCTAGCCGATCTTCCAAGGAACAGAGTGAACAACCAATGGAATCCCAGCTTACATGAAGTTTGGAGGCAAAAAATTGCATATGACATTAAAAAACAGACAGTGAGGAGAGTACACTGGGATGGTAAGGTCCCTAGTATGTGAGCTGCGACTGAGGCTGCTGTGGCCCCCAGCTGGCACCTGCTACAGGAATTGGGGAGGAGAGTTACAGCACCAGCTCCCTCCCCGACCAGAGCAGGGAAGGCAGCCTGGCACTAGGAGTGACCTAGGTGCTGAAAGTTGCTGGGGGAAGTAGAGATGAAGTGGGAGACACACAGAGGTGGTACACACCCACTGGGACTGTGGACGCTGGCACCAGAGAAATTGGAGTGCCAATGACACCTAGAGAAGGGATAAGTTGGGCCATGTTGGACCCTGACTTGGGTAGTCTCCAGATGGTAGAAAAAGTGGGGCTATGTAGTGCACTTGTTTAAAAATGACAGGCATCTGCTTTGTAAGGAACTCTCTAGCAGTGGCTGGCATGCCCTGAGGGAGATTTCAGCTTTGCTCTCCCAGAGTGAGACTGTGCGCCCAACAGTCTCACACAGCATGCCCCAAAACCTTGATGAGCTGAACCTTGCACCCTGCCTGTCTCACCCTGTGTGCATCCAGAGTGAGTGGAGGAGGGGAACTGTGAACCCTGCTGCTCTGGCACTGCATGCACAAAGACAGTAGTAGGAGGAACCCTGTGCCCCACTTGTCTGGGACTCCCTGCTGGAGACTGACTCATGCTGTGAGCAGCTGAGTGGCTGATTTGAGCCTGGTAGCTCATGTAAGACCTAGGCCAGAGGCCAGGAAACTATGAATAGTGCCACCCAAACCTGGTCTCCATTCTCTCAGAACCAAAGGAAGGGAGAAAAGTGACTCCCAGCCCCATCTTCCTGTACCATCTAGGAAGACCAGCATGACTTGCTGAACAGATTTAAAGTCAACAGGAGGCTTATTATTATCTTTTTTTAATTTTATTTTTGGATCCCCCCCTATTTTTTGTTGTTTTCTTTTTTGCTTTTATTTCTCTTTTCTTCATCCAAGTGAGACTATCAGACATGAGTTACAAAGGGTCCAGAGAGAGATAAAATGAAGGAGCACAAGGCTAATCCCCAAAACTGAGAAACTGTGATAAAGGTTGACCCATGGTTGACCCGCATTTGATCTGTAAAATATATAAAGAACTCACACTACTCCACACTAGGAAGACAACTCTCCCCCCCAAAAAATGGGCAAAGGACCTGAATAGCCATTTATCCAAGGGTAACATACAGATGGCCCATGGACATATGAAAGACTACTCAACATCACTAGCCATCAGAGAGATACAAATTAAAACCACAATAAGACACCACCTCACACTAGTCAGAATGACTATCGTTAGCACATCAACAAACAAGTAGTGATGAGGATGTGAAGAAAAAGGAACACTAGTGCACTCTTGGTGGTAATGCAGACTGGTACAGCCACTGTGGAAAACAGTAGGGAATTTCCTGTTTTTATGGAATACTCTGCAGTGGAAGGAAAGGAGCTCTTACCTTTGGTGACAGCATGGATGGCACTGGAAAATATTTTGCTAAGTGAAATAAGTGGGACAGTGAAAGGAAAATACCATATGATTTCATCTATAAAGGTAAGCTAATGAACAAAACAAACAAAAAAGCACAATGAACCAGTGGCATGGAAACAGGGAACAGACAGACAGTAACAGAAGGGAGGGGTAAGGGGGATAAATATGGAAAGAACAAGAAAGGACTAGTCAATGAACATGTATGAATGACACATGAACATGGACAACAGTGTGGGGATTGACTGTGGGAGCAGGGGTGGGTTGGTTGGAAGAGAGCAAAGGGGGAAAAATTGGGACAACTATAATAGAATAATAGTATAATATTTAATAAAAATAAAATAAAACAAAAACTTTATGAAAAAAAGCGAAAAATGTATAACCCCACTTATAGGTTGAGTAAGGCTGGTAGAAAGTGCTGTACTAACTTTTCCATCTCTTTGCTCTAGGTAACACTTAGCTAAAGATGCCTTCAAAACTGCAGTTAGGAAATGGGTTCCTATATTTGTACTGCACCAGTAATCCAAATTCTTTGTGGAAACTGTGATAGCTTACTTTTGATACTTAGAGGTCAGGCTCTGGAGGTTGTTCACCTTTCTATCCATGCAGTGTTTCCTTTTAATGACAGCTAAGTGCTATTTGACATTTACCTAAAAGATAAAAATCATATGAAGCAGAATACAGTCAATACCAAAAATGAATTTTGAAGTTATAGGACCTTCTCTAGGGGAAATGCTTCTGGACTTTAATGGGAAATGATGTATTGGGAGGTTAGTTAAACCATGAGTCAATCCCCAATTCTGCTACTTATAGGTGTGTGAGTATGAGAAACTTGTTCAAGCTCTCCAAGTTTTCATGTCTTCAACTTTAAAATTGGAATAGAACCTTACTGTTAAATTAAAAATAAAATTAAAAAGCCAAAGTGAGAGGCATTGCAGTTTTACTTGCAATTATAGACTTGCAATCTAAAGGCATGGATTCAGACAGAAAGTCAAACTATGTCCAGGATACAGGGTGAAGGCAAAAAGATTTTATGGGAAAAGGAAGGGAACAATAACATGAATAAAAGAGAGGGGAATATTTGGTGTTAGGAAGCTTCATTACTCATTAACTATGCAGGGTTGCCTGCAGATTCTAAATAACGTTCATAATCATCAGTCTTTGTGGTCAGAATGGCTGTTTTCCTGTCAACTTCACAAAGAGTTGTTTGGAAGATGTTGGCCTGACCCAATCCAAAGAGTATTTTGCCCAATTCAAACATTCCAAAGGTTAAAGGAGAAATAAATGAAAGGAAGTTATTCTAATATGGTTGCTCTGGCTCCATTTTAAAGTAGCTTCTCTTATGTCTGCTTCCCACATTTCCCCCTTTTGACTGAGACTTTTCTTTGAAAGCATTGCTGTTAAGCCATTGGAAAGCATCACTGGCCAGTTATTAAAGGAAATGTTGGTCCTCCAACACTGGGAAGGCTCATTCCATTAGGAGGAAATAGTTTCCATAGAAGTCTGAGGCTGTATCTGAGCAGTAAAGGCACCAGAACAGAGAAAGGCTTTACCACCATGTTACTTAGGGGATATATTTTCTACAGTTTTCTGAGATTTCTCACACAAAGTTTTGAAGGCCTTAGTGAGCACCTCAAAGTGTTGAGTGACCACTATCTGAGTGGTAGATTTACAACAACAAAATAAATGATCTTATGAATACTCACCCGATTTTCTTAATCTTCATTCTTTATAGAATAAATTTTGGTAATAATAATACTTTAATTTCTTGTTATATAACTAGAGAAATGTGAAGAACCTTAGAGCAAATGGTTTACAGGAAGAGTTATCCCCACTGTGGTTGAGAAAATGTTCACTGGATACCTAGCTGATTTGTTCCTGATGGTAATAATATGGCATTTCTAAAGAGTCATGAATTGCTTTGGGCAACTTTAAAATAAATGTTCATTCCCTCACTATTCTTGACTAATGTCCTAGGATCATGACAGAAATTTGAGCTGTGCTGAATTACATAGATATATGGCACCACAACAAATCAAAAGAGATAAAACAAGACTGAAGAAACAAGCTACAGGAGATGAATGGAAATTGACTATACCCAGTAATCACCAAAGCTATGACACAGTAAAGAAATACCCACTGGAAACCCAGGAAGTACCAAAATTTCAATCAGAAAGAATGGTCTCTCAGAAATCAGAAAAATACTCAGGTAGTATCAGGCAAGTTGGAAAGCCAGCTACAGAGAACAATAGGGTAAGTGGGGTCAGAAGAGACTTATGGAGCCTCTGAGACTGGATATCCTTCCAGAAAAACTGTGCTGCAGCCTCATAAAAGCCTAACATCAGACCATATGTCTGCCTGTGTAAAGCATGGTGCCAGGCCACCTTGGTCTTAGAAAACTGTGTATGTCCTTCAAAGATCCAAGAAGATTCTGAGAAAGTGATGATTGCTCAATTATGGTGCATAGTTCAGGATTAGGATTTTGAACTTAAAAATTATTGTAACAATTGCACAGAGCCTCTGTCATAGCTTATTTTGAGCACTGGGTGAGATGAAGAGCTCTAGAATACTCCCTGTGGGCTTCCTTATATTGGAAAGGCCAAAACTACACCATAGGTGAGGTTAAAAAAAAAAAACAAATAAACACAGTAAGCAGTAAGAAAGACAGTGATTAAATTCTAAATTACTGTTCTAAGAATCCTTCATATGCTTTTGCTTCAGAGTCTGGGCAGAACTCCTTACACAAAGAGGAAAATGCACACACCTGATTGTAAGAATTTTAGTTTAACTTGAAGGAACAGAGAACAGATGGATGTTATAAAAGCAATCACAAGCTGGTAACACCAAAGCAGAGTCCAACATGGTAGCATCAGAGCAAGGCAAGTTTCCAGCATGGACAACATTGATCAGGATATCGGGAGCACAGAAGCAGAGATCGAGGCATGGACTATAATTTCCCTGACTTTTATTCTCACAGACATTTGGAAAGGTATTGCCTCTCAGAGTGCATATCTCCATTTAGAGTTAGAGTTGAATTGATCATAATCTCCTGTCTCTTCCCATCCTTTTTCATTTTTAGCCATTAACACAGGGAAGATAGTCTGAATGATGCCTATAACCAGTCATTGAAGCCTTTGTCTTTGCACCATCAGCCCCTCCTGTTTTTAGCAGCACCATGAGTTTAGACCAGAAGAATCAGTAACATTGGTTTCCATAGATTCCTTTCAATTTAAACTTTATATTTTAAAAATATTTTGATTGTGATGCTTTGAAGTGCCTAGTTACAGATTCAAAGAAATAATGACTATTCCAAAGTATGTGTCTGCTCCAGGTTTCTTTGGAAATGAGAGAAATAGACTTTTCAACTAGGGTGGATGATTTTAGGCTAACTGCTTTTGTTTCCTGACTTTCTTCATATCCAGTTGCTTCTGTTTCCTCATCTGTCATTCTCTGTTTTGACTATCTGGCTCTAAAGTTTGCTCTGATCAGCACCTGACCTTTTGCTTCTTCTTTTGTTCTCTAAGAGACCCCTGGTCCTTTGCTGTGGAAGCAAATAAAAAAACAAAATCTCACAGTCCATAGATGTTCCAGGTTTTCCAGAGAGAAAGTGCATGTGTTTGTCATTGAGCTGATCAGGAAACCTACAAGAGAGATTTGAAGCAGCCAGTGTAAGAATATTGGAAATAGTACCATACTTGAATGGGAGACATCATTAGTTTGCTTTTATAGATGTGGCTTTGAAACATCCCATAAGGGGATATCTCATAGTTGTAATCAGATAAAGAACTGAGAAGAAAAATGTCTTAGAAACATAAACTTAGAAACATAGCTACATGTAAACAGCACACTAGTGTGATGAGGCTGCCGTAAAGTTCCACCGACTGAGTGCTTTTAACGATAAAATTTTATTTCTTCACAGTTCCAGAGGATAGAAGTCCAAGATTAAGTTGCTGCCAAGGTGAGTTTCTTCTCCTTGGCTTGTAAATGGTTATCATCTAATGATCAACACCTTCATATAGTCTTTTCCTTTATTCATGTCTGTACCCTAAACCTGTCTTCTTGAAAGACAGTAGTCATATTGGGGTAAAGCCCACACATACGGCTTTATTTTTTCTTAATTATCTCTTTAAAAGCCCAATCTTCAAATACAGTCAAATTCTGAAGTTCTGGGGCAGGGATTAGTACTTCAACATATATATTTTGGGGAGATACAGCTTAGTCCACACAATAGATGGTAATTGAAGCTGTGGGTGTGGTGCAATATTGTCTCTCATAGAACATCGAAGGGGAGAGGGCCTAGGATTGCAACATGAGGAATTCAACATTTAGTACCCAAAGAAAGAATGGAGAAAGAAGAACAAGAATCTTCATGAGAAAGCACAGGAGGGAGGCAGTTTACAGAAGCCAAGGCAGCTGAATGTCTTGACGAGAAGGCCGATGTGAAAATGTAAGTTAATGAAAGATCTGATGGAATAAGGACTGAAAAAGGATTCTTGTTGTCTGTCTTATCTACTCAATGTCTAACCTAGTAACTGGTGTCTAGTGGTCATAGAGCAATGAATTAATTACATATTGCCATATTTAAGTTATGAGGGAGAAGAAAGTTGACAAGGCTGAACATTTTAGAACTGACTAATCATATCTATGCAACCTCTAAGAAGTTAATATCTCAGAAGCTCAGTTCCAAATTATGTAAATTAAATTTGATAACTTTTATTTCTCTGTGTTGAGATTATATATCTGCCACACATATCAAGGAAACAAGGTGACCATCATTCTGTCTACTTATTGAAATACTGTATTTTTCAGACTATAAGGCAAACTTTTTTTACCACATTTTTTGCTTTAAATTTTTTTCTCCTATTTTCCTCCTCTAAAACCTAGGTGTGTCTTATGGTGTGGACCCCAGACCTACCTAAGTTTTAGAGGAGGAAAATAGGAAAAAAATCTGAAACAAAAAATGTGGTAAAAAAGTGCATCTTATAGTCTGAAAAATACAGTACTTTAGGCATTGTACTTAAATTGGTTAGAGGTAGAAAGAAATAGAGAATGAATCTGTATTAGGCCATCTCCTTACTAGAGAAAAATAGGGACTAAATCCAAAAAGGCTTTTTGCAGATGTTAATTTCGAAGGGTGAGAAATGGGAGTCTCTGCTACGGTGTAAGAGAACAAAAGCAACAGCCATAGAGCAAACACAGAGCAAAACTGGGCCAATTAAGTATCCCACACTCTGACAGAAGTGAGATGCTCCTAGATTATGATCTATTCAACTCTGATATGAGCATGTCAGCTCAGTGTGACTAATGTCTGAATATTATGAAAAATGAAAAATGTCCTGGCTGGTGTGGCCAGTTGTTAAGGACATTGTCTGTAACTGAAAGCTTGTGGGTTCCATCCCATCATTGTACACGCCTAGGTTACAGGTTTGATCCCTGGTCTGGGAGTGAATAGGAGACAATTAATTAATGTTTCTCTCTCACATCAGTGTTTCTCTTTCTGCCTTCCTCTCTCTCTAATTTAGGCAATAAAGAATATCCTCAGGTGAGGATAAAACATTTTTTTAAAAATCAAACCCAGAAGTGAAATATTTTTATTAATATATGTGATGTTTTTCTAAGACAATCAGTCATTAAAAGGTATGGGTTATGTATATAATACAGGTAAACCTTTAACAAAGAAAGATAAGGTCCTTACCCTAAGACAATATTCCAATATCTTGGTGGATGAAACATTCAGAGTTAAAGACCTATCAAACAAAAGAGCCTTCATAGGGCATTTGTCAGTATAACCAAACATTTTCCCTAGCTCAGGACCTGAGTTGTGCAGATGGCTTATACAGGTGGGTGAAAATTCATGAACATGACCTTTGTAGCATGACCCATTGAAACAGAGCTAGATGGCAAGAAAGTACAAAAATTGCCCTTAAAGAAATTGATCATGATAGCACATTTAATTCTCATAACTTCATCAAAGAAATATTGTTGACTGTACTTGCACATACCCAGTTTTGAAATGTATAGAACATACACAGCTTGCAATGAGCAGGACCACAATTTGTATTCATAGCTTCTAATGGAGTTCCTGGCATGCAGTTGGCACTCATTAATATTTATTGATGTAAAACAAGACCAGCTGTGCAGCAGATTCCCTTGACTTTTCTTATTTTTAGGAATTTTTAAAGTAAAATTTCCAAAGGATGATTTTCATAAATCAATTTGAAATCTGTCACTCTAATATGACCTAGTTTAAGATGGCATTTGATAGAGTTAGAGAGATAAATTTGTGTTGTTGTTTGTAAAAAAGCAGAAAACATACAAGTTTAAATAGATATACAGAGGGAGATAGAGGTCTGTTACTCAGATCTTTATTTATCCTATGCTACCTCTAGTATTCCTTTTCAAAATAGACATCCACAAAAATAAAGAGTCAGTGCATTATCCATTCAAATATTATGATACAGTCAGTTCTTAAAGAAAAATGGGTTTCTCCCTATTGGGAGATACAAGGGTACACCATGGAGACCTGTACTTGCTGACTTGGCTCTGTCTTATGAAATTTAAAAAAAATGATATCATCATGCTTTAGACACTTTGCTGGTCTACCTCCAAGGAAGACACACTCAGTGCAAGAAGGCTTCTCATTGTTTATCATCTTTGTGTTTCTCTTTCAAGTTAGTCTGAAAGCCTGGGGCATAGAGGTTGGGAGATAAGAGAAGTCCTATCCCTTCACCTTCCCTGGGCTTGGGGTAAGTCTCTCCTTTGTTCTGAGTCACTATTTCCCAATCTTTAAAGGGCTATAAAGACAGATGATGAGATAATCTCTAAAAATTCTCCAAATTGAGGATTTCATGATCTAAAGAAATTACAAGGTTGCCCATGCTGAAAGGTCTAATTGTTGTCTCTGAGCAATTTTGGTACTATAACCTAAAAAGGTCCTGTAAATAATTGAGGAATATCCTCACCATGACAACTATTTGATTTTAAGGTGGTTGATGTGCTGACTTCCTAAAGTTAAGTGCATTTTGGGCACTTCAGAAATTAAATGATAGACCAAGGTATACATAGACATCAACCACTTGGCTTTGATCTCTGGGAGCCCTGGTGCTTGTTAGCACTAGTATCAAAAGTCTCCTTGATGTCCTTAAAAAATATCAATTCCTCCTTTCTTTTAACCCTGATCTTACTTTTCACAAACTAAGAAAAACAACTCTAGCATCTAAAGTTACCTCAGGTCTAATGCCCCTTTGCTGATAATAAAACTTTTTTTACATAATGAAAAGCACCTGAAATCTATGTTAAGAAGAAAATACAAACTGGCCAAGATATTCCAGCAATAGAGAGCCCACTAAATAGCTGAGCACTGCTTCCTCATACATGTGATCTGATTATACACCATGTGACGATGCTCAGAGGGTCATGGAAATGTATCTTCAATTTTTGAAGATACATTCTAATTGACTCTAATCAACTTTTAGAGTTAAAGATACAATTCTGATAAACTTTCTCTCATTTTAGTTATGAATGTGTTGTTAGAGTAAATTAGCAAAAACTATATTCTGGTATTTCACTCAATCCTGCTTCTCAGTCTTTTGTTTTCAAGTTGGACTGCAAGATATCCACGTTTAGGGGAAATAAGACACAAAACTAACAGGCTGGAAGTTGATGGTAGTTCCTCGATGCCCATATAATTATGTATGCCCCTTACCTTTGGATCTACTCTGATTTTTCTTCAGTTGTTACTAGATTTGAATTGATACTGAAAAAAAGATACCCTTATTCACATATTTCACAGAATCCTAGGGTGCGTTGGCTTTTTGAAGTACTTCTCACCATAGTGAGCACTCCCACCTTTGTATCTCTACACATCTCTACTTATCTGTCTTAGTCTCTCCTCTCCCTGCTTCCCTTCCCATGACTCTCTCAATCTTACTTGATCTGCTTCTCCCAACTCCTCTTGATTTCCTTCTACTCTATCTCCTTTTTCTATTTACTGTTTATTTTTCTATCATTCTTCATCCTTTGGCCCAATCACAGTTTACAAGAATAACCATAGACTTCATTATAAGTTAAACCATTTAAAAGGATTGTCTTAGATACAGGTCCTCATTTTTGAAAATAATGTTTTTGACTTTAATAAGCTTTGAGTTTGTGCAGTTGTGAAGCTGTGTTGGTCACTGAAGTTATGAATATAAATAATACACAGCCCCTTTATGAAAAATCAAGGGAGGAACAGACATGTGTGAAGTTGAGGAGTCACATGTGTGATGGGTAATTGTGAAATAGTTTTATTTTTCCAATAACTTCCACAACTGCATTTTGTCATTTCCCTTTTCTTACTGAAGAGTGGATTCATTGAATATCATATCCTCCCCTTGGGACTTTAATTGCCATTTATTGCTTTATATTATCTAGGTACACATTTCTGTCTTTTTTCCAACAGTTGCAGATTAATTCACCATGACAATATCTATTCTACCATAATGGCAATATTTCTAATCCCAGCACTTTTTGAACCAAACATGAGAAACATTATCTATAAAATTACAACATTTTCTGTCATTTAACTGCTGTCAGCTAAAAGATAGCTATCACGGAACATATGCACACATGTAAGAATTAACTCACAGATCTCAGGTAAGATAAACTGAAATTCTTAAGTTCCTTCTTAGCTTCTGGCTTGCTCTCT
This sequence comes from Tonatia bakeri, assembly GCA_004024845.1. NCBI lineage: Eukaryota > Metazoa > Chordata > Mammalia > Chiroptera > Phyllostomidae > Tonatia > Tonatia bakeri. The sequence continues at coordinate 95,020 of PVIA01002837.1, read as the reverse complement.
CTGCCTAGGCTATCCTCTCTTAGAATAAAATATGTACTGTAAAGTACCAAACAATGAAACAAGATGATGAGATAAATATCAATCTCGGATACCTACATGTTTTAGAAACATGTGCTTTGCAAACACTTTATCTTAAAAAAAAAATGCTACCTGGCAGATGCAAGTCTGTGGCCAAGTCAGTAACCCACTGGTAATTTTGACAAATAGGCTTGGGCCAAGTTTGTACCTGACCTAATCATTATTGGTCATTTCACATGTTAGGTGCTTCCTGCAATTGTTCCATCTTCACCATATAGTATGTTTCATTTGAAGCTTTATTGGTTACAGACATTTGGATACCTGGGTCCCATTCAATTTGTAAAAGTCTGACTGTCTAGTGTTAGGATGCTGGCATCTGACATCTGTTTATTTTTAATCATTTTTATTGTTGTTCTATTATATTTGTCTCAATTTCCCCCCTTTCCTTCTCTGCCCATCTCCTCTGCTACTCCTATAGTCAATTGCCACACTGTTGTCCATGTCCATGGGTCATTCAATACATGCTCTTTGTTTAGTCCCTTCCCCTTCTTTCCACCATTATCCCATTCTGCTTACCCTCTGGTCGCTTTCAGTCTGTTCTATGTTTCCATGTCTGTGGTTCTATTTTGTTCATTACCTTATTTTGTTAATTAAATTCTTCATATAGGTGAGACCATATGGTATTTGTCCTTCACAGACAGGCTTATTTCTTTTTTTCTTTTTTCTTTTTAAAGGTTTTATTTATTTATTTTTAGAGAGGGAAGAGAGGGAGAGAGAGAGAGAGAGAAACATCAATGTGAGGTTGCTGAGAGACATGGCCTGCAACCTAGGCATGTGCCCTGACTGGGAATCGAACCTGCCATGCCTGGTTCACAGCCCGCACTCAATCCACTGAGCTACACCAGCCAGGGCACAGACAGGCTTATTTCACTTAGCATTATTCTCCAGTTCCATTCATGCTGTTGCAAAAGATAGGAGTTCCTTATTTCTTTCTGCTTCTTATTTTTATTTTTTTCATCTTTAAATAAGTGATTAGATGCACATTGTTTTTAGAATTGTGTCGCTGCTAAATTTCAGGACAATAGTTTAAGATATACAAATGAGCAGGACATGATCTTTGCCAGAACAGCCTGACAAAAGTTGTGAGAGAATTACAAATAAAATAGTACAGAAGACAGAAAGGGGCAATCAATGACCTGGTGGCCAGATGCAATGCGTACCCTGATTATCAGAAGAAAGAAAGGATTATCTAAGCCTCAAAGGCAGAGAAATGCATTTTAAAGAAAAAAGCATCTGTAAAAAGAGAAAACAGGAGGATAGATGCTACTGGTTGAGTTTAAAATAAATAGATATGGATACAAGGAATCAAAGTCAGATTATTTTTCTCTGAGGTGGTTATGGATAGAAAAAGGGATTCAATGTATTTTCTTAATCAGGCAGGAGAATGGTAGTCAGTCATGTGTCATATAAAGTCACCAACAAATTTCAAATAAAAACAAAAGTAGCTCTTGGGGAAGTTGTTTCATGAAATCATATTCCTCTAGACCACACTGTCTGAGAACCCTCCAGTACCAAAGATAGCTGTTATCAGAACATGAAGAAAGAGAGGAACCTTGTACTTTATGATTGAATCCACTGGGCATAATAACTTTGTCAAATTTGAGTTTTGTTGACTAAGTGTTTTGGAGCATGGGATTTATGAAAATAACCATATGCAAATAATTTAATGAACCAAATATGAGTGTCCTGCAAGTACTCAGTTTTAAAGTTAGTCTTAGATATAATTGCCTTAGATAATATAATTTTCCTCCAGTCATCAAGTTAGTTTCAGAAAGAAAACTGAATGGCAGCATGCAATGTCTGCCATCATTTAAAAGCTATTTATTTATTTATTTATTTATTTATTTATTTATTTATTTATTATTTTATTGTTGTTCAATAACAGTTGTCTGTTTCCCCACCCCTCCCCTCTACCCCCTCCACACCCACCTCCCACCCTTGCTTCCACCCTCCCCTTTGGTTTTGTCCATGTGTCCTTTACAGTAGTTCCTGAAAACACATCTCCTCACTATTTAATTTATTTTTTATGAATGAGGTGAATAATCAAAGAAGTAAAGGGAGTGCTAGGGCAGCCAGTTTGGGGGACTGGTGAATGAAGAGCATGATAAACTTATTTTCTCCTCTGCTGCTGATTTAACAGTTCGCTACAGGAGAAGACACCGAGTCCCAGGTGCCTCCAGGTCTCTGTTACATAGTCATAAATAATAAAGTACTTTATTTATTGGTGTTCTATCCCTAGGCTCAATAATATGTTAACAAACTTCTGCCTACATAGCTTATCTTATACATTTCTCTTGTTCTTGGAGGACATGAGGCATGCAGGGATTCAACATATTAAGTAAGTCCTGAGCTGATATTTGCTGGTAAACATGAGCAAAAGTTTATAGGGATAAAATATTATTTACTAGAAAATACAAAACAAAGGGTGAAGTCCACTTCAAGGGAGAGGTACTAATGTTTGTGTGGATACATATTCTCAGTAGGGAAGAAGTTGATCTTCCCACCTTCTGGTCTCATCTCAGAAATCATGGGTATATCAACAAAGAAGTTCTACAGAGTGAAACTTAGGACAATAGATGTAAGGGTAGCTCTGGGAAATGAATACATAAAAATCGGGCAATAGTTTTCTGGAAAGCAATTTGAAAATATGTGTCAAAAACATTTAAATATTTTAAAGATTTCATTTTGCAATTTCACTTTTAGAATTCCATCTTTAAGAATGATAATATATGGGAGACTGAAGATGGTGGTGAGGTAGGGAAGAGAGGATTCCACTTCCCCTTACACATGGGAGAAAAACCTAGCTGATCTAGGGAGGAACAGAGCAAACAGCAAACATTACCCCAGCATGTATGAAGATAGGAGAACAAAAATTGTAGAGGACATTGGAAAAACAGACAGCAAGGAGAGTGCTTCAGGACAGTAGGTCCCTGGGACCAGCTTGGGGACCAGGGTGGCTGCAGACCCAGACCCGGTGCCTGCTAGGTCTGCCACAGGGTTCTTGGGAGAGAGCAGGATCAATGGCTCCCTCTCCTGCCAAACAAGGTTTGAGAAATGCCAGGAGAGACCTGGTTGCTTGAAGTCACAGAGAGGGGAATAAGGACTAAGTGGCAAACACACGGAGGTTGTGAGTATTCACAGAGTCTGTGGAGAGTTGAGAGTTGGTCTGTGAAGGGCCCTGACCCCCATAGTACCCAGTCTGGTTGGAGAATTGGGCTGTGTGAGAGGCCAGGCCTCTGTATGGAGCAGCAGGCTTGAGTATGAGGGATTTCTAAAAAAGAAAAAGTGATAAAAATAGACAGTTTGGGGAATTCTCCTGCAGCAGCTACTCCAGCTTCCTCCCCACCCAGCTGGACCTGCACACACTCCCATAGCCCTGGGAAGAGTATGCACCTGAACCTGAGGGACTAGAGGTGGACTGGCAGAGCACCCATGTCTGGACCCCGGGGAAGGCCTCATGCCCCCACCCAAAGCTCCAGGGAGAGGCAAAAAGTACTCACATTTGTAGACCCAGGGAGAGTGCACCCAAACCTGTGGAACCTGAGGGACCAGAGACTGCTGGGGAACTGGGCTGGAGGCTCACTGAATGCAGATCAGGAAGGGAGAAAAACAAAACCAATCACCCCTCAGCCTGCTGCAGCCAGGAAGACCATCAAAACTTGTTTGGCCAGTTTGAAGCCAGCAAGAAGCTTTTTTTTTTTTTTTAATTAAATTTTTATTTTTTTATTTTTTTAATCTTTCAACACTTTTTTCCTCCCTTTCACTTTTTCTTGTCTTATTCCTTCTTCCTTTCTTTCCAATTTTATCTCTTCTTCCTTCCTTCCTTCGTTTTTTTTTTATTTTAATTCTTACAGGTAAGACAAAAAACCTGCAACTGTGAAAAGACTAGAGTTGAACCCAAAGAGGGGGTATACCAACAGGTGAGACAGTGAGGCAAATTTCACTTGCTACTACAGAGGACCTGAAAATTATTGCATATTTGTATTATTATTTTTCATTATTCTTACATCTTTTTATTTTATTAGTATTTTTGTATTCCTCTTCTTTCTGTTTAGTCTTCTTTGCTCGGCTGGTTAAATTGTATTCTTTAACTGGTTTCCCTTGTTCTCTCTTTCATATCACAACCTTCCCCAGCACCTCAGCCATATAGCCAGGTATATAGTGATGCTAAAGGGATAGAAACACCTTATAGCATCAAAAGGGGAGGACTGTGACAGGCCATACTGTACAGCAGCTATTCTGAGACAGCAGCCATTTCCAGATAAGCAGTTATCTCAAGGTTGTATGCTAACCCTTGCTTCTGCTTCTGAATGCCTGCTTTCAGAAGTAGAACTCCTTCCCCCTCTTCCTTCTGCCCTTGTAAGAAGAATATAAGCAGCCCCAGCCTAAAATCAGTGCCCAGAATTTGGAACTTTTCTTCTGGGTCCGCATGCATGAATAAAACTCCACTTTGCAAAGTCTGAGGCGGTCTGAGTCATCTTTTCTGTAACAAAACTATTAGAACTGAAAAAATGAATTTATCAATATAACAGGATATGAAATTAATATCCAGAAATCATTTGTATTTTATATGCCAATCATGAACTAATAGAATGGGAAATCAAGAAAACAATCTCATTCACAATTCCTACAAAAAGAATAAAATACCTAGAAATAAACCTAATTGAAGATGTAAAAGACCTGTACTTGGAAAATTTTAAGACACTGAAGGAAGAAATTGAAGAAGATACAAATAAGTGGAAGTACACACCATGTTCATGGGTAGGAAGGGGCAAGATCCTTAAAATGTCCATACTACCCAAAGCAATCTCTATATTCAGTGAAATTCCTATTAAGATTCCAATTATGTTTTTCACAGAACCAGAACAAATATTTCAAAAATGAATATGGAACCACAAAAGACTCTGCATAGCAACAGTGATCCTGAGAAAGAAGAACAAAGTTGGAGGAATCACACTACCTAATATCAAACTACACTAATCAAAATATAGTTTGGCCATGGTAATTAAAATAGCATAGTACTGGCATAAGAATAGACACATAGATCAATGAAAAAGAATAAACAGCCCAGATATAAATCTATACTTTTATAGTCAGTTAATATTTGACAGAGGAAACAAGCACATACAATGGGCTACAGATAGGTTATTCAATAAATGTGTTTGGGAAAATTGGACAGAAACATGCAGAAAAGTGAAACTGGATGACCTTTCTTACACCACACATAAGAATTAATACAAAATGGGACAAAGACTCAAATGTTAGATCCAACATCATAAAAATCACAGAAGAAAACATAGGCAGTAAAATCTTGGCAATACCTCAAGGTAATATTTTATTGGATATTCTCCCCAGAAAAGGGAAACAAAAGAAAACATAAACAAATGGGACATCATCAAACTAAAAGGTTATTTCACAGTAAAGGAAATCATAAGCAAAATAAAAAAGACAAACCACAGAATGAGAAAACATATTCTCTGATACATCGGATAAGGGAAAAATGTAAAAAAATGTATAATGAACTTACAAAGGTAAACACAAAACAAACAAGCAAACAGCTAATCAAAAAATTAGCAAAGGATCTGAATGGACATTTCTCCAAAGAGCACATATAGGCATCCAACAGACATATGAAAAGATGCTCATTGTCACTGATCATCAGAGAAATGTAAATTAAAACCACAATAAGATATCATATCACACCTGTCAGAATGTCTATCAACAATAAATCAACAGACAACAATAGGTGGCAAGAATGTGGAGAAAGGGGAACACTTTAGCATTGTTGTAGATTGCTGCAGCCACTGCAGAAAATAGTGTGGAGATACCTCAAAATATTAAAAATGGATTTGCTTTTTGACTCAGAAATTCCACTTCTGGGAATATATCTAAATGAACACAAAACACTAATTCAAAAGAATATAAGCACCCCTATGTTTATTACAGTATTATTTACAATCACCAAGATATGGAAGCAGCCCAAGTGTCCATCTGTAGATGAGTGGAAAAAAGAATTCTCAAATATTTACCCAATTGAATACTACCTGACCATGAAAAAAAAAGAATGAAAAAAAAAATTACCCTTTGCAACAGTGTGGATGGACCTGGAGAACAGTGCATTATGTTAAGTGAAATAAGCCAGTTAGATAAAAACAAATACCATATGATTTCACTTATATGTGGAATCTAATGAACAAACTGAATTAACAAGGAAAATAGGTTCAGACTCAAAGGTGGAGAGCAGGATGACAGCTAGTAGGTGGGCAGAAGTAAGGAGGTGGAGGGATTGAACAAAAAGGAGAAAGGACTCATTGACCTGAACAACAGTGTGGGGACTGTTAGGGTGTGGGATATATATGGAAACTAAATGGTAAGAGGAAAAATACAATGAAGATTAAATTTAAAAAACAGCACAATATCTATTTAATATAATCATCCTCTTGATCCTGATGCAGTTATTCTATCACTAGGTATATAGGAACTGTTACAAGTTTCCAATTCAGATGTCTTAGCTTGATATTACCTACACCTGAGGCCCAGTCAATATTACTATTATCATCCTAGCTACTGTTATCTCTTTCACTCTACCTGGACATCAAGAACATGGAGAAAAAGTTGTTACCTGCTAAGTATTGTACTTTTAAAACAAGTGGTTGACTTTTTTTTATTATAAAAGTAATGCATACTTATTCTAAAACATATATTTTAAAAAACATAAAGCATACTCATAGATTTTTCCAAAAATCTTTATCATTCTGTTTTGAAATAGTTTCTATTTAATTGCAAATAATTGTGACAATATTGTCATACAGTTTCTCATCAAACTTTTGCTTACCAAAGAAATGATGCCTGGGATATAATGAAGCTCAATAAATATTTGTTGAATAACTATCTTCTAAGCATTTCCTATAATATGTAAAATTCTCTAAGAGAAAAAAATAAAAGAAAACAATATTGCATTGTGTGTATACACAATTGTTAATTTTAAAATGACTAGATAAAATCATAAACATTATTAAGGCTTCTTACACATTTTGCTGCATTGCTTCCCCAGAAAGCAATAACATTGCTTTTGAATTGCATTGATTTTGAAAGTGATCTTATTTACTTATGTGTGTGTGTGTGTATATATATATATTTATTTATTTATTTCATAAATTGAATCATACTGAGCTCATTGATAAATGAGTTCATTTTTCCTTTTTATTGAATTTTTTGGAGTGACACTGGTTAACAAAATTATACAGGTTTCAGGTGCACAACCCTACAACACATCATCTGTACACTGCATTGTGTGTTCATCACCCCAAATCAAGTCTCTGTCTATCACCATTTATTCCTCTATACGCTTTTCCAAAGTGAATTTAAATGGCTAAAATTTTCTATGAGAAAGCACAAATTTCATAATAAAATGAAACAAACATAAAAGAAGAAAGCCAGTGAATTGTGTGGGTTTTATATACAAAAGCTCAAAACTATACACCAAAATCTGATGCTCTACTTATCTGACAATTTGGAAATACAAAAGTTTATTTTACAAGAGGACAGAAAAAGGGGAAATTGCATAAGAGAAAGGATAAGATGATGGGATGTGTGTTGCATAGATCACAGACTGAACCTGGACATCTTCAGACTGAAATTGGAGAGCAACCAGGTCCAGGGCTCTTGCTGCCTGTCATCACTCAGCCAAAAGGCAGAGACAGAGAATGGATTAAAATTGTACTTTTATTAATATTAGAAACCCTCAATCTGAGAATATGGCAGGTTGAAACCTTAACATCCACCTTCCCTTGAACTTTGAGAAGTACATTTATATAGGGGAAAAGTAGGGATTTGGGAGCAGGAGTATCCCTACGGGGAGTGGACACAGACATGCTATTTCTAAAAGGGGAGTTGAGAAGCTTCTTCCCAAGTTCATTCCTTTTGTTCCTGCATTATCTCTCCCTTGGTAATAGTATTCTCCTCTTCCCTGACAATTGTGGTTTATGGCCAGTGAAACTATGTATTATCTGGTTAGGGAGAAGAGGTATAAACCATTTACCCTCAAATGTCTTTGATTAGAGGAGATAAGGTCTTGCAATTCACCAGCTGGCTGTAAGTTGCTCAAACTGTTTGACCTTTTTTAAAAATTTTCTTGTCTCAATTTTACCATTGCACTTGCCCAGGAATTTTTCTAGCTTGTTGCTATCCTGTCACAAGACATCTAACCAATGCTTATTTAACTCATAAGAAATAACACTTGGGAGAACAGAGCCTGGTGGTAGATTCTTCTCTCACACTATATCTCAGGATATGTCTTATTAGAACATGACTTTGAATAAAATGATGATATGGTGAAACCTACTGTCAATGTGTCTAATTCAAGTAGGGCAGAAGAGCAACTATTATAAAAACTTTAGGACACACAATCTGACCCTTAAGAGAATATGTATTTAAAGAAAAATAATGTATAGCAATCAACACAAATGAAGGAAATAGCTCTATATGGTAAACTGGCAGAAAAGCAACCTGAAATATACCTTGAGGATATGCAACACTGTTTTATTTATAATGGTATTTATAAGTTCAGGAGAGTGATCTCAAAATAAAATATAGATCCTGTATGCATGAAAATCAGGAAAGTCTGAGTTCATGTTAATTGAGACACAGGACACATCAAATAGTTAAGAATGTTATGTGTTAAGAGATATTAGAAATCCTAGTGAATGATGAAACAAAGTCTTATTGTGAAAATAGTCTATACCTGCTGGAAAGGGTGATGAAAAATGGAGTATGTTATGTTTTGAGTATTACTATTATATGGATTATAAATAATAATAATGATGATGATAATGATGATGATGAAATCATAATTTTCTAAGGGATGAAAAAGAAATTCCTTATTAGTTAGTGCTCCAATTATTGTTCTTGGGTGTTTTTCCCCATGCTTTCATTGTTTTGAAGAATACGACTGTAATGAGTGTGAAAAATAAGGAGAAATATCAGAATAGCTCATATTAAAAGCCAAAGTCATGGCTCTCATTCATAAAAATATGTGAAGATCAATTGGAAATTTTGATAATAATGCATACATATATTATTTTAAAACGTGATAAGTCATTAAAGATAAACTAAAAAAAAAACTGAAAAATTTTCTTCCCTAAGATTCTAGTAAGCCAATTTAAAAATCATTATAGAAATAAAAGGCAAAAATTGGAGACCCACCTAAATATACATACTTTTGTGGAAAAGAAAAACAGGTAAGAAAGTTCCTAAATTTTTTATGTTTGTAATGTTCCATTCAGGTACATAGTCCCGTTCCAACACATTAATAAAAGACACTTGGTCAGTGGAAGAAAAGAAATGAAATTCTGGCCATTTCAAGTTTTGATTTAATGTTCAGGGAAAAAAATCTCAACTTTCTTTTTTTTCTTTTTTTCTCTCCGAGGAAAACTAACAAAATGCCATGACAAACAAAATATGCATAGCCCCAGCTCCCTCCAGGCCTCTCAGACACTGGCCAGTAAGTCAATGAAATAGTTGATTTTCCATATCCAAGTCTTTGTGGGGCTCCTGCGGGTGCTGGTAACACTCAATGTATCAGTAATTTTAAGGCTCTGCTTGTTTAGCAGTGACAGCATTTGATTGGGAAAAAATGATCCATCTGATTTCTATGGCTATGCTGATAACCAAATTGAATCAACCACCCAGCTGAACTGATCAACTACACTAAGAATGACCATTAATATAGCTGGATACACCATTTCCAAAGGAAACTCACCACTTCAGAGGCTGCACATGACTTTCAAGTCAGTCTATGATGACATAAGTGTAACAGACTGGATTCTTAGAAGCATGGGTTTGTAATTTGGGGAAATCCTACAGCTTTCACATACATAGATGTTACAGAAATGAATCATTTTCTCAGGTTTTATTTTCTTATTTGTAAAATGTGATTGACTAGGTTCTGCACTTGGTTTAAACAGCTGAGCAGACAAACATTGCACAGAAGGTAGTTGGGGCAAGCAAGAGAAATCCAGATGTGGGATTGTACATACTAAGCCCTGAGTGGACCTTTACAAGTTTCTTGATTTTTTTAGTTTTCCTCATCACAAAAGTTAATGCTATAATTTCTATCTTGCCCATTATTTTTAGAATTATATTAGATAATATATATTTATAAGAATCCAGTACAGAGCTGTTATAGAACAACTATTCAATAAATATTTTTGAATGAGCGATTCTGGAAAGAGATACTTGATTAGTGAATGAATAGTTAAGTTTACATACAGGTTTCTTAAAGCTAAGAAATAGAAAAAATATTTAAATCTAATAGATTACCTTACTTCTACCTGTCTTTGTCATATTGACTAAATTGAAATATAAAACAAACAGGACTAAAATGAAATTCAAATGAGAGCACTATTAAGAGCTGTCACTAATGGAAATTTACTACATGCCAAACATTTACATGTTATTAAGTAACAATGGGGATAATAGTAATAGACATTATAACACCTACTATGTATCAAGCACTGTGTAAACACTTTGCATACTTTCACTCATTTATAATTTTGTGAAAATCTTATAAAGTAGATACTATATTTACTTTCATATCTTGCATAAAGTTATTATCTTCATCCACATATGAAAAACTAAAAACTTAGATTGACTGACTCAGACACGTACTAACTATATGACTTTATAGTCTGCCGATTCCATTGCATCAGTTGACTCACCATGGAAGAGTCCCTCAGGAAAGGTAAGATGCCTGTGAAAGGAACAATGGTATCAGAAAAATACATAAAAGTCAAGGAGCTGAAAAGAAAAGGCATGTTCAGCAGATAACAAGTTTTGGCAAGAGAATCAAAAGTTGATACTTATCACTGGGATATTGCCTCCCAGTCTGCTGGGGGATAGAGCTGAATTGTGCCAAGTTCAGGTAATCTCCTAGGTTACAACACATGTCAATGTGCAATCATCCTACAGGAGTGTTATCAACCTTTTGTATAGAGAAAAAGACTTGGAATGATACCTGGGACTAACATGAACTGACTGTACTGATGATAGTTTCTAAAAACATTTACATTAGCATTCTAATCACTATGCATATATTTTAGAGAAACTGGAAAGTGTCACAATGGGCTTTAAATATAGAATTAATTAAAATGTAAAAGTATCATCTTGTCTCATTTTCAGGGTCTGTCAAGATATGTATTGAATTAACCAATCCATGTTTCATGTCCTGGAATTTTATTTAAAGTGTGCTGTATTTAACAAAAATTTTCTTTATAAGAAAGGAGTTCTCATTGGAATTATGAAGATACCCAACAGTAAATTTAACCTTCTTCCACTTTTCACTTTACTGGAATTGAGTAGCACATTCAATGCATGGCGTTCAGTATCTAGTTTCTTAGTCACTCCTAAATTATTTAGCTCACTTGCCTGATTTGTTGTGAAGCCATGTTTAGTTATATTCATATTACTCACCTCCCTCAAAGTTACTCAGCTTCCTATCTGATTCCTCTCACAAAAAGAGACAGCCCTGAGTCTCCCAGGATGAGATTCATTTCAAATCAGAGCTGTGATTCTCAGGAGGCCCACCCCACTGGATGCTCTGAAGCTCTGGTCTGCTGGTGTCTCCATATCCAGCTTTTTGAGAAGTTTATCACAGCTTCCCAGAGCCTACACATTAAAAGTTTAAAAGAAACTTCATTTTTTTCTCTCTTTCTTCCCTTTATCTAACCACTTCATCTTCTCTTGAAGTTCCACTCTCCTGTGAAGGAGGCTGGAGATCCACACTGTAATATCACCCTGACATTTGCATGGTTGTGTCAAAAGTACAAGTTGAGCTGTATTTTCTGTATGTCCAAATATTTAAATATTATAAATCAAGCTAATAGTTAAAACATGTTCTATAATCTTAATTTAAAATAAACTTTTAATTTTTAAAATTGTATTAAAATTTATAAAACTAAGATTTTTAATGTGACTAAAAATTGGCAAAATATTAGTCAGATAAAGCATAATTATTTCTAAAATTATTTTTAAAAATTAAGAGCTTCATTTAAAGCATATAATGCACAACACTTATACAGTGATTTTCATTATTTTTTAAAGCAATACCAAGAGCCACATTGTGAGTGCTTGTGCATAGTACTATAAAGAACCTTGAAACTAGGTGTATGACTCAGTTTGTTAAAGTCTGTGTTTTAACAAAACTATACCTTCAAACATAAAAGGCATGATTAAATATAAATTAAATTCTCAAACTTGGCAAAGAAGAATTCTGAGGATATCTGTTATGATCTTCTGCAGAGTAGAAGGAGATTGATTTCTCATATGCCACAGCTCTAAGCACTATAGATAATAAGTTGTTGTTCACTGTTAATTAAATGGTGTTTATTTTAATGTAACTTATTATAAAAGACTCGATTATGTATTCCAGGAACTCAGTGTGATGAGATTAGATGTATGTAACAACATAGACAATAACGGCTTCACAAAGAAATGTGCATCCTTATCTTCCTTAGTATCCTTTAGATTCCCACATTGCCTTCAGGTTTTAGCACTTATGTCATACCTGAGCCTCTAGAGACCAAGCTGACAACAAAACAACAGGGTGAAGCTTGCATATGGTCTCAGTACTTTTGCTCATGTAACATGTATCCAAATACTGACCAATAGCTGATGACATTAACTATAACATTTTTGAAGACATTGGTTAAAAGTCTGACTTTTGAATTGACATATTCTCAGGGCCTATCAGAAGGTCCAGGGCTTAGTAAACTCAAAATAATTGTGTCCTGAATACTTAATTTCAGTTAAAGGATCTTTTACAGAATAAAGTTGAAATACTCTTTTTTTTAAAGATTTTATTTATTTATTTTTTAGAGAGGAAAGTGAGGGAGAAAGAGAGAGAGAGAGAAACATCAATGTGTGGTTGCTGGGGGACATGGCCTGCAACCTAGGCATGTGCCCTGACTGGGAATCGAACCTGCGATGCCTGGTTCACAGCCTGCGCTCAATCCACTGAGCCACACCAGCCAGGGTGAGATACTCTTTTAATAACCAAATATAATCAATCTATCCTCTTTCATCATTCTAATGGAACAAAGTCATTTTCATGTGGAATGGTTTACAAACTTTGGTTCTGAGGATTTTAATTTGTTTATGCATATGAGAATGAGACATATAGGTCCTTAATAAACTAAAGAAAATATTTAAAAGCTAAATTGCTTGGCATGGAGAGTGCGTACTGTGCAAATCAGGGAAGGGTGATTAGTGAGACTGGAGCTGTCAGGAAGGTGAGTGTGAACTGAATTGGATCCCAAATGATGATTGAAGATTTCAGTGGTTGAAAAAGAGAGACAAGGTAGTCTCAGCAGAGCAAAGAGGTGAAGGAAAATATTAGTAATATTTCTTGAAACAGTAGAGCTATCAAGACAGAATAGGAGATTACTGGTAGAGAAGTCACATGAAGTAAGGTTGCATGGATTGAATCAAATCATATAGATTATTCAAAGTCTTGAGCCTAGTCAAAAAATTTGAATTGCATGTGAATTAGATTATTAAATATTTTTAAAACAAAAACATTATTTTTATTTATACAACCATTCACTATTGTTAGCTGTGATTGCTGTAGAAGTCACCTTCTAAACAGAAAAGTGGTGTGTGTGTGGAGGGGGAGGGGGCATGCACACACTTTTTAAGACTGAGTAAAATGAAGGGATTAAACAAAAAAATCTATATCTATCTGTCTAATCAATTATCTATCTATCTATCTATCTACCATCTACCTATCATTTCTTAACACACATAAAGACAATAACAGATAGAAAGTGGGTGGGGGGAAGGTTGGAGAGGGTAAAGGGGGGTTTAATGGGGATGGAAAGTGACTTTACTTTGGGCAATGTGCACATGATGCATTATGCCAAAGATGTTTTGTTAAGTTTTACACTTAAAACCTGAATGATTTTGTCAATCAATATCACTCCAATAAACTCAATGTAAATAGATAGATGATAGATAGATAGATGATAGATAGATAGATGATAGATGATAGATAGATAGATGATAGATAGATAGATAGATGGATAGATAGATAGATAGATAGATAGATAGATAGATGATAGATAGATAGATAGATAGATAGATGATAGATAGATAAATTTACACTTTAAAGAAAAGATTCAGTGAGGGTAAAGAAGTGGAAATTATCAGATTAAGATAAATCCTTTACCCCATAAACTCTTAGCTTCTCAAACAATGTATTCTTCTGAAGTCTATGACAAAATATTGCTTCCCTATACATTATGCACCCCAAACACATGGAATTTGCAGTTAAAAGCATTTCAAGGGCACTTGATATAATAGCTGCTTTTTCCCAAGTATGGTGACATTTAGTAACATAAAAATGTCAGAATATAACAAACTCCAACTTAAACCAAAATAGATGAAGAACTTGAAATTGTAAATCATTGGAGGCAATTTTAAATTAGCTCAATTTGATGTTTTAGTGTTTTATGTCAGTCAACCTATATATGATAAAGTGATGGTTTATTCAAATTTTCTGATAAGTGCTGAGCATTTTCAAGTTTCTGGAAAATAATGAATAATATTTTAGCTTAAATTTTGTGTAAATATGAGAATTATTTTATTTTAAAATTTTAATCTAATGATGTTTACTTAAATAATCAAAAACAGAAAAATCAGACACTTATATTTGTATAGAATTCCTTTAAATATTGTGCCCAAACTGTAGGACAGCAAAAGTCACTGCAATTATTCATTTATTTGAAGGAAACATATCTGATTTAGTTCAGAAATTATTTTTTCACTATATTTTCATTGTTTTTTATTAAATACTTTTGAATTTTATTGTTGTTCTAGTACAGTTTTCTGCCTCCCCCCTCTCACCCATCCCCACCACCCCAGCCATCCCCACCTCCCACCCCAGTTTCCACCTTGCTCTTGTTTTTATCTATGGGTCCTTTATGGGGGAAAAAGGGTAAAGGGTTTACAGGAGAATGATTTTAAAAGAAAATATTAAAAAGAGTACATTTTTGCCATTCTTTTAAGTATACAAATCACATTTTAGTACCATTGTTTAAATATTTCTTATAATTTCGTTATAACAAAAAGTGTGTGTGTATGTATGTATGTATGTTTACAAAAAAAGCCCGTGAGAACAGGAGGCTTTCTACACAGCAAAGAATTAACATGGCTCTTAGAGAGGGCTCATTCACTATCTGCCTCACCTTGGTCTAAAGGCTCTCGAGAAACTAATTAATGGTTACTACTATTATAGGTGATATTTTTTTAATTTGATTTTTTTTGTTTTATTGATCCCATTGAACACTCCTATTGAATACTTAGGAAGATTGAAGTACAAAATGGTTAGGCAATTTGACAAAGTTGAACAACTGGAAGTGGTGATCCTGAAATCAGACAACATGACTGCAAAACTCACATGTTAAGCCATACAGCCTCCCACATTGGTAGTATGCTTTAGGAGTGCTTGAAAATCAGTTAAGCTTTAGTATTACAACTTTAATAGTATAATAAGTAAAAATGACTTAAAATTTTTAAAAAATAATAGCAGGAACAAATCCACACAGCCTCAACATGTACTGCAAATTATAATGCTTGCTATCTTTTAAAGAACTTCTCTATTTCTTTTATAATAAAAATTAGCATTAAATTTTAATTATGTAGGAGACATGTGAGAGGATTCCTTTTACTAAAAATTAAAACATTACAGGCAAGCAAAATATTTTTTTTGCCTATATCCCTCAAACATCCCATTCTCCCCTCTACCTCCCTAAGATTCAGTGTTACTAATTTATAGATGATCTTCTCAACACTTTATAATGCAGACATTTATTTTGTACACACACATATGAAATATATAGTAATTAATTACATAAACTATATCATCCAGTGTATAATTTTACATGCTTTCATTAGGCAATAATAAATTTTTACTTCAACCATTTAAAATACAATATTCCAAAGTACAAATATGTTAGTTTATCAGTCACCTTTTTAATAACTTGTTTTTGTTTTGTTTCAATAAAAATTCTTTTTCACACTTTGTTTTATATAGTTGGGAATAATTTTTCAAGAAGGATGCTTTGAAAACTTTCATGCAGTATTTGTACTTGTATTTTAATAGCAATTCCAAATTGTCATTTAATTTCTTTGTGCCAATTTATTTTCCCACAGCAGTGTATAGGAGTTTTAATTTCTCAACAAATTCACCAAGTCTTCATACTATCAAACCTTTTAAGACCTGCATTCTAATACATAAAAATACTATTGTTTAATATGGCTTCCCTGATTGCTAGTAACTTTGAAAATCTTATTCAATGTAGTATTATAATATTTTTTAATTTGTTTTTATCATCACTCATTTTTCTAGATATTTGATTTCTTTTTCTTTAATGTTTTGTAATTCTTGATGTATCTTTTGACTGATATAATTTTATTCACTGGTTATAAGTTTTAGAAGTTAAATTATTGTGTTTTTCTCTTTTTGTTTCTTCTGATTTCACATTTTGGAGAATAAAATTACAAATAGGTCTTTAAGGAAGCTGGTATGAACCACAAATACACTTTTGAATAGAATATTACTTAAAAAGTTATGAAATTTGCATATTTGAAATATCGGGTGGTATATTTGATTTCAAATCAGAAGCTATGACAGAAAGAAGTATAGGCCAATATTAGGGGAGTGATTAGGTCCTGGTATTTTGCTGTTTCAAATTGTCAAATGGGAACATTATTAATTTCTAGTAAGGGAGTGTTGACATTGTTTTCATTGAGTTTGGGCAATCAAAGTCCAACATAAAGCCCAAGGTTGAAATCAAAAGGCAGATAGAAGGTAAGTGAGGCACAACTGGAGACAGATACATAGTGATGGAGAGAAACAGATATAACACACCCAATTGATAAAACCAAATGGAAAAACAAATATCTGTACTTTATAATGGGTAGCAATGCACACAATGAAGATATTTGCTTACTCAGTTCACTAAAAGTGGACTCAGATTCTTAATACCCTGAATTCTGTTAGTTGTGTCAATATGATTTTAATAAATGATAACTTAGCACATACTAATAATATTGTCTAAGAAAATAAAATAATGGTATTAATAGAATAAACATTTAATTTTATCTCAGTATTATGTTTGGACTTAAGAGAGAGTGTAAATCATTACCATACAGCATAGCCATTGAGAATGCTTAGTTTGTGCCCTATAGGGATCCTAAATGTTACTTCAAAAATAATTGTTTTATATAGAGCATATAATATGCTATTAGATTCTATGATTCCTAAAATGTTTTTGAGACTCTAAAAATATTCCATTTATAAGACACCAAATACCTGGATAATCATAGAGCCTTTCATTCAAAACAGTGTTTTCAGTAGAGTTTGCAAATATGTGAATGATGTGATCTCCTGCCCACTAGAGGAACCAGGCTAGATTGTTCTCGCCAGACAGAGTAAAACAGAATTGGGAGAGGTCGAGTGGATATTATCAGAAATTGGCCACAGAAAATTGGAAAGATGGTGAATATCAAATTAACAGAAGGGTGAAGCTGAAGCTGCCCTATTAAGGACAAGGAACACATTTCATTATAGATCATGGCAATGAACTAGAAAAGATAGTAAATAGTTTACAAAGTGCCTTTTTATACAATCATTGTATTTCTCAAAATCGTTCTATGTGAAATTCTTAATAGCAACACTACCTTCTTTTATGTAAGGGTTTTAGAATAAAAGGAAATGTAAATAAGTAAAATGTCTAAGATAATGTTTCACACATTATAAATGTTTGATTATGTTTTTTTTTTCATTTCTGTTTTCCATGTGCATATGCGCTACTGCAACAAAATATAACAGCATAAGCTATAAATGTTGTTTGCAAGGTCACATGTCCCATTTTGGTTCTTACAAATGATGCTATAGCAGTATTTCATGATCTTAAGCTTAATTAATATATGTGCCTTCATGGTCCTTAAATGTTTCTCTCCTATAGAAACCATATGAACTCCCAATACAATGTTAATTGTTTAAAAGAGAGATATCAAATATGACATCAAATACCTAAAGATGTAAATAGTTGGGGATGTGTGGAATCCGAAGAGAAGATTGTGTCTGATTCTTTTTAAATAAAGTCTCTTATGAATTTTACTTCCAATGAAAATTTCCACAAAATGTAAATTTGTTTCATTAAGTAATTGCCTATATTTCACTCAGCAGCAGTGATAAAAGGCTTATAGGGAACAGATCCTAGAACACTGGCACTTAAAATAAATTAACATCTGTCTTTAAGATACAACTTTAGGTACATTTCAAAAGACACTTAACCAGAATTATTTACTTTACTTTCATTACTGAGGCAAGTTACTGACATGGGAATATAGAATTCTAATCAGAGTAACAATTCCACCATTCTAGATCACTATTAAATAGATATTCTTCATGGGTAGTTAAAATCTATTTGAATGAATAACTACTTTACCTCAGTTTAACAATTTCTGTATTCTTATTAATTTCATTTGAGTAAAATGAGAATGCCTTTCAGGTTGTTAACTCTTCTATATATTGCTAAATCACCAGTCTTACAAAATCATAGGATTACAAACAATTAAAATTAGAATGGGCCATTAAATTATCTAATATAGTGGAGTTGTGTAAGTTCTTTATATATTTTGGAGATTAAACCCTTGTCTGAGGTGTCATTGGAAAATATGTTTTCCCATACAGTTGATTCTCTTTTTATTTTAATACTGTTTTCTTTAGCTGTGCAGAAGCTTTTTATTTTGATGAGATCTCATTTGTTTATTCTTTCCTTTATGTCCCTTGTTGGAGGGGACATATCAGTAAAAATGTTGCTGCATGAAATATCTGAGATTTTCCTGCCTGTTCTCCTCTAGGATTTTAATGGTGTCACAGCTTATATTTAAATATTTTACGCACCTTGAATTTATTCTTGTGTATGGTATAAGGTAGTGCTTGAGTTTCATTTTTTTTTTTTTTTTTTGCATGCAGCTGTCCAGTTCCCCCAACACCATTTGTTGAAGAGGCTATTTTTACTCCATTTTATGTTGCTGCCCCCTTTGTCGGATATTAATTACCCATAGAGACTTGACCCTGAAACAGCAATCCAAAACAACCTATGCACCCCAATGTTCATAGCAGCACAACTTATTTACAATAGCCAAGTGTTGGAAGCAACCTAGGTGCCCATCAGCAAATGAATGCATTAAAATACTATGGTACATTTACACAATGGAATTCTATGCAGCAGAAAAAAAAAAAAGAAGGAGCTCTTACCCTCTGCAACAGCATGGATGGAACTGCAAAGCATTATACTAAGTGAAATGAGTCAGGAGGTAAAAGACAAATACCGTATGATCTCACCTTTATCAGAAGCCTAAACAACAAAACAAACAAACAAGCAAAATATAACCAGAGACACTGAAATAGATAACAGGCTGACAGTGACCAGAGGGCTGAGGGGTGGGAATTTCAGGGGAAAAGGAAAGGGTTTACAGGAACAAGTATAAAGAACACATAGACAAAAACTGGGGAGGGGGAGTGAAAATGGGAGCGAGGTGGGGAGGCCTGGGTGAGTAGGTTGGGATGGGAGTAAAAGAAAATTGTACTTGAACAACAATAAAATAAAAAAATTTAAAAAAGGTAAATGGAAAAGAAGATGTGATATCATATATAGATATAGATGATATAGATGATATAGAGATAGAGAGACAGAGACAGAGATAGAGATAGAGATAGAGATAGATATGTATGTATGTATGTATAAACTTAGCCCTATAAAAGAATAAAATTGTTTGAGACAACAGGAAAAAATAATCTAATATAGGAGTGTATAATGATAATATATTGGATTTTACTTTTGTGTCAGATAGTGTTAAATTCTCTACCAGCATCATTTTATTCACTAGAGTAATATTCTTAAACAGGTTTATATCTGAGTCAGATGGGAAAGTTGTACTTCATTGATCCTGGGTCTTTATATAATTAGCTCTAAAGATTACCTTTTGCATGATAAAGTTTAAGACATTCTGCTTTTAGAGGTGGAAACTATTGAGGCTTCATTTTGTATTCTGAGAAAACTGGTTTGTGGATGGCAAATTGCTGGAGGTCACAGAGGCAGTCAGTATTAGAGTCAGTATCTAAACCTTCGTTGGCTGAAGCCAACAGGGAAGCCCATTGTGTGGCTCTGCTCTATGAGACAGAAATCCAACTGGCCATACAAGGTGAACCAGTGATGGCTGCTTGGACTGTCGCTTGGAGAAAATGATGAGGTCACGCGGTGACCCAAGAAATGGTTGACCAGCTACTGATGTCTGCCATGAATGCAAGAAAAGTCACCCAGTTCAATTTCTTTGATTTAAAAATAGGTTAAGATCAATTCTTTTTTTTTTAAAGATTTTATTTATTTTTTAGAGAGGGAAGGGAGGGAGAAAGAGAGAGAAACATCAATGTGCGGTTGCTGGGGGACATGGCCTGCAACCTAGGCATGTGCCCTGACTGGGAATCGAACCTGCGATGCTTTGGTTCGCAGCCCGCGCTCAATCCACTGAGCTACGCCAGCCAGGGCGAGATCAATTCTTTTAGTTAAATCCCCTACTGTCCTTAACAGTTTTTGGTGAAATACTCCAAGTCTCAGAAATTCCTTATACATTCCTTAGGGGGTGTTAAAGGTAAAAAGAAGTTCAGTGAATCAACAGGCAGGATAGAAGTTTGAGCCCCTGACCTAAAATGAATGTGTTGTGAACTTAGCCAAGATACCTCTTTGCTGAAGGTAGAGGTTCTCTTGTGACAAAATTGAACTTTTTGAATTTAGTAATGTGAATTTTTTTCCTTGTGTAACATAGTCAACACTCTATATTTTGACAACAATGGGGACCAGTGTGTGATTATGGGGATACCCTGCAAATGCCTGTCAGAGTAGCAGAACTATCAGAGAGGAGTAAGATAGATAAAGGGAATATGTATATGGTGGCCAATGTAGCCTGGTCCTAACTTTGTGCTTAGAGGTTTTCTTGGGAAAAGGCATCAGCACTGGGCACTAGGAATCACTGGATAAAATGTGATCTCTGATTAGAAAGGGAAGCCCATTGGGCACAGATGACTACAAATGAAGGGCTTGCATAACATTTGCCAGAAAGTGATGAGAAAGTAGATACCTTAGCTTCAACATAAAATGGGTGCCAGGCTGCTGAGTCTGGGCAATTACCTTTAAGGTCAACTGAGATCCAAAGACCTAGAATCCATCAAAGGATTCATCCCTCCCTTCGTCCTTGTCTGATAAGGATGAAATGATTGACAGCCCTCAGGGCTCCCAGGAGTCCCACCTGATCATGATAACTAAAATAAAAATAGAGCAACCATGGTGGCAGAGTGTGAATCTTGCAATCTTCCCAGCACCAGAGAGATTCCAGTTCATGTCCATGAGAGAATATACCTGTCATATGTCCATGGAATTAGGAGAAGTGGGGAATATGTACCAACACAAGAGGAAGAGTCAGTGTCAAGCTGACTGCTTTGCCAATGGGATTCAGGCACCAAGGGAGTTATTTTGACTGGGAGGAGAAATTCCCAAGCTTGCCTCAGTAATTACTCAGTCAACTTTGTGACAGCAGTTACACAATGCAGTGAGTGAGTGAGGATCAGGTAGTTTCTTTACTACTCTAAGTACAGGGGGTATGTAAAGGTACAAGGCCAAATATTGGCAATCTGCCCTCTTCTCCATCCTTCCAGAAGACCATAAAAGAACTTCAGAAAATAATTAGAGAGTTAAGAATGAGAAATGTAATTTATGCTCAGAATTTTCAGGATAAGATAATGAGATCTTTACCTCTGGCATGAAGGACATTATTCTGCAGTCTTCTCCTAATAGTATGAATCCTTAATCTCCATCCTGAATGCTATGCTTAGGCAGCCAGTCAGTCAAGTAGCCCAGGATATAGCTGATTTAGGAGAAACATAAAAGGTTTAAAGAAATATAGCTGGGCTTCTGAGAAGAAAGGAAGAAAGAAGGGGGAAAAGAGGTCCTGTTAATGTCTGTTGGAATCAATTGTGGTTTGATCTCACGAAGTGGGGGCACCATTCAAAAAGACTGATAAACAGTCAAACACCATCTTGGTGCAATTGTGGCAGAAACTAAAGCCTACAAACCACTGCAGTGGTCATACAGCATAGTACAGACACTATATGACTGGATGGAGGAAGCCAGCAAAGTAGTCAATGGGCAGAACTGGGAGGGGCTTGAATGATACTGATGCATGAACTGAGCCCTATTGCTCTGGTGACTGAGAGCTATGCTGTCTCAATCTGAAGATGGGAAAATGAAAAAAAGAAAATACAACTAGTAACTTCAGCACTGTCCCCTGTTGGGAGATGAAATATGGAGTAAGATCTGAGAAAGGATAAAAATCTTGCAGGTCACATTATGCCACGTACCAGCCCACAGGGTTACATCCCCTCTGGGAAATAGGGAGGCAGATCCATTGGCCCAAGTCTGAAACATAAAGGAAAGCAAGAAATGGTGCACTGACTACATAAAGACACTGGAAACAAAGGGGTGCATGCCCTTTGGGAAATTGTCAAAAAGGTGGACATGAAGTTCACCCATGTCCATATTAAGGAGGCATGCCAGGAATATACCACTTGTTCACTTGAACACAAGAGATAGTTATCATGACATGTTGGACAAATAGCAAGAGCTGAAGCATAGGCCATGAGGTGGCAGGTGGATTACATTTTGCCCTTGCTGTTATCTCAGAATTGTAAATATGCTTTGATGAGCATTGACACTGCCACTGATCTGTTACAAGCATACCGTAATAAGGAAGCAATCCTGAGGGCTACCAGACAAGGACTTAGGTTACTGTGTGTCCATGAACATTGAAAGTGACCAAAGGTCTCCTTTCACTCATTACCAGGTGTAGGAATGGGCCAGCAAGAACAATATAATGTGGCACTTTTATTTGCCCTACAATTCTAAAGCCACTGGACTGATTGAGAGGATAAAGGGACTATTGATACAAGCTCTATGAAGAGAAACCCACTCTTTAAAAAGGTGAGCACATAGGTTACCAGAAGCTCTGATGAAACTCAAAGCTACACCAGACAACCACACTCCAGTGCATATCACCTCTTAACCAGTGGACCACTAACAGTGATGAGGATTCAGCTGGAGAGCTTGGCTGCTGAAAGGACTTTGCAAATGGGGCCATATAGTGGCAAATTATTGACAGTTCTACAAGACTTTGCACCAGGGACCAGTCATCTGTAGGTACCTTTAGTATGTCAGATTCCCCTGCAGATAGTTTGGTCTCTTTAAATCCTTCAGGGAGGGACAAAAATCTTAACTTGCAAATAATTCCTTGGTTGCTTCTAACACCCTCTCAGTGGCTTGTGGTGCAAAACCTAAAAGACCAAACACTAATGGCAGTCACTTGGAATATTATCATTCCTCACTTTACATTAATAACCACATCAATCCCATTGCTTGCTAGGAACTTGGTCTAGTACTACAAACCATGGCAGAAAACAGCTCCCAGCTACAGTGATTTATTTTTACTTATGCTCATTATTTTATTGTTGTTCAATTACTGCTGTCCCCATTTTTCATTCCTTACTCTCCCCTGCCCTACCCACACCCACCTCCCACATTCAATCCCCCCCAATTTTTTTGTTCATGGGTTCTTTATACATGTTCCTTGTCTTGACCCTTCCCTTTATCCCCCTCCTCCTTCCTCTCTGGTCACTGCCACTTTATTCTTTATTTTCATGTCTCTGGTTTTATTTTGATTTTTTTTGTTTGTTTTGTTGATTAAGTTCTACTTATAGGTGATATCATATCTTATTTTTCTTTCACTTAACATAATACCCTCCAGTTCCATCCATGCTGTCACAAAGGGTAGGAATTCCCTCTTTCTTTCTGCTGCATAGTATTCCACTGAGTTCATGTACCACAGTTTTTTGATCCACTCATTTAGTGATGTGCACTCAGGCTGTTAACAGCACTAGGCTTTTGCAAATTGCATTGCTATGAACATTGGGGTGCATAGGTTCTTTTGAATTGGTGTTTCAGGATTCTTAGGGTATACTCCCAGAATTGGAATCACCGGGTCAAAAAGAAGTTCTATTTTTAGTTTTTTGAGGAAATTCCATACTCTTTTCCACAGTGGTTGTACAAGTTTGCATTCCCAACAACAGTGTACTAGGGTTACCTTTTCTCCACAACCTCACCAGCACTTATTGTTTGTTGATTTGTTTATGAAGGCTATTCTGACTGGTGTGAAGTGGTATCTCATTGTGGTTTTCTAAAACATATATTTTATTAATTACGTTATTACAGATGTCCCATTTTTTTTCTCCCTTTTATTCCTCTCCACACTGTAATGCCCTCTCACCGTCATTCCCCCAACTTAGTTCATGCCCATAGGTCACACATATGAGTTCTTTGACTTCTCCATTTCCCATACTATTCTCAACCTCCCCCTGTCTATTTTGTATCTACCATTTATGCTTCTTGTTCCCTGTACATTTTTCCCCATTCTTCCCCCCCACCCTGCTGATAACCATCCATATGATCTCTATTTTTGTGAATCTGTTCCTCCTGTTCTAGTTGTGTGCATCATTTGTTTGTTTGATTTTTTTAGGTTCAGTTTTTGACAGTTGTGAGTTTGTTGTCATTTCATTGTTTGTGGTTTTGATCTTCTTCTTTTCCTTAAATAGGTCTTTTTAATATTTCATATAATAAAGTCTTAGTAATGATGAATTCCTTTAACTTGACCTTATCTGGGAAACACTTTATCTGCCCTTTCATTCTGGAGAGAGTAATCTTGGATGTAGGTGCTTGACTTTCATGACTTCAAATACTTACTTCCTGCCCTTTCTTGCCTGCAAGTTTTCTTTTGATAAATTAGCAATGAGTCTTATGGGAAGTCCTTTGTAAATAACTGTCTCCTCTTGCCGCTTTTAAGCTTCTCTCCTCTTTAATCTTAGGTGATGTAATTTGATGTGTCTTGTTGTCTGTTTCCTTTGGGAGAACTTCTTTGGGACTCTTTGAGCTTCCCGGACTTCCTGGAAGAATATTTTCTTTGACAGATTGGGGAAGTTCTCCATTAGTTTTTCAAAAATGTTTTCAATTTCTTGCTCTTCCTCTTCTCCTTCTGGCACACCAATGATTTGGATGTTGGAACATTTAATGTTTCCCTGGAAGTCTCTAACTCTCTCCTTATTTTTCTGGAATTCTTGTTTCTTCATTCTTTTCTATTTGACTCTGTATTTCTTCCTTCTGGTCCAAACCATTGATTTGAGTACCGGTTTCCTTCCCAACCCTGTTGGTTCCCTGTATTTTTTCCCTTATTTTACCTTGCATATCCTTCACTTTTTTCTGTGTTTTTGGCCATACTCAACCAAGTCTATGACTATCCTGATTACCAGTATTTTGAACTGTGTATCTGACACATTAGCTATCTCTTCAACACTTAGTTATGTATTTTTTTGAAGCCTTGACCTGTTCTTTCATTTGGGTTATATATTTTTTGTCTTGGCGTGCCTGTTACATAGTAAGGAGTGGAGCCTTAGGGATTCACCAGGGCAGGGCAACCATGTCGCTGCATTGTGGTGTATTACATGGGGGAGCAGTCAGAAAGGGAACAATCCTGCTGCTCAGCTCTCTGCTTTCAGTCACTTCCTCCTCTACCCAAGAGGAAATTGAACCATTCTCGTGCTGATTCCTGGATGGGTGGTTTTGTGTATGCTCTAGGACCCTGTGGGTCTCTCCAAAGAACTCTCCTGTGAGGCTTGGAGTTTCTCTTGTCATCTCAACCCCCACAGGTTTTTTCAGTCAGAGGTTTTGAGGATGTATTTCCCCACATTGGTACCCTGGGTTACATGGTCTGTCTCACTCCCCAGTTGTTCCTCCTGGTTTATCTGCACTCAAATGTGGAACCACCTACTCCACCAGCCATGGCCTTGCCACAAGTCCATTTCACCCCAGCTGCTTGTCTCTGCCCCTCCTACCAGTCTGGATGAATGTTTCATCTTTAAGTCCTTGGTTGTCGAACTTCCATACAGTTTGATTTTCTATCAGTTTTTGTTATTTTTTGTTTTTAAACTTGTAGTTGCCCTTCTTTCAGTTGTGTATGGAGGCAAAGTGGATCTATGTATGCCTCCATTTTGGCCAGAAGTTCCTCATTATAGTTTTAATTTATATCTCTCTGGTGTCTAGTGATGCTGAGCATCCTTTCATATAGTACGGATGACCAAGTGGTTTGTGTTTTGCTTGAAGCTTATGATTACTGGTGCTTCTGCCTATAACTTCTTTGTCTTTCCAGCTATAGCATGCAAGGTAACCTATTTGTCACCTGGGCTCACACACTGGTGGCACTTCAGAATGAGAGCAACTACTGGGTCTGTGGAGAAATTCCCTTTTCTGCTGCCAATGAAATTCCACGCAAAAATCCATACTGCCACCTTACTACTTGATGTGTGCTTGCTACCTGGAGACCCACAGAGATCACTGTGGGATCTGTCTGTCCTTTAATGATACCCCTGTCCCCTTCTTCTCTCTTTCACAGAATAAGACTCTTAGTACTATTATATATCCCCTTGGGTGGAACAGATCATTAATTTCCATATGGTTATGTACACTAGATTTTGGGATTGCTTAGAGTAGCTATTCCCAGTTAATGTAGTTCTTGCCCATCACACCTCCTACTTCATTACTACTTAAAACAGGAGCTCCTTTATGGGTGATTAAGCCCTTCTTGATTGCTTAATTAATATAACCTTAAATTCTATTCAGTGGTTCCAACCCCAGACACCTAATAGAAGTGGAGCATCTGCAGGGTTGCTGTGGACATGTGGCATTTATCTCTGGACCTATCTGCCGTGGACATGGACATGGGCAGTTATATGTATGCTAGAACAGCTCTACTTGTTCTAGCATATCTAGAATACTCTGGACACATACCCAGCTAATTGTTCTCCCATGAATGCCTGTTGGGGAGAGCAACAAGCCTATGGCATTTTGAATGTATCCTTTACCATTCTTCTCCTCACCTGTAAACCATTGTTAGTCTAGAGTGGCAAATCACTGCATTATATAATCATTCTGTCCAAGCTCTTAATAGTTGTAAGTATGCTATAGCTCTTTTAGATCAAGAAACTACACAAATGGTAAAAGTGATGTTGCGAATTCACATGACTTTTAGTATACTGACTGCTGCTCAAGAAGGACCTTCATCCTTATACATACTGATTTTTTATTATGTAATCCTGATCATCATCAAAATGAATCCCTTTCTCTGACCAAAATGACTACCCAAATCTCAACTATTCAACTGTTAGGTACTGATCCATTTGGTTTCAATCAATACTGCTACTGTGAAAGGGAGCTCTATTGGGCATTACTATTATCTATTTGTTAATTATGGTGGGCATTTGTGGAGTACACTGTTGTTGTGCCCTCAGATTCCAAACCATTATGGTACAAAAAGTCCAAGGGAAATTAAAGAAGACTGTTGAATAGAATGGAGGGACCCATATTACATCTGGAATGGAGTTCAGGGGCCCTCACTTTAGAAATGCAATATGACCCCAGCAACAAAAGCATCTGGGAAATGTTGAACTCTCTGTAAATGTTGAGTTCAACATTTCAACTTTGCAACTCCACACTTGGCTAACTTCCCAGAGAGATGGAATTCCACCCAAAGACAAATGGCATGCCCCCAAAAGGAGGGTAATAAATGTATAGCATGTAACAACTACCTGATGTTATCGTTTAACTTTTCTTTTTACTTAGTTATGTATTGTCCTCTTAAGAGGTCTGAAAAACTACCCACAATCTAGTTTCACTATTAACTCCTGTGATTAACCCCGTTTAAAAAGATATCCTGTCTTGGAAGTGCTGTGGATTCCTCCTGGCTTGCCACCACTGGGAGCAGCTGCTTTGCTAGTATATAGAAATTCCTCTGGTCATTAAAGTTCTTATTAATTTGAATGAGGTTATGGGTCAGTTCTTTGGAATTAGTCCTGAATTTAGACTCTTGAACTCTCTCCCCAGAATGTACTTATAAATATATGATGCATTCAAAGTAGGAAACAGCATCTCAGAGGAGCTAAATACAATGGCAAAGATTGCAACGACTTAAGTGGTAAACCAGAGATAAAATCCAATTTCTTCAGATGCCCACTTCAACACCCTTTCTAAGTTATGAAATTACTTTTTTTTCCCCCTCAGGTGCCTGGTATGGACCAAAAAGGCGTTCTTTGGAAAGTAATCTCACAGGATTATCGGACCATAAATTCCTAACTGGCCAGGTCATGGTGCATAGTCATGCCCCATGCCTATAACTTCTGTACTTTAAGGAAGCCTGCTCATTGTTGCTGTGAATCTAGATTAACACACTTTTGAAATGCCTCCTTTTAGACCCCTCCTTTTAATACATGAACCACTCATTCAGACCCCTCTTTTGAAGATATAATCATTCTCAAGAGGGCAAATAATCTCAACTATCCTATAATGCAATCTTTACCTTGCTTTCTCCCACCTTTATATAATCTTCCTTATATCCCCTCAATTTCAAATGCATCAAAGAAGCTGCAAACCATTATTCTGTGGGGCATTTGAGATCTTGGTCCCTGGAATATGTCATCAGTTTGGTTCAAATAAACTTGTAATAATTCTCTACTGATTTGGACATTTCTTGTTTCTATTCTGGGGAACTCTCACCATAGGAAAAAGCTGAATGTGATATAGAACCAGAAGCTGCTTAACCTTCATGGCACTTAACACAGAAGACTAAAATTGACTCACTATATAGAGAACAGGAAACTATTCTGTCTTCATATGTTCTTCATTCTCAGTCTCCTGTGCCCAGTCTCCTTTTTTTCGTTAAAGCCAAGATTACTAGAAGAATCCTGCCCCTACCCCAAGCATTATGCATTATTTCCCAGCCTATCATATACCACCCCCTGCAATCTGAAATCTAAATCCTATTTTCCAAGTTAACAGCCCAGGTCTGTGATACTTGGCTGTGTTAGTATGTAGCCCACCTCTTTCTAGTCTCTAATTGTCCCCATTGTTTTTTTCTCAGAGTGCATCTCATTGCAGATTCAATTCTTTACCTTTCTCTGCCATCAACATCTGTCTCCCATTCTGTTAGGGGGAAGTAACCCTTCCTCCTCCAATCCAACTGTCACTAAACTTAAATCAGAGAGACTGAACAAAGCACACAATTATTAAAAAACCAATGTCCTGAACAGTCATCACTTCTCAACATGGCTATGACTCCAGTCTACAAAGGCAGCATTCTGTGATTACAACCATCAAAAGCCCATTACTCTAAAATAGATAAGACATATTTTGAATGATGCTATTAAGCAGTTTTTGTGGCTGAGATTGCTAAATATTGAGTACTTTACACTTACCCAGTCATGCAGGGAGCATTGAAATATTTAAAATATGAGGCAATCAGGCAGTGAACCTAATATTTACTCTCTGTATCACTTAGCTATATTTTATCCACTTCCCTGGTCTTCTGAATTTTCATGTAGAGAACATACACTGTGAAATCATCTAGTGAGAGGGAAGGTCACAACAACAACTTTCAGTGACTTCCATGGTGATTGCATCAAAATGTGAAGATCCCTTCATTTTCTGAGATACGCTTTTCTCTTGTAAAATGAGGATAGACCAAGAGTTCGCCCTGAAGAAATCAGACCAATCATTTGTCTCTGTTCTTAAATCAAGCAGATCTTGTCACAGCCTTTGTGTTCACTTGGCATAGTACTATTCTCTTTCCCTCTCCTACATGCCCCCTCCCTACCACATCCACTGCATTCATATAATTGTTAAACAGGATAAATACCTCAATATATATCTTAAAAAACATGAATGTGCTAATTTCTTTTAAAACACGGGGTTTATATCTAGTAATAGGTAATTCTCCCAGAAAGGAAGCTTCACTGAGCTTATCACATAAAGGGCATAGGTAGAGGTGATGCATACGAGGACACAGAAGTTCCATGGAAAATGACCCAGCATAGTGAGGTAAATTTTGAGATTCAGGTCTGCCACTTTGCAACTCTGAGACATTGGAAAATCATTTAATCCATCAGAGCCTTAGATTCCTTATTTCAAACTTAGGGTTATTGAAAATAAAAGGTAACATTTGATAACGTATACAAATGTCCAAAATTGTTATTATTACAGTTTTAATCCTATACATTATGCCTTTTTAATATTAACTAACACTTATTTAAATTAAATACACTTATTAAGAGTAATGGTGATATAATTATTTTTGTTATTTTTGAATATAAACATTTGCTGATGAATGTAATTTATTATTAATGTTGGCATTAGAAAACATTTCAAATATTATTCTGTTATCTCCCCACTACAGTTTCTACACAAGTCAGTGCACATTTTTAGCTTTGTTATTTTTTTAAAAAGTGGAGTTAATAATACCTACTTTGCAGGTATGAAATACACAGGAAATAAAATTCATTTATGAACATGAATATCAAGTGTCTAGCACATGATACTGATATTTTTAATGAAAATCTATTTCTTACTTTTGTATTGGCTGAAGATAAATTTATTACTATAGAAATAAAAGTATTTAAAAATATGCTAGATTTAGCTCTGGCTGGATAGTTCCATTAGTTAGAATATCATCCTGGTACTCAAAAGTTGCAGGCTCATTCCCTGGTCAGGGCACATACAAAAACAAACCAATGACTGCATAAATAAGTGGAACAAGATATCAATGTTCCTTTCTCTTTCTCTCTCTCCTTTCACACTTCTTCTTTTGCTCCCTTCCTCTATCTCTCTAAAATTAATCAATAAAAATTATTAAAATTATGTTAAATTTCAAAAACACAGAAAATGGGAAAAGGGGCAATCTCAATTCAGATGAATTTTGTCTCTAAGTACAACCAATAAAGAATATATAATATCAATAAAAACACAATAAAAATTCACATAAGGCCCTGATACATACATATCATCTTAGTTTTAACAACTTCTTTGCCCTTTGAACTACAAGGGTGACTTTTACTATAGACATGTTCTTAAATAATTTTATCCTTTTTCTATTTCTTAAATTATGCATTAAAGACAAGTGTTGTTTTTGTAAACTTTAGGGAAATAGGGCAATGCAAAATTAATTTTGATCAAGTTTTGAAATAATAGACAGTATAATAAGTCAAATCTTAATATTACACTTATGTAGTAGAAATTGTTCCTACTGCAAAATTCTCATGAAATATGGTTCTATAAAGCACTAATGCCTTGTATTAATAATAAATGTTATACAAGGAAAATGACAATGGGAAATGCTGTTTAAATGAACCAACCCTTTGTACTCCAGAAATATAGTATTTTTGATGTGCTGACATGACAATAATATAATTAATGGCAAGAAAACTCTATAACGTACCTGATCTGAAGATAGCTGCTCAAATTAAGTTACTATTTTCATCACTGTTGCTCACAAAATTTCACCTACCTTGGCATTCCAACTCCTCCCACCCCATACCCATGTCCATCATGCTATACCTTCACACCTTGCATCTGTTATTTTGTCTTCTCCCATTTGTATTCATATCCTTCTGTTGTTTTAATCATATTACTGTCAAATGTCCCATATTTAGAGAAACTTCACTCTCCAGGTCTCCATGAAGTATGAAATGGCTTCTACAGTTACTCTGTATCACTTCCCTGACCTGACTCTTTCTTCTTCCCTCCCTCCCTCCCTCCCTCCCTCCCTTCCTTCCTTCTGTCCTTCCTCTCTCTTTTTTTCCTTTTTGAAAAATGTAGGTAGAACTTAATCTTTGTCAATAGAATATTCACATGTATTATGTTTTTACTTCCTTGTTCTATTCTTCATCTTGGTCCATATAAGGACAGGACCTTTGTTTCTTTGGTTCATACTGAATCCTGAAGAACAACACTATTTCAGTGTCATTACATAGTAGATAATCATTAAATCATTATCAAATAAATGCTCCATTAAAATAAGAGAAAAAGTGTTCATTGGAAGACCATAAATGTTGACATGTGTTGAAGAATTTCTAAATTTAAAAAGTTATAAGAGCTATATACACAGACACGTAAATTCAGGAAATAGCAAAGCCTGGAACATAGTAAAGTGAAGACCTGGGGAACTTTTCACCATTACAGAGAACAAGAAGCTAAAGATTATTACTCAGAGAAGATAAATGTGTCTGCTCTTCTTACCATCTTGCTTATTCAAAATTGCTGTCTGAAAGAGCTTTTGCCTAGAGGTCAAATCAGGGGTAATTGTTCACTCAACTACCTCCTCAAAGTGGGAGGATGTCAGGATATTCCCAAAACTCAGAGAAAATCTTTACTGTTCCCTGCAACATATCCCTGGTTACCACCACTCAGCAGGCAGGATTTAGTAGAGAACACAGGTAGTTAAACAAGAATTTGCCAAAACAGAATAATTAAAACTCGCTAAGATTTGAAATTCAACCAACATTTTGAAAGAAAACAAAATCAATAAAAAAGGATGCACAGTAGCTGAGAAATTCATATCTTCAAAGATATGCAGACAATATCACATCTGGTATACAAATTATAAAATAAAGCCATTAGAAAATAGTATGTTTCCAAAATTAAGATTTAAAAAACTTAACAGATGGGATGTTTAACAGAATGGATATAACTGAAGAGTTAGTTATTAAGTTGGAAAATGAATCAAAGTAATTTTGTCTAGAATGTGATACAAATTGCTTCAGATATGATATGTATGACAGCAAATTTAGAAAGAATAGAAAAATTGGAAAGCCACATACAAAAAATGAAATTAGATTACAGTTCATCCTTATGTACAAAATTAATTCAAAATGGATCAAAGACCTAAGTATGAGATATTAAAAAATAAATTACATTAACAAATAGAGGTAATAAACTTATGGACATTGGTTGTAGAAAACATTTTATGAATTTGACCCCAAAGGCAAGGGAAGTAAAGCCAAAATAAATGAACAGAACTATATCAAACTAAAAAGCTTCTGCATGGCAAAAAAAACTGACAACAAAGCAAAAAGACAACCAATCAAATGGTAGATGATATTTGCAAATAACAACTTGTAAAATGGTTAATATCCAAAATGTATAAAGAATTCATACAAAGCAACACCAAGCAAACAAACAATCCTTTTAAAAAATTGGCAGAGGACCTGAATAGACACTTCTCCCAAGAAAACATACAAATGGCCAAGAGGTATATGAAAAAATGTTAAACTTTACTGGCTTTTGAGGACATGCAAATAACAATTGCAATGAGGTAACATTTCACACATGTTAGAATGACTATTATTAACAAGACAAGTAATTACAAGTGTAAATGAACAAGTCCCTATCAATAATATCCTTAAATGTAAATGGATTAACTGCTCCAATCAAAAAACAAAGGATAGCTAAATGGATAGGAAAACATGACCCACATAGATGCTGCCTACAAGGGACCCACCTCAGACAAAAGACCTAAACAGACTGAAAGTGAAGGGCTGAAAAAAATATTCCAAGCAAATGGACATTTTTACATGTAGGAAAAAAGCCAGTGCAGCAATACTTATATCAGACAAAATAGATTTCAAAAACAAAGGCCATAAAAAGAGACAAAGGTCACTTCATAATTCTATAGGGAAGAATCCACCAGGAGGTATAAACATGGTAAACACATATACACCCAACATAGGAGCGCACAAACATAGAAGAAAAATCTTGGAGGACTTCAAGAAAGAGATATACATCAACACAGTTATAGTAGGGAATTTTAACACCATGCTGTCAACAACGGATAGGTCTTCCAAAAGAATCAACAAGGACATTGTTGCAGTGAATGACATTCTAGATCAAGTGGACTTAACAGATGTATACAGAACCTTCATCCTAAGCAAGAAAAATGTACATTCTTTTCACATGTACATGGAATATTTTCAAAGAAAGACCACATGATAGAAACAAAACAAGTCTCAATAAATTAAAAAAAATTGAAATCATATCAAGCATTTTTTCAGACCACATAGGATTAAAACTAGAAACCCACCTCAAAGAAAAAAACTCAAAAATATTGAAATATATGGAGACTGAGTGACAGGTTATTAAACAATAAATGGGTAAACAATGAGATCAAGGAAGAAGTCAAAAAATTTCTGTAAAAAAAATCAAAATGAACCCGAAAAGCCCAAAACCTATGGTACATAGCAAAGGGCATCCTGAAAGAGAAGTTTGTAGCAATACAGGCTGACATTAAAAAAAAAAAAAATAGAAAAATTTCAAATAAACAACCTCACCCTACATCTACAAAAACTAGAGTAACAGCAACAAAATAAAGCCCAAAGTAAGTAGAAGGAAGGAAATGGTCAAGATCAAGCAGAATTAAATGGCATAGAGACTAACAGAATAATCCAAAGGATAGACAAATCCAAGAGTTGTTTCTTTGAAAAAATAAGGAAATTGACAATCCTTTAACCAGACTCTCCAAAGAAAAAAAGAGAAAGGACACAAATAAATAAAATCAGAAATAAAGAGGTGAAATTACAACCAATACCACAGAAATACAAAAGATTGTTAGATATTACTATGAACAAATATATGCCAAGAAATTTGAAAATCTGGGTGAAATGAATAAATTTCTAGAAAAATATAATCCTCCAAAACTGAGTCAAGAAGAAGGAGAAAACCATAAAGGACTGATATCAGCTAGTGAAATTGAAGTAGCACACACGCACACACACACACACACACACACAAACCACCTCCCAGCACACAAAAAAACTGAGTTGGATGGATTCACAAAGAATTTACCAAACATTTACATGTAGGAAACAGCTAACCCTAATTCTTCTCACACTCTTCCAAAAAATCCAAGAATAGGGAAGACTCCAAAACTCTTTTTATGAGGCCAGTAGTATCCTAATTCCAAAACCAGATAAAGACACAACAAAGAAAACTACAGACCCATATCACTAATGAGCATCCATGCTAATATTCATGCCAAAAAATATTGGCAAACCAGATTTAACTATACACTAAAAAGATCAATACACCATGATCAAGTGGGTTTCAACCTATGGATGCAAGGATGGTAAAATACATGCAAATCAATAGATGTACTATATGACATAAGCAGTACAAAATACAAAAAACACATGATTGTATCAATAGATGCTGAAAAAGCATTTGGTAAGTTACAGCACCCATCTGTGATAAATAAACATTCAGTAAAGTGGGAGTAGAAGTAGCATACCTCAACATAATAAAGGCCATGTATGGGAAAACTACACCCAACATCATATCCAACAGGGAAAATCTAAAAGATTTCCTCCTATGAGCAAACACAAGACAAGGGTATCTACTTTCACCACTTTTATTCAACATAGTATTGGAAGTTCTAGCCACAGCAGACAAGAAAAAGAAATAAAGGACATTCAAATTGGAAAGAAAGAAGTATAACTGTCACTGTTTGCAGATGACATAATACTGTACATAGAAAACCCTATAGACTCTACTAAAAAAATACTCGATAAATTAATTTGGCAAAAGGGTGAGATGGAAAGTCAACACTCAGAAATTGAAGGCATTTTTGTATACCAAAAATGATATATCGGAAACAGAAATTGGGAATAAAACACCACTTACAAAAATGATATATCAGAAACAGAAATTGGGAATAAAACACTATTTACTATAGCAACAAGAAAAATAAAGAACCTAGAAATAAACCTAACTAAGGAGGTAAAAGACCTGTACTCAGAAAACTACACAACACTGAAGAAAGAAATTAAGGAAGACACAGATAAATGGAAGCATATACTGTGTTTACTAATTGGAAGAATTAACATCATCAAAATGTTCATACTACCAAAACCAATTTATAGATTCAACTCAAACCCTATCAAAATACCAATGACATATTTCACAGATGTTGAACAAACATTTCAAAAATTTACATGGAATCATAAAAGACCTTGAATAGCCACAGCAATTTTGAGAAATAAAAACAAATTGGCGGGATCATAATACCTGATATCAAACTATATTACAAGACCATGGTAATCAAAAAAGTCTGGTACTGGCATAAGAACAGACACATAAATCAATGCAATAGAATAGAGATCCCAGAAATAAACCAAATCCTCTATGTTCAATTAATATTTTACAAAGGGGGCAGAAGCATAAAATGGAGTAAAAATAGCCTTTTTAACAAATGGTGTTGGGAGAGATGAACAGCTACGTGCAAAAAAAAAAAAAAAAAAACTAGACCACCAACTTACACTATACACAAAAGTAAACTCAAGATGGATAAAAGAGTTAAATAAAAGTTTTATAGAAGAACATAGGCAGGGAAATTTCAGACATTCCATGCAGCAATAGTTTCACTGATATGTCCCCTAGAGCAAGGGAAATAAAGGAAAGAATAAACAATGAGGACTTCATTGAAATACAAACCTTCTGCATAGATAAAGAAAGCATCAGCAGTGCTGGCTACTGTTGCTCAGTGGATTGAGTGTGGGCCTCCTCACTGGGGGGTCACCAGTTTGATTCCCAGTCAGGGCACATGCTTAGGTTGTGGGCCAGGTCCCCAGTAGGGAGCTCTTGAGAGGCAACCACAAGTTGATGTTTCTCTCCCTCTCTTTCTCCTTCCCTTCCCCTCTCTCTGAAAATAAATAAAATCTTTTATAAAAACATTAGCAAAATGAAAAGGAAACAAACCATATGGGAAAATGTATTTGCAAATGATACCTCAGACAAGGGTTTTTATCTCCAAAATATATATTAAAAAAAAAAAAAACCTCATATGAGTCCACACCAGGACGGCAAACAAACAAACAAAAAAATGAACAAAAACCTGAACAGGTACTTCTCCAAGGTGGACATACAGAGGACCCAGGCACATATGAAAGGATGCTCAGAATCACTATCCATCAGAGAGATGCAAATTAAAACCATAATGAGATACTTCTTCACACCAGTCAGAATGGTCGTCAAAAACAAATCAAGAACAACAAAAAAAAGTGCTGATGAGGTTGTGGAGAAAAGGGG
Organism: Tonatia bakeri; assembly: GCA_004024845.1. Classification (NCBI taxonomy): domain Eukaryota; kingdom Metazoa; phylum Chordata; class Mammalia; order Chiroptera; family Phyllostomidae; genus Tonatia; species Tonatia bakeri. The sequence goes on along the minus strand of PVIA01002837.1, from coordinate 57,821 downwards.
ACCCTAGTACACTCTTGATGGGAATGCAGACTGGTGCAGCCACTGTGAAAAACAGTATGGGATTTCCTAAAAAAACTAAAAATGGAACCCCCTTTTTACCTAGCAATTCAACTGCTGAGATTATATCTTAAGAATCCTGAAACACCAACTTAAAAGAACCCATGCACCAGAATGTTCATAGCAACGTTATTTACAATAGCCAAGTGCTGTAAATAGCCTATGTGCCCATCAGTAAATAATTGGATCAAAAAACCGTGGTAGACTTACAAATGGAATGTTATGCAGCAGAAAGAAAAAAGGAGCTCCTACCCTTTATAACAACGTGAATGAAGCTGCAGAACATTATGCTAAGTGAAATAAGCCAGTTGATGAAAGAAAAATACCATATGATCTCACCTATAATTGAAACCTAATCACCAAAACAAACAAGCAAGCCAAATAGAACCAGAAACATGGAAATAAAGAACAAACTGACAGTGACATGAGGGGGTGTGGAGGGGGATAACAAGGGAAAGAAGTGGAAGGGTCAGGTCAAGCAAAATGTACAATGGGCCCATGGGCAAAGATAACGGAGGTGGGGAAAAGATTGAAAGTGGAATGTGGGGGATGGGTAGAGCAGATGAGAGTAATGGGGGGAAATGGGGACAACTGTAGTTGAAGAACAACAAAAAATAATATTGTAATAATTGTATTGTAACTTTGTATGGTGTCAGGTGTTTACTAGACTTACTGTGGTAATTACATCGTAGGGTTTATAATGTTGCATCACCATGTTTTACACCTCAAACTGACACTATTTTATGTTACCTAATACATTCATAAAAAATAAACTGTGAGAAACACTATGATTTCTACCAGTTCAGATAGACTGTGGGAAAATAGAGAAACTATATCATCACAATTTGGTGATGTTAAGAAATCAGAGGAGATGATACTGAAAATGAATTCTTCACCAAACTGTAAATAAGTGACAGAACATCCTACAAAAGAGAATAGACACAGCAACAACAGAGATGACAAAAAATTTAAATAGCTCAGATTGGTTTAATAACAAGGTGTAAAATGTATCACAAGAGATGAGACTAGAGGGTGTCACCAGGAGCCTGATTGTGAAGACAAAAAAAAAACATAGTAAGAATGTGTATATTAGAGAGGTCACTTCATCTATTATTCATAAGGAAGATACATGTGAAAGGGATAAACTCAGAACTGTGAATCAGTCTATGGGTGATGAACCAAAGTAGTAGCTGTGGGGAGTCTGGCAAGTCATCAAACATGTCATAAAATGTAGAAATAACTGACACTCCATTGGATTCTGAATTTTGGAATTATGGCATCATTTACTGAGTTAAGGACATCAGTTGAAGAACTAGGTTTAAAGAAAATAAGACAGTTTTACTTTTAGACATTGAATTTAAGGTACCTGTAGGAAGTTATAGAAGCCCACATTCTATCTATCTATCATCTATCTATCTATATATACACATACCTAGATATAAAGATATATAGATAGATGTGCGTATAAATAATATGTAAATATGTAATATATGCATATCCATTTTACTTACTAAAACATATAATAATAATTCTAATCTATTGATAATTCTAATAAGTTTGTCAGTATTATTCTAATTGCTTTACATACATTAACTTATTTAATCTGTAGGACAACAACATGTAGTGATAAATACATTCAAGAGTTGCTGTCAAATAATCTCTTTCCTCTGGAAGAAGGCAAGTTTATCTGCTAAAAGTGAGGAAGGAGATAGCGGGAATCCAGGGTAGAAATATTTAGTCTTACGTAAACCTGACTTTCCTTCGTTATTAAATTTATCATCTCTTTTGCATTACACCATGCTTTTGGAGTTTCTTTAAAGCATAATGTTTCTAGTCTATGATTTTACAAATGTTCATCATTCCTAGAAAGGAGAAAGCTTCATTCTTTACTAAACTTGCAATACCTGAACCACTTTATGAAGAAAAGAAACAGGGAAATTTAGTGCAAATCTTGAAAGCTGAAGATGGAATTTGGAAACAGGTGGCATATAAACATTCTCTATTGTGCTGATCCAGATGTATGTATATGAGTAAATTTTGTATTTTAAAGGACAATAGTTTGTGCTTCTAGATTGTCCTTCCTAAGTAAATACAGCAGGATTCCATGAGGCTGAAATATTATTTATTCACTTCTTCTATTTCACTCAGTATATTTTTCATAAGACAAGTCTTTGAATCAAATTCTTATTCACTGGGCTTTAAGAGGTTCTAACAATTAATGAGGGGTTAATTGAAAAACACTGCAATACATAGACAAATATATCTAAAAATATTTTTCTGACTTAGAAATATAAATTTTATGATAGATAAGTTTTAAACGTGTTTAAAATTTTCAACAATAATAATAAAATTTTCCATATACACCATGACCAGCCTCTGACACATTAAGATCCTATATTAACATGGTACATTTGTTATAATTAATAAACCAATACTAATTTATTTTTATTAACTAAAGTCCATACTTCAGATTCACCCAACTTTCATCCAAAATCCTTTCTTTGCTCCAAGATCACCTACAAGATAATGTATTATATTTAGTTACTAAGATTCTTTTTTACTGTTATTCTATTACAGTTGTCATAATTTCCCCCTTTGTCCTCTTTCACCTATCCAATGCCCCACTCCCACAGTCATTCCCCACCCTGTCATTCATGTCCATGTGATATTCATACATGTTCTTTGACTAACCCCTTCCCTTTCTTCCCACCATCATCCCACTCCCCTCTGGTCACTGTTGACCTGCTCCATGTTTCCATGTCTCTAGTTCTATTTTGCTTGTTTTCTTCATTAGATTCCTCTCATATGTGAGATCATACAGTATTTTTCATTCACAGACTGGCTTATTTCACTTAACCTAATGTTCTCCAGTTCCATTTATGCTGTTGCAAAAAGGAGAAGTTCTATCTTTATTTCTGATGTGTGGTATTCCATTATGTAAATATACCACAGTTTTTTGATCCACTCATCTACTGATGGACACATAGGCTTTTTCCAGTACTTGGTTATTGTAAATAACTCTGCTATTAACATAAGTGTGCATAAGGCTTTTGGGATTCTTTTGACCTGAATAGACACTTCTTTAAGGAGGATGTACAGATGGTCCATAGACATATTAAAAGATGCTCTTTTAATTTTCATCAGACAGATGCAAATTAAAGCCACAACAAAATATCACCTCACACCTATCAGAATGGCCATAATTAATAAATCAACAAACAACAAGTACTGGCAATGATGTGAAGAAAAGGGAACCCTAGTGCACTGTTGGTGTTAATGAAGGCTGGTGCCACCATTATGGAAAACAATATGGAATTTCCTAAAATAATTAAGAATGGAACTGCCTTTTTGCCCAGTGATTTCACTTCTGGAAATATGCCTTAACAATCCCAAAGCACCAAGTCATTGAAATTCTTTAGGTTCCTCTTGGCTATGAAAGTTTATCAAACTTTCCTTGTTTTTGATAACCATGAGAATTTTAAGGAGCACTAGACAAGTGCTTTACAGAAATTTTATCTCAGTTAAGATTCATTGTATTTTTTCTCATTGTTAGACTGTGATAATGTTTTTGGGGAAAGAAGACCACGGAGATAAGGTGTCATTCCATGACATTATACCAAGTATACCTACTAATACCATGACCCACTTCCATTAATGTTAACCTTGATCACTTGACTAAGGGGATACTGGTCAGTTCTCTTCACTGTAAATTCAGTCTTTGCCCCTCTTTCTATGCTATGTTACTTTGAAAAAAAAGTCACCACTTCATGGTTAATCATCTACATAAATCATTTGGAATCTTTCATGAAAGATTAGTCTCTTCTTCATTTATTTATTTGTTTATTTAATGGTTTTAAAGTCAGTTTGGGCTCATGGAAATTTATTCTGTACTTTATGTTACAAAGCAACACTACCACATATGTTTCTTTGCTCCTATTTTTCCAAATTTAACCACTGGAAGCTTCTTCAGCTGACTTTTGTTTCTGTTTGACACATCCCTATTATTGGATTTTTTAGCATCACCTTATTTTATGGCACTACAACATGTTCCAGACTCACACTGTATTCTTCCTTCCCCAAACCTAGAATCAATTATTTCTCCAAGGACATCTGGTTCCTTTAATTAAAGAATGGTATTAGAAACTAACATCAGAGAATCAGGTGTGCTCATTGCTCCTGGGATGTTGTCACTTCTAGACCCTCCTAGCTGACAGAGCAAGAAGATATGTGTGTGCATATTAACCCAGGAATATACTTGTAACTGTACATATATTGTATCATACCGATGTCCCTAACTCAAATCCACCACCACATGGATCATTCTGGTTTCCTTCTCTCGTCCACTTAAAACTTCAGATTCAAACAGTAGAGAACTTGGCTCTCACCATCCATCTTAATTGTTTAATTCCAGTACACGTATATAGCAGTGTCAGAATTGTTGACTAGCAATCTCTTGGGAAACGACTTTACAAACTAGAGTTAAATGCTTATGTACAGTTCCTTTTACATTTATACTTACAAACTCCACTCACATGCAAAGTTACTTAAGCAAGCACCTTTCCCTTTTACCCCATACAGTGAGATAATTCATACATTTGTTATACAATTAGATTATTTCACAACATTCTTGATTCTATCTTAGGATCTTATTATTTCCTATTAAAAACATTAAGGTTCACTTAAGTTTATTACTTTTGCTAATAATTTATACTAATTTTGACCAACACATATGTTATATATTCAGTCTGATGCAGAACGCCACTCTAAAAATGACACCGAATTTTACCTAATCAACCCACACCTCTCTTCTCAAACTCCTGGCAACCACTACAGTTTTGTCTTTCCACAGTTGCAGTAAGATTCTCTATTCCAGAATGTCATATATTGAATTTACAGAGATGTAACTTTTTCATACTTATTTCTTTTACTTAGCATATGCGCTTAAGATTCATGTATGTTTTTTTCAGATGTATCAGTAAATATGTTCTCTCATTCCATGGGTTGTCTTTTTATTTTGTTAGTGGTTTCCTTTGCTATGTAAAAACATTTCAGATTGAGGTAGTCCCATTTATTTTTATTTTGTTTCCCTTGCCAGAAGAGATATATCAGAGAAAATATTGCTACAAATTATGTTCAAGATTTTACTGGTTGTATTTTTGTCTAGGATTTTTATGGTTTTGGTTCTAAATTTAAGTCTTAAATTCATTCTGAACAGATTCTTGTATATGGTGCATGAAGGTGGTCTAATTTCACTTTTATACAAGTATCTATTCAATTTTTCCAATGCCATTTATTGAATAAAATATGTTTAGAAAGAGAAGATGGTAGCCAAATAGGTAGAAGCTGAATCCACTTGCTCTTGCCCCAACTCAGATTCTCAGCTGATCTTCTAATGAATAACCTGAACAATCAATAGAATCTTAGCTCATATGAAGTCTGGAAACCAAGGAGTACAGAAGATGCATCACAACAGGCAGTAAGGAAATTTTTATAAGTTTTAAAATGTGTTATAAGGAAAAAACAGATCCTGGTGCCTGTAGCTATGGAGACTAGTCAAAAATTATAACTTTTGGCCCCCTCCCCTCCCAGGGTAGGAAATCCCAAGACCCAGGCTGAGAGTGAATTGAAAGAATATAGTAAGTCGGAGAGATCCAGACTATACATGCAGTCAGCTGCATATCCGTAGCTACATTGCCAAACACCAACCGGGAGAATGACATGCAGAGAGAGGGACTCTGTCTCCCAAAAAAATCAGGGACTGCAGCTGAGTCAGGCAGAGGCTGGATGCAGTGGTGACTGAGAGACTTTTGGCTTTTTGGAGAAGTGGTGTCTGCAGAAATCAGAACATTAACTCTGTACTTCAGTGGACATGGCACAGAGAAAGTTTTTCAAAGGGGAGCTGAAGCATACTGGGCAGGAACCCAGTGTAAAGCTGTTCTGTCAGCAAAGGGAGAAGATTGAATTGCAATTTGTTTTCACCAAATAGAGCTGGGTAGAAAGATAAAAAAGTTGCAAAGTAAGGGGATTTCTTGGCCCCAGTCCAGTACTACTAGCTAGCTGGGGGATGTGCAAATCAGAGAGTTTGAGACTGTGTCTGCTATGAAGGCAGTGGACTGGGAATTGGACAGGCAAGAGCTGAACACCTGAGATTACTTACAGTCAAGCAGAATGGCCTTCCATGGCAGAGTTAAAATTTCTGGAAAGGGAAGGATATACCCAGTCACCACCACTTACTTGCAGGACTGTAAGCACAACATCTGACCAGGATGCTTTGCAGAATAGGCAGGAAAGGCTCAATAACCTTCTTCAGGGTGCATATCCACAGGAGAAAGACAGGAAAAGTAATGTCAAAGTACCTTTTTTTTACTTATCTTGGGGAAACAAAATACACTGGTTCTTAGGACCCTATTCCACTGAGGTCAGCAAGGTAGGACAATCAGAAATTGGTGCAGCAATTGGAAATCAGGGCCCCACCAAGCCTTGGATTGAACTCAGAGCTCCTATCAGCACCAAGCAAGAAAGAGCTGACACTCTTACATAGATTGCCTCCTCTCTTGAAATGCACAACTACTTCATCAGAAACTACATTATTGGAAATAAGTTGGGGCACACCAAGATGGGTGGTGCAGAGGCAGGGAAATACACAATTTTCCCAGAGGACTGAACAGTGCCTTCCAAGGGAGACCCAAGGATGCCACCCTCCCCTTCACAATAGAAGCTCTCTCTAGATTACAGTGAAGGTTATACGTGTGGTGCTCTCAGAAGTTGGATGACCCACCACTAAACCAAGAGTTTCCAAAAAGCCAGAGGCAGATCCAGAAGCATAGACAAAAAGCAAACAAACACCAGACCCTGATGAGATGAATTCCACCTCATTCTTCTTCAGAATTTATATTATTTTTACCTTTGGATAGCATTGTAACATTTCTCATTTTTCTCAATTGTATTCTGATTCACTATTTTTGTCTTTTATTTTTATTCTTTTATTTAGACTGTTATATTTTTATATTTTTCATTTTTATTTCAAATTTCACATTGTGCTCTTCCCCATCTTACTCCATTTTATCTTCTTTCTGTATTTTCTTATTTTAATTTTAAATTTTATTTTCCCCTTTTTACATCTTCCTAGTCCTTATTATATTTCTTCTACCTCTATTATCTCAAAATCAATTTTCCTTCTTTTAGACCACTTGTATTCTTTTTCTCTTTTAAGTAATATTCTTATTTTCTTTTCACCTTTATTATATTTTGCTTGTTAAGCATGGATATTTTGGTTATTGAAGAGTTTCTACAATCGTATTTTTATTTATTCAATAATTTTTATCTCTAATCTCATAGGTTACTCTCCCCTTGTCTTACTACATTGTACTTTCCTCCTGTCCTTAATTATTTAGGATTTGAATTTTATTTTTTCCATCTCTTAGTCTGGATTCTATTTCTTACTCTTTATTATTTCTCCTTCCTCTATCCTCTCAAATTTTTTTCCTTACTCTAGACATCTCATATTCTCTTTTCTCTTCCTTATAATATTTTTATTATCTGTCCACCTTTATTTATCTCTGCTCATTTACCATTGATATTACTGATGTGATACATGGCTATTTTTTGCTGGTGTGGGTTTAGTTTTCTGACTGGTTTTACTTTGTTCAGCCAGGACCTGTACAATAGCATACATGATCTGGTGGGGGTTGTTGCTCTCTGTTAGCCAGCTGGAGTGGAGAATCCACCAATGAATGAGCCATTAGTAATCAAAGCCCTAGTACAACAAGAGAACACAAATAAACTGAATAAAGAGCATCCCTAGAACATCTAGCTCAGGAATCAAAACCCTGCACCACTGTGTCCCTCAGAACTCCTACCACAAAAAGGACCACACCACAAAAACAGAGCATCAAAGCAGAGCAATCAGAGATGCAGAAACAAACAGAGTCACTTAAAATGGGGAGAAAAAGAAACAATCCACAATCAAAAGGAAAGGAGGAATCCCCAGAGAAAGAATTAAACAAAATTGAAGCAAGCAATCTATCAGACATAGAATTCAAAATAATGATTATATAGATAATCAAGTAACTCAATGAAAAAAAATAAGGAAGTTTAGGAGAGCTACAAGGAACTTAGTGAGAACTACAACAGCATGAAAAGGGACATAGAAACTATGAATACAGAACAGTAAGAAATAAGAATACAATATTAGAAATAAAGAATATACTAGAAGGAATAAACGTAAGCTAGATGAAGCAGAGGACCTAATTAGTGAGCTAGAAAACAAGATAGAAAAAAACACCTAGTGAGAGTAACAAAATGAAAAAAGACTCAAAAAGAATGTGGATAGTTTAGGGGAGCTTCAGGAAAACATGATATGTAACTATGTCCTCATCCTGGGAATACTGGAAGGAGAAGAAAAGGAGTAATGGATAGAAAACCTGTTTGAAAAAATAATGACAGAAAACTTTCTGTACTTGGTGAGGGAAAAAGTCACCCAAGTTCTGAAAACACAGAGGTTCCCAAGTGAGAAGAACCCAAGGAGGCCCACTTCATGACATTTCATAAATAATGGCAAAATTTAAAAACAAAGAGTGAACTTAAAGGCTGCAATGGAGAAACAATTAGTAACATAAAAAGGAGCTCCAATAACGTTATTAACTGATTTCTCAACAAAACACTATGTGCCAGATGAGATTGACATGAAATATTCCAAGCAATGAAAAACAGGGAACTGCAACTGAGACTATTCTGTCCAAAAAGCCTCATTCAAAATGGAAGACAAAATAATAGCTTCCCAGACAAAAGTAGGCTAATAGAGCATATCTCCACCAGACCAGTACTATGGGAGATGCTAAAGGGACTGCTTTAAGAAGAGAGAGAGAGAGAGAGAGAGGGAGAGAGAGAGACAGAGAGAGAGAGGGAGAAGCTCACAGGTAAAACAAAAATGGTAGTGAACAAGTTCCTATCAATAATAACCTTAAATGTAAGTGAATTACCATTTTTGCCAAGTATAAGGTGCTCCTGTGTTGGGGACCGCCCTGCCTGGTATCAGGAAGTTGTGAACCCCCTGTGACTTAGGCTGAGTGAGAGACCTCCAGACTAGGAGCCGCTAAAGAAACAAAAACTTATTCCCCTGATATGAATGCTACCTGTTCTGTGCCTGGCCTTTAATACTTGATCAATTAGCCAATGATGGGTAACAATTCTTTAGGATAGAGATTGAACCTAAGATAGGTTCTGATCATGTAAAGGCCTCTGGGATGAGACTCACAAGGCTGTGGAAATGAAGGGGCTGTGGAAAGGAAGGGGTGATCGACATCAACCTCTGCCTCCTCTAAGCCTGAGTCTTTGTATGTAGATGTGAGAAATCCTAGTCTCCTGGCTACCTCTGTCTCCTGCCCTTCTCAGGGCCAAGCAAATAGTCAAAGGGGCAGCTCAGATCGGAAATGGCGGACCCCCAGGGTAATCAGGCCTGGGACATAGAATATGCAAGATCCTGTGATACCTGTTTGCTAGAGGATGTTATTAACTTAGACTTTAAAGGCACAGACAGGAAACCAAAACTAGCCCTTTGGGCTGTGTAATCCTTTCATATGATAAAACTCCACTCTCTGCCCAGAATCACAGCAGGAGTTCTGCTAGCATCTTTGTTAGTTACCTGCTCCCTTTAATCCTTCTGCCAGACTGTGAATCCACAAACTGAGTCAGCTTTTCTCAATAAAAATCTGCCTGCAAATGGACATGGCGTGCTCCCCACTAGAGGGGGTGGCCATGTTCTCTATGCCCCCACAGAATCATGCTAGGTTCTGTGTATTACGTGTGTTTTAATGAACATCCACAGCCGAGATGAATACCACAGGATAGCCAGGCGGTATTCTTTCACAAATCTGGATCCAAGATTACATTATGCAGGTCATACACTACAATCAAGTGGGATTTATCTCAGGGATACAAGGATGGTATTACATTTGCAAATCAATAAACATAATATGTGATGAAAATAAAATGAAAGACAAAATCACATGATCATATCAATAGATGCTTAAAAAGTATTTGACAAAATCCAGCATGACTTTATAATAAAAATAGTCATCAAAGTGGGAATAGAGGAAGCATATGTAAACATACTAAAGGCCATTTATGGGAAATCTACTACCAACATCATACTCAATGGGCAAAAAATGAAAGCATTCCCCTTAAGATCAAGAAGATAACAAGGGTTCCTGTTTTCATCGATCTTATTCAACATAGTACTGGAAGTTCTAGCCACAGTGGTTAGACAAGAAAAAGAAATAAAGAGCATTCAAATTGAAAAAGAAGAAATAAAACTGTCATTATATGCAGATGGCATGGTAGTGTACATAGAAAACCATATAGTCTCCAGCAAAAACCAACTCAACTTAATTAGTACATTTTGCAAAGTAGTGAAACACAGACTCAATATTCATAAATTGATGACATTTTGTATACTGACAATGAAACATCAGAAAGGGAAACTAAAAAAAATTCTTAATTACTACAGCAACAAGAAAAATAAACTATCCAGGAATAAATTTAAGTGAAGAAGTGGATGATTGGTACTCAGAAAACTATAGAAAACTGAATAAAGAAATTGATAAATATACAAATAAATTGAAGCATATACCATGTTTGTGAATTGGAAGAATTACCATCAATAAAATGTGCATACTACCCAAAGCAATCTATAGATTCAACATAATTCTTATTAAAATACCTATGGCATATTTCACAGATCTAGAACAAATATTCAACAAATTCATATGGAACCAAAGAAGACTCTGAATAGCTGCATCAATTCTGAGAAAGGAAATCAAAATTAGAGGGATCACTATACCAGATATTAAACTTTATTACAAGTCCACTGTAATCAAGACAGTCTGGTACTGGCATAACAACAGACACATAGATCAATGGAACAGAATAGAGTGCCCAGAAATAAAATCATGTCTCTATGGTCAATTAATATTTTATAAAGGGAGCAAACACAAAATGGAGTAAAAACAGTCTCTTCAATAAACATGTTGGGAGAACTGGACTGGTAGATACAAAGAAATGAAACTAGACCACCAACTTAGAAAGACTTAAATATAAATTGTGATACCATAATAGTCGTGGAAGAAAACATAGGTAGTAAAACTTCAGACATTTCACATAGCAATATGTTTGCCTATATATCTCTCAGGGTAAGGAAAATAAAAATAAATAAATAAAAAGTAAATGTGACTATATCAAATTAAAAAGTTCCTGCATGGCTAAAGAAAACATCAAAATAAAAAAGGGAACTGACCATATGTGAACCATATTTGCCAATGATTCATTGGAAAAGGGTTTAATTTCCAGACTGTATAAAGAACTATCATATGACTCAACTCCAGGAATATAAACAACCCGATTAAAAAATGAGCAAGTGGCCTAAATAGACAATTCTCCAAGGAGGACATGCAGATGCCCCATAGACATATGAAAATATACTCAGTATCACTAGCCATCAGAGAGATACAAACTAAAACCACAAAAAGGTATCACTTCATACTTGTCAGAATGGCCATCATTAATAAATCAAAAACAACAAGTACGGGGAGGATGTGGAGGAAAGGGAACCCTAGTGTACTGTTTGTGGGAATGCAGACTGGTCCAGCAACTGTGGAAAACAGTATGGAATTTCCCAAAAAAAATTCAAAATAGAACTGTTTTATTACCCAGTGATTATACTGCTGGGCATATACCATAAGAATCCTGAAACACCAATTCAAAAGAAACTTATGCACCCCTATGTTCATGGCCGTGTTATTTAAAATAACTAAGTATTGGAAAAGCCCAGATGCCTCTCAAACTGGTAGGGGATAGAAACTGGCAGCTGGCATGGAGAGCACATGTGTCAAGGCTGTGGCTGGTGGACCCAGACAGCAAATTGGCACTGGCAGACCTGGTGGTCCAACATTTGTGTATGGATAAACCAGGAGGAACAACTAAGGAAGTGAGACAGATTCTGTAATCCAGGATTCCAGCATGGGGAAAATAAAGCCTCAAAACCTCTGGCTGTTAAAACTTGTGGGGGTGATGGTGGCAGAAGAAACTCTCAGTTTCATAGGAAAGTCAGTAGGAGGGGTCCATGGGGCTCTAGAACATACACAAACCCATCCATCTGGCAATCAGCATCAGAAGGGTGCGATTTTCTTGTGGGTAGTGGGGAAAATGAGTGAAAGTGGGGTAAGAGCCAAGCAAGCAGCATTGTTCCCTCTCTTATCCCTCCCCCACAGAGAACACCACAAGAAATAGAAGTGAGTCACCCCTTGCTGGTGAAAACTAAGGCTCCACCCCTTACAATGTAGCAGGTATACCAAGACAAAGAATTATGGCCCAAATGAAAGAACAGATCAAAACTCCAGAAAAAGAATTAAGTGACGAGGAGATAGCCAACCTATCAGATGCAGACTTCAAAACACTGGTAATCAGGATGCTCACAGAAATGATTGAGTATGGCTGAAAAATAGAGGAAGAAGTGAAGGCTATGCAAAGTAGAATAAAGAAAAATATACAGGGAACCAAGACTGAAGGGAAGGAAACTGGGACTCAAATCAAATATTTGGAACAGAAGGAAGAAATAAACATTCAACCAGAACAGGGAAAAAAAAAAATACTGACTCTTCTCATGTAAAATATTTGATGGATAAATCTCAAATGGGATCTCAGCATTTCCCAACAAATCAAAACACTGTTCCAGTGTCTGCAAAAGCTATTTTACACTATTAATAACTGTAAAATTTCACCACAAATAACCTTTTTATTGTTTGTTTTCAATTGTTGATCTTATTTGCTTTCACTGAGAAAAGTGTTGGGAACTGCCCTGACTAGTATCAGAAGCTGTAACTCCCACCAAGGCTAATGCTGAGGGAATGACCTTGGGACCCTAAGCCAGCAAGGAGACAAAAGCTTATCTCCCTGGCAGGAGCACCCCTTCTGTTCCTTTTACTCACTCTGCCTGGCCCCCAATTCTTGGTCAGTTAGCCAATGACAGGTAAGATTCCCCAAGGGGGGGATGACCTAAGACAGGCACAATCACATGGGAGGCCCCCAAGGAAGGACTTTGGGGGCTACAGCAAAAGGGGGTGGTGGACCTTCACCCTCGGCTTTGACACAGCCTGAGTACTCATTGTCTGCAAGAAAATCTCCTAATCTCTTGGCTGCCTTACTTCGCTTGCTCCACCTAAGCCTGAAACAATGACAGAGGGTGGTGCAGCCCTGTGCTGGAAAGGGTGGGTTTCCTGGGTGATCAGGCCTAAGAAAGAATGTGAAAAATCCTGTGAAACCTGCTTTGTTTAGAATGTTCTCAATTGAATGATAAGGGTCCAAGGAAGAAGTAAGTTTGTTCCTTAAAGTTTTTTCAGCTCTTTATTTATCTGACCCTGACTCAAAATAGGCCCTCAGAGTTCCTTGTTATTTGATCCTTACTTCCTGGCAATGAGTAGTGAGCTTTATCTGACTTCCTGTGTAAACGAATCCAATAAAATTCACTGAGGAAAAGGCTCTTGGTCCTTCTCCTTTGAGAGATTGGCCACCTTTCCTCCCCAAGCAGATCATGTCTTGGTAGACTTATTCTCATCCGTGGTGGATGGGGGGCTCGGTGGACAAAGCTCCCCCACAGAAAAGCAATCAGAAAATTCTTTCTTTTTCCCCTCACAGCCACATCTTTCCTTATTCTGATTTCCCTATCATACCTATGTATTCTTTCTTCCCATTAAAACACATTCACTATCTCAAGGACTAATGTTTCATTTTGTCTGAACACATATTTGTAGCAACATTATCTAAAAATTAGTCCATATTTATTACTTCCATTTGTTCACCTCCCAGTCTCTTTTGGACCTTTGTTTCTAACACTACCCTCAGCACTCTGTCAGATTCACTAATGACCTCAATGGAAAGTCTAAAGGTGAATTCACAAAATGCATTTCATTAATCTTAGAACTCATGTTTGACCTAGCTTACAACACTCATTCTTCATACCGTTCTTTCACTCAGGTTCACATGTTCTACGTTCCTTTTGTATCCACACTCCTCACTGCTTTATCCTCTGATGTTTTCCTCTTGCAATATGCTTTGACTTTCTAGGTGATTATCATCTAATTCCATAGAGTTAAAGCCCAGCTAATGGTCCACAAATATCCATCATTATCCATAATGCCTTCCCTGAACTTCAGATTTAAAAAAACAACTATCTACCTGACGTTTCCATTGGGATATTTAAATGACTCAAGCTAGTTCTGGTTTTACTAAATATTGGGTTTCTATCTCCAAACTCAGTTTGCTCATAGTGTTCCCTGACTCACGAAATGACAGGTATATTTACCCAAATGCTCAGGCGCCACAACTTTGAGTTATCCTAACGTCTCCTTGTCAGGAGTCAAGGCACAACTTAATTGTGTGTTTTGTTTTTTACTTCAAGTCTTTAGGAAATGACAGTAAAACTGTCTTCTGGAGCTCCCATCAGCTCCAGACTCTAGTGGGAGTCAAAGATTTGCTTCAAGACTTACATGTGTAGCTTTTTTTTTTTTTTGGTAGGTTTCCATTCCTCATGGTCTGTTGGATTGAGGGCCTCAAATCCTTTCCATATCATTTGAGCCTCTCCATGGGGGCCTTACAACATGATAGTTAAATGTCCCTAGTATGAGTGATCCAAGAGATGAAGGGGAATTCATACATGTAAAGAGAGACAATGAGAGAATAAGACTGCATGTCCACAATGAAAGTCACAATCTTTTGGCCAACTAATTTCCACTGAAATTCCATCAGTTTTTGCTACATGTTATTCATAGTCAACTGAAGGGGATTATCCCATCAGGATCACAATACCAGGAGGTGAGGTTCATTAAAGGCCATATTCAGTGCTGTCTACCACAAGTAGTATGTTGAGATAGTTGGCATCAACTTAAGAGAGTAGATTGTGTTAATCTCCTTCGAATTCTGTGTTCAGTGATGTCACATTTATAGCTTAAAATCAGTCATGTTGGAAGTATGCATATGAGCAAAACTGGCAAATGTAACAAATCAGGACTTTTCATTTTCAGAGAATTGATTGTTGAACATTTACCGGGACACTGCATTTTAAAAACCACATCCAACACACCATTATATCGTGTAAGTACCTTCCAATGTACTTTGAACTGTCCCCTGCCCATCACCTAGCATTTTTAAAGAATGCAATCTTCTCCAACCTGGCCTAAGTGCAATAGCTTCCTAACTAATTTTCTTTCACTTTGCTTTCCATCCCCAGATATTTCTTCCTTTTAACAATGAGAGATGTCTGTGAGTCAGACATGTCACCTCCATGTTCAGCACATACCGTTTGTTTCCCAATACACTTAGAATAGAACTTAAAGGCAACCCTGAAAGGCTATGTGTGATGTCCCCTAACTTATGTCTCTGAGTTTTCCCTCCTTCTACTACTCTCCTACTAACTATGCTCAGATTCACTAGACTCTTTACTGTTCCTTTAACAGGTTCAATATGTTAACAACCCAGGGCTTTTGGACTTGTCTAGAATGACTTAATCCTCATATTTTTTAGACAAATATCAGTCACTTCTGTTTCTGCTCATATGTCAAATTATCACTGAGAACTTTGACTATCACATTGAAAATTGCATTCTTTATTTTCCAGCTACTGTCCATCCATATTGTCTTCATAACTCTTTCAGTTACCTAACATTATATGTCAATTTGCTTGTTTATTTTCTTTCATCCTTTTAGATTGTGAGAACAGGAACATTGTTCACTTCTGTGCCTAGCATATTCACAGATTCCATAAGGATTTGTTGAAAGGATGAATTAACTAAATGTCTTGTATGCTTTTTACAATATCCCCTTAAATGGATGATATTAACAATTCTTCACTGACAAATGAGCTCAAAGCATTCTAAGACTAGATATTTAGTAAGCCAGAATTTAAATCTAGATCTTTGTGACTCCAAGATTCAAGGCTGTTGAATAAATTTATAATTTACTTTTTATAGGAAGTCATCTATGATTTTGAGTAGTGAGGAAACACTTTCAAAAGAGCCCTGGGTTGCACAGAGGATAACAAGAGACACATAAACATTTAATCATTGGGTTGACTTGTTTATCACTAATGCAAAATTATCTGAAGATAGAGATGGTGCGTCATTTAGGATTTAATTCCAATGTTAGGATAATGTTTGGCATACCGTATTAGTCCAATGTGTGATTGTACATTGAAGCATCATGTCAAATACATGTAAGGTGAATATATGAACAAATAAACAAGTGGAAACAAAACTGTCTTCTTAGCAATGAATACAGTAGGTAATAATGAAAAAAAAAATGGAGATTGATCATGGAAGTGGCCTAAAGTTATAACTGCAAAACTTCACTACCTTTAAGATAATGTACAGGTAATAATACAGACTCTGAAATTTAAAGAATATGTTATTATATCTCCTTAAAATATAATTTTACACAGTAAAATCTGTTCTGGTTTTAAAATAAAGGCTTATTTTTTTTAAGTAATGAAGGTGGACTTCACCATTTTTGTACTGACATGTTTATGTTTGAAGATCAGACTAAATCTTATTACTACAAATAAATAAATATGTAGATGAGTGATGGGTGAAGATTTTGAAGACCTGTTAATATAAGTGAAAGGAAACAGAGTTTATTACAGGAAAAATTCTCCCACAGAGTTGGCATGAAATTGGAATTTCTAGCTGTCAGTTCTGTTCCAGAGCTCAAAATGATGAAAAGATGGAAGAAGGAAGTGGAGGATTTTTAGAGGGTCCTTCAATCAACTATAAATTTTCCATTTGACATGAAGAGATAAGTACCGAGCATTCGTATGAATATGCTGTCATATGGCTTGTTAATAAGGAATTGTTTTCCATTGTTACTCCAATCAAAATTTGATATTCATTTCCAAATGTGGTGAACTGCATAATCTCATTACCACTGGTTATAAAATATGTAATCTGTGGGAGAATTCAAAAGATGAGATAAAGAATGATCAGATAGAAGAGTATAGTGTATCTCTATATTTGGAGCAAGACCCACAATTACTATTAATGTGCTCATTGAGAGAATGGTATATATGACAAACTATGGCTAAAATGTTTACACTAAACTTTTTATATGTGTAAAAAAAATGAACATAGCCCTGACAGATGTGGCTTAGTTGCTTGGGTGTCATCCCACAAAGTAAAAGGTCACTGGTCAACTTCTGGTCAGTGCACATGCATGGGTTTCAGGCTCAAGCCCCAGTTGGGGAGCTTACAAGAGGCAATGCATCAATGTTTCTCTCTCACAGTGATATTTTTCTCCTTCTCTCCTCCCTCCCTTTCTTTTCTTTCTAAAAAATAAATAAATAAAATCACAAATTAAATACTTAGAAGTATTCACTCTTTAAATTTTTATGAGTGCTTAAATTCATATTTCCTTTCAGTTGTTTTGTGTTTCTAAAGAGCAAAATTCCATGTGTGTGTTTTGTTTTGTTTTGTTTTGCTTAAGAAATCAATATTTGAAAATCTCATAATTATGACATTGAGGTCTAAAAATTTTTCTTCCAATTCTAATGTGATATTTAGTGACACAAATCTTCTCAACCTTATATTAGCAAAAATATACATTTTAAAAATAAAAAATTTATTATTTGCAATATTAATGTAATAAAAAATACAGGTAATGAATACATCCTCTCTGAAGAGGGGTCAGTATGTGAGTTGTTTTCAAAGGCCTCAATTTGAACATGGACATGACACAGTAAGGTAGCTGAGCAAATGTGGCCCTTGTTTTCTCTAGACAGAAAGGGCTGAGATGGAGCACAGTTGTGTTTGTTTAACATGTTTTCTTTAATTCAATGAATTCAAAATTCATTGAATTAAATTTATAGGGTGACATCAGTTAAGAAGATCATATAATTTTCAAGTGTATATTTATATAACAAATGAATTGCATATTGCATTGTTTGCCCACACCCAAAGTCAAATCATCTTCTGAAATCATTTATTTGGTCCACTGCCTATTATCCCTCTCCCTATGGTAACCACCATACTTTTGTCTGTCTGTGACTTTCAGTTTTATATCCTACATATTAGTAAAATCATATGGTCCTTAGCTTCTGTCTGACTTATTTTTTTTAGCATAATATTCTCAATGTCCATCCATGTTGCAGCAAATGGAAGTATTTCATCTTTTCTTATGGCTGAATTGTATTCCATTGTATATATGTACCTCATCTTCTTTATTTTTTTTATTGTTTTTGAAGTAAACTTTTTCCCCCCTCCACTCCCATCCACCCTCCACTCCCATCCACCCTCCACTCCCATTCACCCCAACCATCCCCACTTCCCACCCTCAATCCTACCCTTTTGGACTTTGTCCATGTGTCCTTTATACATGTTCCTTGATGACCCTTCCCATACTTTCCCCATTACCCCTCTTTTTTATTCATTCATCAAAAGACACTTTGATAGTTTCTGTGTTTTAGCAACCATGAATAATGATGCAATGAACATGGGGTATATGTATTTTTGCGAATACATGTTTTTTAGTTTTTCAGGTAGATACCCAGGAGAGGGATTGCTTGGTCTTATGATAACTCCATTCTTAAATATTCAAGTCTCTGTCTTACTGTTTTACATAGTGGCTGTACTAGTTTACATTCCCACCAGCAGTGAGTAAGTGTTCCTTTTTCTTCAAAATATCCCTGACACTTGCTTTACATGTCTTGTTGATAATAGCCATTCTAACAGGTGTGAAGCAGTATTACATTGTAGTTTTCATTTGCATTCCCCTACTAGTTAGTGAAATTGAACATCCTTTCATATTTCTGTTGATCATTTGTATGTCTTCTTGGGAGATGTGTCTGTCAGGTCTCCTTCCCACTTTTAATAGGATTGTTTATTTGTTTGGTGTTAAGTTGTATGAATTCTTTATATTTTGTGGATATTAACCCCTTGTCAGAACTGTTTGAAAATATAATTTCTCATTCACTTCATTGTCTTTTTAATTTATTTTAGGTTTCTTTTGCTGTGCAGAAGGTTTTCAGTTTGATATAGTCCCACTCATTGATTTTTGACTTTGCTACCATTGCCTTTGGAGTCAAATTCATAAAATGTTCTCAATCACCAAGATCCATAAGTTTAGTACCTATGTTTTTATTGATGTTATTTATTGTAACAGATATTACGTTTAAGTATTGATACATTTTGAATTAATTTTTGTACTTGGGGACAAACTATAATATAATTTTATTCTTTTGCATGTGACTTTCCAATATTTTCAGTACCATTTATTTGAGGCTTTTTATTTTCTTTTCTCCATTGTGTTTATAACACTTCATCATAAATTACTGGCACATATACATGTGGCTTTATTTCTGGTCTCTAGGTTCTCTTCCATTGATCTGTGTGTCTGATTTTCTGCCAAAGTTACACTGTTTTGATTTTCAAAACTCTGTTGCATAACTTGAAGTCAGTTCATGTGGTACCTTTGACTTTTCTTCTTTTTCCCTTAAGATTATTTTGGCTATTTGGAGTTTCTTATAGTTCCATACAAATCTGAGGGTTTTCGTTCTATTTCTTTAAACAATTACATAGGAATTTTTTATTGTTGTTATTTACAGTTGTCCCCACTTTTCCCCCGTTAGTCTCCCCTGTCCTATCTATCCCCTATCTCCCATATTCAATCCTCCCCCTCCATGTTGCCTTGGTCCATGGGTCCTTTATACAAGTTCCTTGATGACCCTTCACCTTCTTTTGATGATTGTATTAAATCTCTATATTTCTTTTAATAATGCTTTTAGATTTTTAGCCTCAACTTGGGATATGTTTATTAATATTAGAGAGAGGAAGGAAGAAAGAAAGAGATAGCAATAAGTGTGAGAGAGAAACATTGATTAGTTGCCCCCTATATACAACCCAACTGAGGACTAAACCCATAACCCAGGCATTTGCCCTGACCAGAAATCAAAACCACAAACTTTTGGTGTATTGGACCATGCTCCAACCATCTGAGCCAACTGGGCAGGCAATGCTTTGTAGTTTTCAGTATATATTTCCTTCAAATCTGTTGTTAAGTTTATCCCTAGGTATTTTATTCTTTTGGTTGCGATTGCAAAGGGAATTACATTTTATTTCTTTTTCTGAAATTTCAATTTTACTATATAGGAATGCAGTGGATTTTTATACATTGATTTTGAACCCTGTAACTGTACTGCATTTGCTTATTGTTTTTAATAGGTTTTGGTGGAGTCATTAGGTATTTTTTTTTTATACAGAATCATGTCCTCTGTAAAAAGATGACACTTTTACATCTTCATTTCTAATTGTCATGCCTTTTATTTCTTTCTCTTGCCTGATTGCTCTGACTAGAACTTCCAGAACTATGTTCAATAAGAGTGACAAGAGTTGACATCCTTGCCTTGTTTAAGAGAAAAAGCTTCCAGATTTTCACTACTGAGTGTGATATTTGCTGAGAATCATCATATACGGCCTTTGTTTTGTTGAGGTAATTTTCCTGTATACCCATTTTATTATGTGTTTTAATAATAAGTGTATTTGTATTATGAAATATTTTTCTGCATTTAATGATGTGATCATGTTACTTTTTATCCTTTGTCTCATAAACGTGGTTTATTATATTGTTCATTTTGCTTATGTTGAATTATCCTGCCCCCCTTGAATGTATTGTTTTTTAAATGTATTGTTGTAATTTATTTGCTAAAATTTTGTTTAGGATTGTTTTGTATCTGTATTTCAGAGTTATTAGTCTGTGTTGTCCTTGCCAGGTTTTAGTGTTAAGGTTATATTGACCTTATAAAATGTGTTAGGAAGTACTGTGTCTTCTTTGATTTTTTGGAAAATATTGAGAAGGATAGATAGTAAATCTTATTTGAATTCTTGATATAATTCACTAGTGAACCAACTGGTCTTGCACTTCCATATTTTTCATAGGTTTTTTATGGTTGTTTCAATTATCTTACTCTTTATCAGTCTATGTATATTTTCCTAGTTTTCATGAATCAGTAAAGGAAGAATACATATATTCCTAGGAACTTATCAGTTTCTTCTAGGTTATTGAATTTGGTGGCATATAGTCTTTCATAGTATTGTAGTATGATTCTTTGTATTTCTATGGTGTCTGTGGTAACTACATCTTTCATTTCTGATTTTTTATATGAGTCTTTTATCTTTTTTCCTTAGTGAGTGCAGCCAGAGGTATATCAATTTTATAAATATTCTAAAAAAAGTAACTTTGTGTTTCATTAATTTTCATATAGTCTTTTTGTTCTCTATTAACTTCTGCTATAATTTAGTCATATCCTTTCTTCCTCTGACTTTATGTTGCCTTTGTTCTTCTTTTCCTAGTCATTTAAGATGTAATGTTAGGTTGTTTACTTGGAATTTCTCTTGTTTCCTGAGATATGCTTGTAATAATATAAACTTCTCTCTTATTACTGCCTTTATTGTATCCCACAAGTCTTGATATGCCATATTTTCATTCTCACTTGTCTCTATATACCTTTTGATTTCATCATTTTTTGACCTTGTCATTTTTTATAGAAGTGTTTAATCTCCACAGATTTGTATGTTTCTTTACTTTATTTCTGTAGTTGATTTTTAATTTCAAAGCTTTTTGGTCAGAGAATATGCTTGATTTAAATTCAATCTTCTTAAATTTACTGAGGTTTGTATTGTGATACAATATATGGTCTATCATTGAGAATGCTCTTTGTGCACTGGAAAGAAATGTATAATCTGATGCTCTGAGATGAAAGGCTCTATAAATGTCAGTTATGACTATTTGGTCTAATGTATCATTTAAGGTTGATATTTCTTCATTGATTTTCTGTTTGAATGATCTATCTAGAGCTGTCATTTAGAGAATTAAGGTCACAAATATGATTGGGTTTTTGTCTCTTTGTCCTTCTTTTTTTCTGCTAGTAGTTGCTTTATGTATTTTGGTGCTCCATAATTGGGTATGTTTTGAAAAGTATTAATGTCTTCTTGATGTAGTGTCACCTTTAACAATAAAAAGTTTCCATTTTGTCTCTTTTTACCATTGTTATCTTGAAATCTATTTTATCAGATATAACTATGGTTACACCTGCTTTTCTTTGGGTACTATTTGCTCAGGGAATCATTTTCATCCCATCACTTTGGGTCTTCGTCTTTTCAGCTTAGATGTGTCTCCTTAAGACAGCATATTTTTTTTATTGATTCAGTCTGCTATTTGGTAATTTTTTTATTGGTGTATTCAGTCCTTTTATATTTAGGGTAATTACTAATGAACAATGATTTTTCATAACCATTTTATCTTTTATTTTCTAGTAACTCTATGCCTGCATTGATTCTTTTTTAAGTTAATCTTTATTGTACTATTTTACATTACCGTTTAGTCACTTTATACCCGTTAACCCCAGCAATCACCACAATGTTGTCCATGTCCATAAGCCCTCTTTCCTTTTTGCACAATCTCTCCACCTCCTGAACTTCCTCCCCAGCTTTCATCTTGCTTTCCATCTATGAGTCTGTCCCAGTTTTCCTTGTTATTTCAGTTTGTTCAGTAGATTCCACAAGTGAGTAAAATTATATGGTGTTTTTCTTCCTTTGACTGGCTTATTTTACTTAGCATAATGTTTTCTAGGCTCATCCATACTGTCACAAAAGGGTAAAATTTTCTTTTCTTTATTTTATTTCTACAGCTAGGTAGTATTCTATCATGTAAATATCCCAGAGTTATTTTATCCACTGGCAGACACTTGGGATGTTTCCATATCTTTGTAATTGTAAATATTGCTGCAATGAACATAGGAGTGCATATATTCTTTCAAATTAGTATTTTGGATTCCTTCAGATATATTCACAGAAATTGGAAAATGGAGCCAAAAAGCCAATCAATTTTTTTTGAGGTATCACCATACCACTTTCCACAGTGACTATACCAGTTGGCATTCCCACCAACAGAGCAAAAGGGTTCCCCTTTCTCCATATCCTCAGCAGCACTTGTTTGTTGATTTATTGATGATAGCCAGTCTGACAGGTGTAAGACAATATCTCATTGTGGCTTTAATTTGCATTTCACTGATGATTGGTGCCACTGAGCCCCTTTTCACATGTCTAATGGTCATCCTTATGTCCTCTTTGGAGAAGTGTCTATTCAGTTCCTTTGCCCATTTTTTAATTGGGTTGATTGTTTTCCTGGTGTTGATTATTGTCAGTTCTTCATACATTTTTTTTTTCATTTTAACCCCTTATTAAATGTTTTGGTGAATATTACCTTCTAGTACGTGGGTTGTCATCTTATTTTGTTGATGGTTTCCTCTGTTGTACAAAAACTTTGTAGTTTGATGTAGTTCCCATTTATTTATTTTTTCTTTGCTTCCCTTTCCTGGGAAGATATGTATATAAAATATGAGTAAGATTGACAGACTTTAATCCAAACTCATCAATATCAAAAACAGAGATGACCAAAATATAAAAATCAGAAATGAAAGGGGAGAAATAATAAAATACATCAAAGAAATACAATGGATTGTAAGAAAATATTTTGAAGAACTATATGCCAACAAACTGTACAAACTAGCTGGAGAAAATGAATACATTCCTAGAAACACACAATCTTCTGAAACTAAATAAGGAAGAATCAGATAATCTGAATAGAGAGACTACATCTAGTGAAACTGAAGCAGTAATCAAAAATCTCCTAACAAACTAAACCCCTGGACTGGATGGCTTCATGGGTAATTGTTACCAAACATCCAGAGAATTTACCAAACACTTCTCTCAAAATATTACAAAAACTTCAAGAAGAAGGAGGGTTCCCAAACTCATTAAAGGGCAAGCATAATTCCAAAACCAGATAAAGACCCTACAAAGAAAGAAAATTATAGCCCAATATCTCTGGAAAACATAGACACTGAAATACTCAACAAAATATTAGAAAACCACCTGGCTGGCATAGCTCAGTGGATGGAGCATGGGCTGTGAACCAAAGCATTGCAGGTTGGATTCCCAGTCAGGGCACATGCCTGGGTTGCAGGCCACACAGCCCCCAGCAACCACACATTGATGTTTCTCTCTCTCTCTCTCTTTCTCCCTCCCTTCCCTCTATAAAAATAAATAAATAAAACCTTTTAAAAATCTAATAGATAGATATAGATAGATGATATAGATATATAGATATATAGATAGAGATAGAGATATTAGCAAACCAAATACAGCAATGCATCAAAAAGATCATACACCATGATCAAGTGAGATTTATCCCAAGGATACAAGGTTTGTACAACATTCACAAATTAATAAATGTGATTTACCATACAAACAAAATGAAAGATAAAACCACATGATCAAATCAATACATGCAGGAAAAAAATTTTGATAAAATCTAGCACTGATTCATGATAAAACCCTCAGCAAATTGGGATTACAGGGACCACACCTAAACACAATAAAGGCCATATATGACAAACCCACTGCCAGCATCCTATTCAAAGGGCAAAAACTACCAGTGTCCCTCTTAAGATTGGAAATGAGATAGGGATATCCCCTTTCACCTCTCTGAATCAACATAGAACTGGAAATATTAACCACAACAATTAGAGAAGAAGAAGAAATAAAAGGAATAAAATTGGAAAGAAAAAAGTAAAACTGTCATCATTTTTAGATGATGTGATACTGTACATAGAGAACTCCAAAGATTCCACCAAGAAACTATTAGATTTAATAAATGAATTCAGCAAGGTAGTAGGACATAAAATCAAATTCAGAAAGTAGTTGCATTTTTACATGCCACTAACAAACTAACAGAAAGGGAAATGAAGAAACAATCCCAATAATAATTGCTACCAAAAGAATAAATTACCTAGGAATAAACCTAACCAAGGATATAAAAGATCTGTACATGGAAAATTATAGGATACTGAAGAAAGAAATTGAAGAAGATACAAATAAGTGAAAACACATTCCTTGTTCATGGATCAGAAGAATTAATATCATTAGAACACCCATACTCCCCAAAGCAATCTGTAGTTTCAATGCAATTCTTATCAAGATTTCAATCATGTATTTCACAGAACTAGAACAAATATTTCAGAAAATGTATATGGAACTACAAAAAGCCCCACATAGCAACTACAATCCTGAGAAAGAAAAAAAATAAAGTGGGAGGAACCACACTATGTAATATGAAACTATACTATAAGTTCATAGTAATCAAAACAACATGGCACTGGCATAAAAACAGACATATAGATCAATTGAACAGAATAGAGAACCCAGAAATAAACCCCCACCATTATAATTTATTAATATTTGACAGAGGAACAAGTACATACAATGAGCTAAAGACAGCTTCTTGAATAAATTATGTTGGTAAAATTGGACAAATTTGTGCAAAAAGTGCAACTAGACCACCTTCAGACACCACATGCAAAAATAAATTCAAAACGAAACAAAGACTTAAATGTTAGACTCTAAACTATAAAAATCATAGAAGAAAACGTAGGCAGCAAAATCCATTGGTTCTTTTCTTTTGTGTTTCTGCCTGTTGATTTTGGTTTGGTGGCATTCCATACCTTTCTTCTGTTTCTATTTTTTCTAGGCTATGTGTATCAGTTTTTGTTTGTTTGTTTGTTTGTTTGATGTGTTACCATTAGGTTTATGAAAATAAATTTTATGTAGATAGTAGGTTTATGAAAAAGAAATGTCATGTATACATTCTTTTGAATGTTCTGATCACTATCCTCCTTTTCAAATTCTTACATTTACCTGCTCCCTTTTTATGCTTTTATTGTCACAAATCATTCCTGTTTATGCTGTAAATTTGTTGGTGATCAAACTCATAATATCATGACCTTTTGCTCTTTATTTCAGGTATAATCGCCTTGTGTACTTATGGCAATGAAAGTCTTTTGATAATAAATTCCCTAGCTTTTGTATGTTTGGAAAAGTATTTCTCCTTCATACATAAAGGATAACTTTCCTTGATATATTATTCGTTGCTGGTAACTTCTCTTTGTAAGTTATTTAAATATTTAGTTCCACTCTTCTCTGGCTTGTAGAGTTTCTAAAGAGAAGGCTGATGATAACCTAATGAGATTTCCTTTAGAGAATACTTTCTTCTTTTCCCTACTTAATGGAGAACTTTTTCCTTGTAATTAATTTTTGACAATTTTAATACAATGTTCCTTACAGTAGTCTTTTTTTTTGGGGGGGGTGAAGTAATTAAGAATTTTATTTTCTTCTTCCATTCAAGGATCTAGATCCTTTTATAAGTTTGGAAAATTCTTATTAACTCTTTGCTTGAATAGGTTCTCTGTTTCCTTATTCCTTTTTTCTTCTGATATATCTGTTATTCATATATTGCTTTTTCTTATGAGGTTGGATAACTCTTATAGAGTTCTTTGATTTTTTTATGCTCAACTCTTTCTCTTCTTTCTGCATCATTTCCATTCTACCTTAAATATTATTAATCATTCCTCCATCTTGTCTGTTTTATTTCCTTTGCTTCCTAGTTCACTATTTTCTCTTTTATTATATTTTTAATCTCTAGAATTTTGGTTTGGTTCTTTTTAAAAGTCTAAATCTCTTTAGAAATATATTCATTTTTTTCACTGATTTTTTCCTGAGCTTCTTAAACTGCCTATCTGTATATTCCTGCATATTGTTGTGTATTTCTTTTTTTTCAACTTTTTTTTTATTTTAGTCATTGTTCAAGTACAGTTTTCTGCCTTTTACTCCCATTCCAGCCCACACAGCCAACCCTCCTCACTTCCCTCCCATTACGACCCCCCCTAGATTATGTCCGTGTGTCCTTTAAATTTGTTCCTGTAAACATTTCCCATTCTCCCCTGAAATTCCCTCTTCTCTCCCCTCTGGTCACTGTCTACCTGTTCTTTATTTCAGTGTCTTTGACTATATTTTGCTTGTTTCTTTGTTTTGTTGTTTAGGTTCCTGTTAAAGGTGAGATCATATGGTATTTGTCATTCACTGCCTGGTTTATTTCCCTTAACATAATGCTTTGCAGTTCCATCCATGGTGTTGCAAAGGGTAGGAGCTCCTCCTTTCTTTCTGCTGCATAGAATCCCATTGTGTAAATGTACCATAGAATTTTGATCCATTCATTTACTGATGGGCATCTAGGTTGCTTCTAGCACTTAGCTATTATAAATTGTGCTGCTATGATCATTGGGGTACAAAGGTTCTTTTGTATTGGTGTTTCAGGGTTCTTAGGATATAGTCCCAGCACTGGAATTACAGGGACAAATGGAAGATCCATTGTTAGTTTTCTGAGAAAATTCCATACTGTTTTCCATAGCGGTTGTACCAGTCTGCAATCCCACCAACAGCGCACCAGGGTTCCCTTTTCTCCACAACCTCTCCAATACTTGTTGTTTGTTGCTTTGTTTATGATGGCCATTCTGACTTGTGTAAAGTGGTATCTCATTGTGGTTGTAATTTGTATCTCCCTGACAGCTAGCGATATTGAACATCTTTCATGTGTCTTTGGATCCTCTGTATGTCCTCCTTGGAGAAGTGTCTGTTCAAGTCCTTTGCCTATTTTTTAATTGGGTTGCTTGTCTTCTTAGAGTGGAGTCATGTAAGTCTTTTATATATTTTGGAGATTAAGCCCTTGTCTGAGGTATCATTGGCAAATATGTCTTCCCATATAGTTGGTTTTCTATTTATTTTGATAGTGTTTTCTTTAACCATGCAGAAGCTTTTTATTTTGATGAGGTCCCATTTGTTTATTCTTTCCTTTATGTCCCTTGCTCTAGGGTACACATCAGTAAAAATGTTTATGCTTGAAATATCTGAGATTGTCCTACCTACCTTCTCCTCTAGGACTTCAATGGTGTCACAGTTTATATTTAAGACTTTTTTCGACCTTGAATTTATTTTGTGTATGGTTTAGGTTGGTGCTCGAGTTTCATTTTTTGCACGTAGCTGTCTAGTTCTACCAACACCATTTGTTGAAGAGGCTATTTTTACTCAATTTTATGTTGCTGCTTCCTTTGTCAAATATTAACCGACCATAGAGATGTGGGTTTCTTTCTGTGCTCACTGTTCTGTTCCATTGGTCCATGTGCCTGTTTTTAACCCAGTGCCAGGCTGTTTTGATTACACTGGCTTTGTAGTATAGTTTACTGTCAGGTACTGTGATCTTTCCTACTTTACTCTTCTTTCTCAAAATTGCAGAAGCTATTTGGGGTCATTTATGATTCCATATAAATTTTTGAAATGTTTCTTCTATGTCTGTGAAATATGCCATTGGTACTTTAATAGGTATTGTATTGAATGTGTAAATTGCTTTGGCTAATATGGACATTTTGATTATGTTAATTCTTCCAATCCATGAACACTGTATACATTTCCACTTGTTTGTGTCTTCCTTGAATTCTTTCTTCAGTGTTGTGTAGTTTTCTGAATACAGGTCTTATACTTCTTCGGTTAAGTGTATTCCTACATATTTTACCTTTCTTTTTGCTATATTGAATGGACTTTTTTTCTTGATTTTGCTTCTGCTGTTTCATTGCTGGTATACAAAAATGCCTTTGATTTCTGGATATTGACTTTGTATCCCACTGTTTTGCCAAATTTGTCTATTAGGCCAAGCAGTTTTTTGGCTGAGTCTATAGAATTTTCTATGTGCACTATGATGTCATTTGCAAACAATGACAGTTTATTTTCTTCCTTTTTGAATTGGATGCCTTTTATTCCCTTTTCTTATCCAATTGCTTTGGCTAAAACTTCCAGTACTATATTGAACAGAAGTGGTGAAAGTAGACAGTCTTGTCTTGTTCCTGATCTAAAATGGAAAAGATTTTAGTTTTTGCCCATTGAGTATGATGTTGGCTGTAGGTCTCTCGTATATGGCCTTTATTATGTTGAAGAATGCTCCCTCTATTCCAACTTTGCTGAGTGTTTTTATCATCAATGGGTGTTATACCTTATCAAATGCTTTTTCAACATCTATTGATAGGATCATATGATTTTGTCTTTGCTTTTGTTTATGTGATATATTTCATGTACTGATTTTCGAATATTGAACCATCCTTGCATCCCTGGGATGAATCCCACTTGATCTTGGTGTATGCTCATTCTAATGTATTTTTAGATGCTGTTTGCTACTATTTTGTTGAGGATTTTAGCGTAAGTGTTCATCAGCAATATTGGCCTGAAGTTTTCTTCTTTGTTGTGTTTTTATCTGGTTTTGGGATTAGGATGATGCTGGCTTCATAAAAAGAGTTTGGGAATCTTCCATATTTTTGGAATAGTCTGTGAAAGACAGAGGTTAGGTCTTCCTTAAATATTTTGTAGAATTCTCCTGTGAAACCATCTGGTCCAGGGCTTTTGTGTGTTGGGAGTTTTTTGATTACTGCTTCAATTTCTTTTGCTGTTATTGGTCTGTTCAGGCTTTCTGCTTGTTTTTCATTGAGTTTTGGAAGATTACATTTTTCTAGAAGTTTGTTCATCTCACCTAGGTTTTCAAATTTCTTGGCATACAGTTCTTCGTAGTAATTTCTTATAATTTTTTGTATTTATGTAGTATCAGTTGTAATCTCTCCTCTTTCATTTCTGATTGTGTTTATTTGGGTCTTCTTTCTTTTTTTCTTGATGAGTCTGCTTAAAGCCTTGTCAATTTTATTTTTCTTTTCAAAGAAGCAGCTCCTGGATTCATTGATTCTTAGAATTGTGCTTTTATTCTCTATGTCATTTAATTTTGCTCTGATCTTGGTTATTTCCTTCCTTCTACTTGCTCTGGGCTGTCTTTGTTGTTGGTCCCCCAGTTCTTGTACATGTACAGTTAGGCTGTTTGTTTGAAATGCTTCTATCTTTCTCAGGTATGCCTGTGTTGCTATGAACTTCCCTCGCAGGACTGCCTTATCTCTGTCCCATAAGTTTTGGGTTGTTGTCAGTTCATTTGCACTTATTTCCAGAAACCTTTTGATTTCTTCCCCAGTTTCATTCTTGACCCATTCATTGTTTAATAGCATTCTATTTAATCTCCATGATTTTGAGTGTTTTGGGTGTTTTTCCTTGGTGTTGATTCCTAGTTTCAGTGCCTTGTGATCTGAGAAAATGTTTGATATAATTTCAATTTTCTTGAAATTGTTGAGGCTTATTTTGTGTCCTATCATGTGGTCTATCTTTGACAATCTTCCGTGTACATTTGAAAAGAATGTGTATTTAGCTTCTTTGGGATGGAGGGCTCTGTATGTATCAGTTAAGTCCATTTCATGTAGGGTGTTTTTCAATGCCTCTATATTTTTGTTATTTTGTTTGGAAGATATGTCCATTTTTTGACATTGGGGTGTCAAAATGCCCCCACTATAATTGTGTTGCTGTCAATATATTTCTTGAAGTCTTCTAAGATTTTCTTTATGTATTTGGGTGCTCCTATGTTGGGTGCATATATATTTACAATGTTTATGTCTTCTTGGTGCATTCTTCCCTTAAGTATTATGAAGTGACCTTCTGGGTCTCTCTTTATGGCCCCTTTTTAAAAGTCTATTTTGTCTGATATGAGTAATGCTACCCTGGATTTCTTTTCCTCTCCGTTTGCTTGGAGGATTTGTTTCCAGCCCTTCACTTTCAGCCTGTGTAGGTCTTTTATCTTGAGGTGGGTTTCTTGTAAGCAAGATATGTGTGGGTCATGTTTTCTTATCCATTCAGCTATTCTATGTCTTTTGATTGGAGCATTTAATCCATTTACATTTAAGGCTACTATTGATAGGTACTTATTCATTGCCATTTATGTTTCTGTGTTCTCTCTCTCTCTCTCTCTCTCTCTCTCTCTCTCTCTCTCTCTCTCTCTCTCTCCTTCCTTTCCTTAAAGCAGTCCCTTTAGCATCTCTTGCAGAGCTGGATTGGTGGAGGTGTATTCTTTTAGACTTCTTTTATCTGGGAAGCTCCTTATTTGGCCTTCTATCTTGATTGAGATTTTTGCTGGGAAAAGTAGCCTTGCTTGAAGGCCTCTGGTTATCATTACTTGGAATACTTCTTGCCATTCTCTTTTGGCTTGGAGTGTTTCCATTGAGAAGTCATCTACTAACATTTTCAGGGCTCCCTTGTATAGTTACTTTCTGTTTCTCCCTTGCTGCTTTAATATTCTCTCTTTGTCTTGAAATTTTGTCATTTTAATTATGATGTGTCTTGAGGTAGGCCTGTTTGGGTTCCTCTTGATTGGGACTCTGTGTTTTCTGGATTTGTGTGACTTCTTCTCTCATCAAATTAGGAAAGTTTCCCATCATTAATTTTTTAAATAGGTTTTCTATCTCTTACTCTTCTTCTGCTTCTGGTATCCCTGTTATACAGATATTATTATGTTTCATATCATCTTGCATCTCCCTTAATCCCTGTTCATTCTTTCTGAGCCTTTTTTCCTTTTCTTTCTTTTTCTGTGTGTTTTTTTTTTCTACTTTGTCCTCCAATTCACTGATCAGATCTTCTGCTTCATTGATTCTGCTTTTGATCCCTTCTACTGTATTCTTCAGTTCAGAAATTGTATTCTTCATTTTCTCTTGGCCCTTGTTGATCATTTCTATTTCCTTTTTCATGTTGATGTAGTTTGCAGTGAGTTCATTGTAGCTTCCCTGTAGTTTCTGGTTGCTCATTGTGAGCTCATTGAGCTTCCTGATAATCATTGCTTTGAAGTTCATATCTGATAGTTGAGTTGTCTTTATTTCATTTAGCATTCTTTCTGAGGCTTCCTCCCTTCCTTTTTGGGGGGTTTGTTTCTTTGTCTTCTCATTGTTCATGAGACTCTTCTTGTTAGCCTCTGTTTCTTAAATTGATCTGTTGTGGTTCCCTGAGTTTATGGTGTGAACTTCTTTCATAGAATACCTGTGAGATTCAGTGGTGTAGTCTCTTTCAGGTATCCTGGTGTTCACAGCTTCCCCCTACTCATTTTTATGATCAGTTTGTGGAGTAAGGCAAAATGGGTTAAGATAGCAAGCCAGTATTCTATGATATTTACAGTAGCAGCCAGTAGAGAAAAGATAGCGGATCCTTTGGCTATGTATAGGGTTAGTCGTCATCTTCCATCCCACTAGCCACGTCTTAGAAAGAATGGAAAGAAGATAAGGCTCTTATTGGAGAGGAAAGGATTGTTAGTTGGATCTAGAAAGCAGTGAGGCTGTGGGAGGTCAGATTCTGGGGTAGGGTGGAAATAAAGAATAGCAAAGAGGAGTAGTGTGTAAAAGAATAGAGATAACCACTACAATAATAGTGTTCAGGAAATTGCGAAGTGGGCTTACATCTGGGAGGTGTGTTGTGTAGTATTTACAATTGTATGGAATAGGTCTTATTTATAGTAATATTAAAACAACAATCATATGGCAGAATCTATGAGATATAGATAATAAGAATAAGGAGTATAGAACGTTGAGTGGTGTACTAATGGAACACCAATGAAGGACAGTAAATTAGCAACACACTATCAATGAGATAACAGGGGAAACTTATCAAATGATATGGTATAATCAACCAAGCAAAGAAGA
Source organism: Tonatia bakeri (assembly GCA_004024845.1). Classification (NCBI taxonomy): domain Eukaryota; kingdom Metazoa; phylum Chordata; class Mammalia; order Chiroptera; family Phyllostomidae; genus Tonatia; species Tonatia bakeri. The sequence continues at coordinate 25,244 of PVIA01002837.1, read as the reverse complement.
TTATACAGAAAGAAAAGGAATACCAAAATACTATTAAAATAAAAAATGTCAGAATAATGAGAAAAAATAATACAAATTTGCAGTAACTTGCAGGTTGAAAAAGAAGGAAAAAATGCAGAAGATGGAGTGCAGGAGAGATAAATTTGGAATGGAAGGAATAACACATCTTGTTTTTAAATGTCTGCTGTAATTTTTGATGTCCTATTTTCATAAATGTAGAGATATTGTTGGCCCCTTGCTCTGTTCCTCCGCAGATCAGCCAGTTTCTCTCCCATGCATAGGGGAAGGGGAATACACTCCATCCTACCACACTGCCATCTTCCCACTGCCATAATGTTTTTCCTTTTTTTTTTTTTCAGAATTGTAATCTGTCATTTGAATCACACACTTCCATGTCTTTGTTTTGAGGAGGCTTTTCATTTTTTTCTTAGTTGCCACAATACCTACATTATTCATGGTATTTAACATATTTCTTTTCTGTCCAAGCATCTATGTATGATTGGTACTTTTTCAACAGATTGATACAAAGAAGTCTTTCTACTATTTGCCCATCATTGGCACTGAATCACAAGTATTTTTAGCTCTCTTACACTTATCTGGCTTTTCAGATCTCTGTAAGCTCATGAAAAATAAAAAAGCGGGTGTCTTTTCTGAGATCCAGTTGCCCCTGTTTCAGGGGACCAACCCCTTAAGGGAACATGATGGATGATGTGTCTCCAAACTCATGATATTTTTGTTCTGTCCCCTGCAGCCAGATGCTGCAGTCAGTATAGTTCAATGTGTCAGGGTTGGGTAAGCTAGAGTAACCCAGTTTCCTTATAAGTTACCTTGCCTTCCTGATGATGGCGACCTCGGATCTCCACAAAGACTCCCTGGGCCCTTGATCCCAGGACCCTTTGCACAGGAAAAATCCATTCTGTAGTACCAGTACTCAGGTTTGCAGATGTGTTTCACATCCCAACACCAAGGGAGAAAGGAGACATGTTCCAAGGTTATGGGGCAGTCAGGTCATGTCTCTATCTGGAATGTTGACCACCAGACAATCATGGTCTTACCTCTGTGCTGTGTTCTTATGTCTGGGTCACTGGGATCAGCTGCAGCTTGTACTGCTCACTCTTACAGAAATGGCCATAAAATTGCTTTGCTTTGCCTGGCTGAAGGAAGCATCAGTCACAAACAGATTCCCCTCTCAAGGCTGAGCCCTGCCATGAACTTTCAGTTGTAGGACTGTATCATGGCTTGTCTCAGTCCTCCTTCATTCTTTGCCTGCCCTTTCTGTTCTCACTTGCCCACCTTTAGGTATTTCAATGTGCAAATATCTCAGGCGTATTAAGCAAGAAATCATCTGTTGAATTATAGCTGTCATATTGTCAAAACTTCAAGGGGAGAGCCCAAGGGGCTCTATATATCACTATAACTGGAGTTTTAAATGCACTTTGTTTTAAAAACATGAAAGAGAAGGTTAAATTGAGAGATAATTAAAATGCATGTACTTGAGGGTCCAGGGCCTCTTTACAGAGCTGTAGCCTCCACCAGAGACAAAGCTTTGCCACCATGTGTGTATTACAGAAGGTGGGGGGGGGATGAGGGCAATGTACTATTACTGAAAGGAAGCCCCCAGGTTTGTTATGTCTGCCACCTCATAGGAAAGACATCTCCCAATGCCAGAGATTCATGAAAAGGTAAGGAAATATTTATTTAATGCTATACAGACTTAAAGTAGTGAACTAATGTCTTCATCAAAATCCCAAAGTCCCTTAAAACACCCACAAACACACACAGTCCTTCCTTCTCCCCTTTGCCCAGTCTGGGGTACCATATCTCAGTAAAAGAAATAGAAGTCCATGGCTCAGACAGCCCCCAGTTCTTTCCAGTAATCTGTCTTGGCTGGTAGGCCTCCCTGAGTTCCTGGCACCATCAGCTGTGTCACCAGGATCTCTGCTAAAGCTAGGTGGTGGTTCCTCCATCTAAAGCTGCGGGGGTCCCCACTCTGCCAAAGCCACGTGGTTCTCCCTTCAATGGCTGCCACATCTGGGTTTAAATCCTCATGCCAGTCTTCCTCTTCAGCCCTATTTCCAACTCCTCCCACAATTGGCTACACTTGCCAGCACACCTATATCCTTCCAGCTTTACTGGCTGCTACCATGAGTCTTGGCAGGCGTGACCCCATGTCATGGAGCCAATTTTCTCCAAGCTTCCACACAGGTGCTGTAACTCAGGGGACCTGCCACTCAGTTACCTCTTGGTGGGGAAGTTACTTCCATTCCCCTGGCTCAGAGCATGGCCACAGCTATTTAACATATCTGTGTAACCAGTTAAAGGTTATAGATATATTAAATGACCACACCTGAGGTTAGCTGCAAAGCTGTTGCTATGCAAAACAGCTTTCAATGGCCCTGCTCCATGTGTCCCTTTCCCCAACGCACACCTGTGGTGGGGAGGGGTAAGGACATCCTAATATATTCTGAACACCTTGAGTTCTGGACCCCATTCCAAACCCCTTTTTGGGGTCCCCCTCTTGGCTGTACCCTGTAACATGTGGGCCTTTTCACAACATCCACGCACCATATCTCTTATTTTCACTTTTTCAAACCCCTCCTCTGTGTTTTTCCATTGCCATGGTGTGAGCTTACTTTTCACAAGGGATTTGATTATTGTCTTGGTCTCACACAGAATTCTCCCCAGGGTAGGATGCCCTTTGTGTTTTTCATTATTCCACCAGATTTTCTGTCACCAAGTTTCCAATGAGCAGATATTTATTTATTGTCTTCCAGAGAAGGTTAGTTGATGATGATAAAGAACTTTAGTGTATAAAAATATAAGAAAATTTTTAAAAATGTGTTTTCACATATATTCAGGTATAAAAATGGTCAAATGGTCTTCTTTTACATAATGATCAAGAAAAAGTGTTTTGTTTTGTTTGTTTGTTCTTAAGGTTCTGAAAAGCCCCTGCAACATTAAGCTATACTTTAAAATACTATATTAACTGTGAAGGGTTTAGATTTTCTGTTTCTGAGATGAAGTTTTCCTGTTTCAGTGCTGAGAGAGGCAGCATACAGAAAGATTTCCTTTTCATTTGCTGCCTTTAAAGTGTTTGCTCTTTTTATTTAAGTGTCTGGATATTTCAATTAGATGGTGAGAGAAATATTTGTGTATATTGTGTACTATTAAATTTTTCCATGCATTTATTTTTATATTTTATTTTAAATTCTTTATTTAAATTTGACATAATTGGGCAAAATATTTTTAAATGTCTATTATATTTATATGTGTTTTAGTCAGCTATGCTACAGAAATTATACTTTGAAAGAAAAATATTTATTTGTAAATTACTAACTCTTTCACTATTTTTGAAGAGTATAGCAACATTAAGACTGCTGTTAATACCAACATTGTTAGAATTTACTCTCTACAATGTCAAGTGTCTCTGAGCTACATTTAATGCATTACTGATAGGGTGATAAAATTAAACAAAATTTAAAAGCTTCACCATTTGAAGTTTATAAATATTATAAGTATGAGAGCAAAAATATTGCTCTCTCTTGCTAACCAGATAGGTTGTTGGAAATGATGTCTAAAATTTACAATCTACTGTTGGTCCCATTTACTCTTTATTTCTTTTATATTGGGGTGGCACATGACATAAATATTATATTAATTTCACTTTCAGGTGTACAACATAATAATTTAATATTTGTATATATTGTGAAATGATCACAATAAACATCTGTTACCAAACATTAATACAATTTTTTTCTTGTGATAATTTACTCTTTTAAGATTTTTCTTGTGATGATTTTTTCTTTTAAGTTTTGCTCTTTTAACAACTCTGAAATAGGCAACATAGTGTTATTAGGTGGTATTTTTTTACATCTGATTTTACAAATAATTGAAACCAATAGTTTGAAAACCGCTAACTCTCTAGAACAAACAAACAGGTTTTGGTGTTACATTCTGGCTCAATGTCTGAGACTGCCATTTAATGTTTAATTATCAGATATTTTTATGTGAAAACAAACTTTCAAATGGTTTCTTTTTCATTCTTTATTTTTAACAGTTTAAATATGTTTTAGTTTTTAATTATAACTGACTGAAATGTTATATTAGTTTCAGGTGTAAAATGTCATGATTAGACATACAGTGTATGAAGTGCTCACCCCAATAAGTTTGGTACCCATATGACACTATACATTGTTATTAAAATACTATTGACTATATGCTTGATGCTATAATTTACATTTTGTGATTGTTGATAATTGTAAATTTTTACTCCTTAATCCTTTTCCCTTTTTTACCAATCCTTTTTACACCATTCCCATCAGGCAACCATCATAATGTTCTCTGTTTCTATAAGTTTATTAATGTTTTTGTTTGTTTATTTTGAATTTTAGATTCCATATATAAGTGAAATCATATAGTATTTGTTTTTCTCTGTGTGATTTATTTCACGTAGCATAATACTTTTTTGGTTATTCCATGTTGTCATAAATGGTAAGTTATCATTCTTCCTTATGGCTTTAAAATATTCCATATTATATATGTACCACTTCTATATTTATTCATTAGTCAATGAACACTTAACTTGCTTCTATATATAAATAATGCTAAAGTGAACATATGGATGTATATATCTTTCAAATTTTTGTTTTGAGTTTCTTCAGATAAATTCAGAAGTAGTGCTCCGGCCTGCAGAGCAGTCAACAGGGGTCCTGAGTCTACCTGAAACGGATGAATAGGGATGGGAACAAGAGGCGCGAAGAATGGCAGCAAGACAAAGGGTTCTGATCAAGCTGCAAACTTTTATTTAAATGACGGGGGTTATATAGGGACGGGAAAAGGGAAGCTGCTCTGATAGGCTGCCCCGTGCGTGTTCACCTCGTGCCCTTGTTAGTGATTGGTCAGTCAGGTGCGTGATCAGTACCTTGATTGGTCGCTGGTTCGCGTGCTCTGCGGATGCCCCCAGGGGGCTGGCGCCTCAGACTGCGATATACTGTCTTGCTGACGGCATCAGCAAGGTAAGGCCCCAACAAAGTAGAATTAGCTTGATCCTTTTTTGTCTCTTATTATAGCTTCTGTTTTAAATTCTATTTGGTTTGGTATAAGTATGAGTACCCCAGATTTATTTTTCATTTCCAATTGAATAAAATTTGTTTTCTCATTTTTTCCTTTCAGTCTACATGTGTTTTTTTATCAAAAGTGTTTCTCTTGTAGACAACATATGTATGGGTTTTGTTTTCTTATGTATTCATCCACCTTTGATTGGAGCATTTAATTAATTTACATTGAAAGTTATTATTGGTAAATATGTAGTTATTTTATTGATAATTAGGCATTTTATTATTCATATTTTTAATTTTTCCTTCATAAAGAGGTCCCTTCAACATTTCTTATAATACTGGTTTAGTGATTATAAAATCCATCAACTTTTTTTTGTCTGGGAATTTCATTATCTATCCTATGATTTTAAATAATAGCCTTTCTGGGTAGAGTAGTCCTGGTTTTAGGTTCTTGCTTTTCATTACGTTGAATAGTTTATCTAATCCCTCTACCTCTAAAGTTTCTCTTCATAAATTAGTGGATATTCTTGTAGGAGCTTTTTTTGTAGGTAATTAACAGCTTTTATTTTGCCTCGTTTAAAATTATCTCTCTCTTTTTTGGCATTTTATTAGGATATGTCCAGGTGTTGTGGGCCTCTTCGGGTTCATTTTGTTTGGGACTCCCTGTTTTCTTCAGTAGGTTATGGAATTTTTTCATCATTATTTCTTCAAATAAGTTTTCAAACCATTTTTCTCTTTCCTTCTCTTTTTGTATCCTTATGATGTGAATGTTGGTATGCTTGACATTTTCCCAGAGGACCCTAAAGCGGTTTTATTTTTTTTTTCTTTTTACTTCTCTGATTGGTTGTTTTCTACTGCCTTGTCTTCCAAATCATTAATTTGATCCTCTGCTTTATCTAATCCACTGTTGATTCCCTCTCATGCATTCTTAATTTTAGTCATTGTACTTTTCATTTTTGAACAAATCTCTTACTGTTTTCTACATCGTTTTAATGTTTTTTATCTCTTTCTTATTGAATATTTTATCGTTGTTCTATTACAGTTGTCCTAAATTTCCCCTGTGGCTCCCCACTGCCCTGCCCAACCCTTACTCTATTCATGCCAATCCCTTCTGGCTTGTGGTGTTGCTGTTGAGAGATCAACTGATAGCCTTATCAGAGCTCCCTTGTAAGTTACTAGCTCTTTCTTTTTTGCTGACTTTAAGATACTCCATTAAATTTTACTATTTTAAATACAATGTGTCTTGGAATGGGACTCTTTGGGTTCATCTTGATTTGACCCTCTGTGCTTCCTGGAATTGCAAGACTTTTTCTCTCAACAAGTCATGTAAGTTTTCTCTCATTACTTTTTCAAAAAGTTTTCTATCCTTTTTTTCTCTTCTTCCTCTTCTAATATCTTTGTGATATGAATATTATTATGAATCATGTTGTCCTGCAGCTCCCTTAAACCCTCTTCATTCCTTTTTGCATTTTGTTTTATTGCTTTTTCTGGGAATTTTTTTATTCTATGTCCTAAAGTTTACTGATTCAATCCCCTGCTTCACCTAGCCTGCTTTTAAATCCTCTCAATGTATTTATTTATCATTTCAGATATTGTATTATTCATTTCCTCCTGGCTTTTATTGATTATGTATATGTCTTTCTTCATGCTGGTGTAACTTGCAGTAAATTCCTTATAGCTTCCATGGAGTTCCTTGAAGTTCTCACTGAGTTCCTTGAGTATCCTTACAACCATTATTTTGAGCTCAATGTCAAGTAATTTGCTTGTCTCAATTTCATTTAGCATTCTTTGTGGGGATTCCTCCTTTCCTTTTGATTGGGGGTTGTTTCTTTGTCTCCTTATTTTAGGTGACTCTTCTTGTTTGTTTCTACATGTTAAATTAATCTGCTTTGACTCACTCTTTGTGTTGTGATCTTCTGTGGTAACAATTCTGTAGGACTCAGTGGCACAGTCTCCTTGATCACCTGAGCTTGATGTTCTTGGGATACCCTTTATGTCACTTATGAGGGCTCTCTTGTAATCAAGTTTTGGTTGTTGTTGAGTCTTTCTTTGGTGGGTCCTTTCCTCCAACTGGTTGACTGAGAGTCACATCACCCACCATGTGTTGTATGCTGTTATACAGGTGCTGCCAGAACAAAACCAAACAACTGATAAAATAAATTCATACATACAAAAATAACCCTGACCCACAACCACACTATGAATATCAAAGGAGAAAATATTAATAAAGATGTCAAGAGATTAAGACTATTATAAGAATGGAAAATGAATATGAAATGATTAACCAAAAGAAAAGTGATTTTGAGAGGGTAAAGGGAGGATGAATAATAAGATTAGGGAATAGAGTCAAGGTGAAGAAAGGAAGAAAATAAAATTTACATCATAAATGAAAAAGGGAAGGAAGAAGAAGAATAGAGTAAGAGAAGGGAAGCATATAATATTAGGTTTAAACTAAAAAAATGTAGTGAAAAAGAAAAAAATAGGAACTAAATTAGAAAAAAAGATCCACCAGAGCAGCATCGACAACAAATGACCAAATATTTATATAGATGGGGTGGGAATAAGAAGAAAGAAGAAGGAAAAAATAGAAGGTTAAGAGATATTTAGAGGAAAGAAACAATTTTAAGAGGACAGAGGGAGAAGTAATACTAAGACTGAGGAATGAAATCCAAGTTAAGACAGGGTAAAATTAAAATTTAAAACAAAAAAAAAAAAAGGAGGGCAATAGGAAGTTAAAGTGGAGTAGTAGAGGGAACAGTAAAATGTGAGATTTGAAATACAAAAATAATGAAGATCTAGAAATAAAACTGAAGGAATGCAACAACTACCATATCCACAACCAAAGAGTAAAGACTGATAGAAGCTGAGAGAAAGAATAAGGGTATTTTAAGAATGGGAAAAAGAATGTGAGATGACTAATGACAAAAAATGGTTTTGAGAGACTGCAGGAGGGGAAAATACAAAGAGTGCAGAACAGAAACAAGTCATAGCAAGAGAAAAATAAAAATTAAAACAAAAATAAGAAGAGGAAGGAAGAAGGTAAAATGAGTAAGAGAAGAGACGAGGAAAAATTTGAGATTTGAAATGAATTAAAATATAAAAACTAGTGACATAATAGGCACAGACTTGAAGAAAAATAAGTGAATGTTAAAAAGCTATGGAGGAGAGAAAATAACACAAATCATGAAGAACTGTGGTGGAATTCATCTCAGTAGAATCTGGTGTTTACCACTGTTTTCTCTTTCTAAATCTGCCTCTGGTAATGTCAGATAGTGTTCTAGTGTTGCTCTGGGAAGCCTGTTGGAGACTATAAGTGGTCCATAGTCTGTGGCTGTCTCCTTCAGTTTTGGCTGGTCTCCACTGTTCTGACTTGCCAACATTCCATCAGCCCTGGGCCCAGGAGTGGTTCATTTAATTACCTGAGAGGACTTCCAGTACCTTCTCTACCTGCCTCCAGAGGGGGCCTCTGGTATGGTCAAAAGGGTGGAAACAATGGGTCACCCCAGGGAAAATTCAGCCCAGGGAAAATGGTGGGAGAATTTACCCTTCCTTTTGCCACATGTCTTGATCTGTCCCAGATTCTTTTCAGTAATATATGGTTTCTGGTGAATAGCTGTCCATTTCAGGTGAGGGAGCGATCTGTGTAAAAGGGGCAACTTTTCCTGCCTTGGTGTAGAGGGCAGCTCTGTCTAAATGCTAAGACTGGGTGGGGCCCTGAACACCCCTTGTTGCACCCGTCTCTAATCTGTCTGCTCTGCTGGGTTTATTGGATCAGGGTCCGAGGAACAGTGTAGCTTGTAATGTCTGGTAAAGGGCCCTTTTCAGAGATTTTTCTTCTTTCCCCTCAGGAAGTCCGCCTGGCAGGGGGCTCCTGAGCCTGTCCTCACTGACCTACAGAGTCTGTAATCCTGAAAGTAAGGGTTGGGCTTTTCTGTCTGTGAGGAGGTCTGCCTGGATGCAGCAAAACTCAGGTGTTCAGCTACTTGCTATGCAGTCCCCAGCCTGCTGTTCTCTTACAGGAGGCTTAGCCCAAATTTTTCACTCAAAACACTCCTCTGTTCTCTAGCTCTGCTGGGTTGGGTCCCATAGTCCCTTCAGTGTCACTCTGTCTCTTTGACTTTGTTGTCGAAGCTGCTGCACATGTGCACACATGCACACGAGCACCAGGTCCCTGGTGAGTCTCAAGTGTCACCTCATCTCCTCTTTTAAATGAGTTTTTGTGTGGCCCCCATGCTGCAGCACTGATCCCTGGGGGTCAGGCTGTCCACATGTACCCCTTCCCAAAATCAGAGTCTCCTTAGGTTAGGGCTGGCGACAGCCTGCCAGAGCCTCTAACAGTTTTAGATAAAATTTATCTCTGGATCTCTTCAGGATGGCATAGGGAAGAGTTCCACAGTAATGCCGTAACATGAGGTGGTGTCAGGGTGCTATTTCCACTCCCTGTAGAGATTTTCAGCCTCAGGTGGGTCTGCTCCCACCATGCTGTTTCTGGAGCCAGCACCTCCCCAGCTGTCTCTCTTCACCCCTGGATCTAATGGCTCCTGAGCCTATCTGCAGTTGCCTCGACTATGCACAGCCAGAAGTGCTGAGTTGGGCAGCAGTGGCAGCAGTTGTTCTGCTTGGAGAACCTAGGCCACCTGCTATCAGGTGCCCTGCAGCAGGCAGTCTATTGCCCACTCACACACACTCGCTGCACTCTCATCTGCATACACATTCATACACTTCACGCACTCTCTGCTGGGTTTTTTAATGGATTGTTCTGCAGTTTAGCTGCAATACTGGTCTGAGTCTGGGAGCAAGTGTATTGAGCTTCCAGGTACTCTGCAACTATATTGGATCTTGGTTTTTATTGCTTTTTAAAAGTATTTGCTAAGTCCATCAGTTTCCTTAAGTTATTGGGCAACCATGCAACTAGCCTTTCTAGCTCTGCATGTGGTAAATTGTTTCTCTCTATTCTGTTTGTTTTTTTATTTTTCTGGAGTTTTGGTCTGAAGGCAGGTTTCTTTAGTCTTCTTTTTGACAGACTTTCTGTGTTTGGTTTTACGCAGTAGATGTATTTGCTAGGTCTACCAGTCTTGGTAGAGTGGCACTATTTAGTAGATGTCCTGTGGGGCACAGTGATCCATTGTTCCTTACCACCTGAACCGTGTGCCCCAGGTATATCCCTTGTGTGTGTATCCCCCTGTTGTGGTTTGTTGGGGTCTGCCCTGCCTGGTCTCAGGAAGCTGTAACCCCACGTGACTTAGGCTGAGTGAAAGACCTCTGGACCAGGAGCCACTAAGGAGACAAAACTTATTCCCCTGGTGTAAATGCTGCCTGTTCTGTGCTTGGCCTCCTATGCTTGATCAGTTAGCCAATGATGGGTAAGATTTCCCATAGAGGGAATCGCCTAAGACAGGTGTGATCATGTGGAGGCCTCAGGGAAGAGACTCATGGGGCTGTGGAAATGAAGGGGTGATCGATATCAACCCCTGCCCCCTTGGCTTTGTCAAAGCCTGAGTCCTTGTTCTTAGATGTGAGAAATCCAAGTCTCCTGGCTGCCTTTTTCTCCTTTGCCTGACTCAAGCCTGCGGAAATAGCAGAGGGTTGCAGTCCAGACCAGAGTCAGCAGACCCCCAGGGTAATCAGGCCTGGGACATAGAATATGCAAGATCCTGTGAGATCTGTTTGCTGGAGGATGTTATTAAATTAGAATTTGAAGACACACACAGGACACCAAAAACAGCCCTTTGGGTCCTGTAGTCCTTTCATACGATAAAACTCCAACCTTTGCCCAGAATCCCAGCAGTTCTGTCAGCACCTTTGAAAGTCACCTATTTATTTTGATCTTTTCTGCCAGACTGTGAATCCGCAAACTAAGACGACATTTTTAATAAAAATCAGCTTGGGTGGAGAGATGGGGTGCTCCCCACTAGAGAGAATAGCCATTCCATCCCTACTTCCCCACAGGACCTGGTTGTCTCTGTGTATGTTTTTCTCGTGTTTCGATGAGCCATCCACTGCATTCCGTAATCACTGCAGGCTGGTATACGCATCAGTGGTTGATCATTTATTGCTATTAACACATTAATAAGAAGGATTGACACTCTGCAGATGGTCGCCACTTGTGCTGAGCTTGTAGGCACCTGGAGAAAAACTAATCTTCAAACTGAGGTCAGCTTCCACAATTACTGCACTTAGGGCCTTTTAGCAGGAGGCACTGAGCATGTGGAAGCCAGCTGTTGCTTGTTTTGGGACTTATAACCCTTTGAGAAATTTTAGAAAAATGTATAGTTTGAACCAAGAGAGACTGCTTGTATGGAAAGGCCAATGGAAGTGGCTTGGGTAGGCCTGCAAATTGTGTTGAGCAGGGTTCCAGGGAATCACTGGGGCAGGGAAAAGGGTATTAGACAGGTTGATGAAGACTCAGAAATGTTGCCCACCTGGATTTGTTGGAGGAGAGCTCAACAGTGGAACAACAGTATCTTCTAGCATTTCTCTCTTGGAGAAAGCTGCTTCTCTAGTCATCACTCTGAAGGTAGACAATTCAATTCATCCCCATATATCTCTAGTGTTTTTTAAGCTAGAGCCTAAGCTCTGAATCTAAAAGTGAATGAATCCATCAGGCAGTAAATCTGTATATGGCCCCTTTAGGAGAACAACCTGGACTCCAGAAGACCTCTGTTCTAGCCACAATTCAAGTAGGTTTTCAAAGCCAGAAGTTATGGGGATTTCTCTTCCTAGCATTGGAGCCTTGAGATGGGGAGCCTTCTATGGGACTGGGATGCCTTAATTTCTGGGTAGAATTCTGTACCCAAGATATCCTTCTTATTTCTTAACCACAACACAATGTGGGGGGACCACTCATTTCCTGTCTCCACCCACAACTTTCAACATGGCTTTTTCTATATATCCTTATATATAAAACTTCAGTTCAGCTAGATTTTAAGTAGTGTTCAATGATAGTTGTTTCGTAGCTTACTTGTAATTTTTATCTGATTATGATAGGACTAAGCACCTTATTTACCTATGCTGCCACCTTAACTGGGAATTGACAAGTGGTTTCTATGACATGCAGGAGGTGCTCTGATACACAGGTAAAGTACCCAAGACCAAGAGAAACCACCTAATGTTAACACCTTGGCTCTTCCACTGAACTAGTGTTGTGACCTTGAGCTAGTTATTGACTTTCTCTAAAATGTCTGCAGAAGAGAATGTTAGTAATATATCATGATTATTGAGACTTAATGAATTAACAAATGCTTTTAAATAATGCTGACATAGTAAGTATATAAGAATATATTTGCTATGGTTGTTATTATCAAGTTACTTAAGCCAGAGAAAGTTAGTGATAAATATCATGGAATTTTGGAGTCATGGGCTTTGGAATCAAACACATTAGCATTTTATTCTAACTAAATATAGCTAATAGTTACATGCTAAAACAGTATCTAATCTTATTTTACCCACTTTTTTCAAGTTTGAAAAGAGGATATAAGTAGAAATTACTTCAAAAATATTACAAGGAATAATAAGGCATGCAAAAGACAGTTCTCAATTAGACCATAAATACATGTATGTGTGTAGATAGGTATGCATACATGAATTAGCAAGTAGGTAATATGCATGTCATCAGATTGTCAGTGAAATTCTTTAGCCCTCAAGCTAAGAATGGGCTCAGAAGGCCATTAAATAAACATTCTTTTGAGAGAGAATGTTTGTAGGAGACTCAGAGCCCTCCTACAAATTCAACACAATTCTAAGCATCTTTCATTAACTGTTCTTCCCAGTTTCAAGCTACTTTTCAGTGTTAGGGTGCTCTTTTCATCCCATGCTAAACTTACCCAGATAATTCAGTTTTTTCATTAATGTTAATTCAAAATTATCATCAGATGGAAATGAAGACAAGAAAACAAGACAAGCAACTTCAAGTGAAGCATATGCCCATACTTTGCTAAAAAAGCACTTGGCAATCCCATTGTGGACCATCATTTCTCCTTTTTACTTTGCCTTTCTTCTGGCTTTCCTCCACTTTTAAGTTCCTCTCATCCCTTCTTTTTACTTTTCTTCAAAATTGAAATAAGTAATCTCACCTTATTTCATGCAAATTTGGGCCACTTTTACTGTCTTGAAGAGTTTTGATGGCAAAATATAAAAATAAAATTATGTTTTCATCTTAATGTCTATTCATTTGTTACCTCATCAGATGATAATAGATTAATAATTCTAACTAAAGTTAGAGGGAAATTTAGAATGTTATGACAAAAATATTTGTAATATACCAAACTACAAATTAATTTTTTCATTCATTCTTAATGCTGAGTCACTTAACCCTATTTTAAGAATAGAATTTAGATCATTACATTAAAAAAATTATCATAATCTGATTAATAGAAAATGTCCAGTCAATGATTTTATTTTATTTTCCTTTACTGAATACACACTAAAAATGATAAGGCCGTTGTGACCCAAATCTGATTGTCTAAAAGATTAGAAAATTCTAAAAATTAGAATTTTGAGAGTGACACTAAGTAGTGTGACAACAATTAGCTACATGAGAGTGAGCATTTTATCCCCCATGCAAAAAGTGAACATGATTGTCACTGTTAGGAAAATACAAACTCTTGCATGCATGAACACAAAGTGCAATGTGGATAAAGCTGTGTACTGGAGGAGATATATGATCCTCTTTCAGAGTTTAAGTACAGCTAAAATTAAAATATATATTACTGAAGAGCATTATGCTAAGTGAAATAAGCCAGGTGGTAAGGGACAAATACCATATGATCTCACCTTTAACTGGAACATAATCAACAAAATAAAAAAACAAATGAAATATAACCAGAGTCACTGAAAATAAAAACAATCTAACAATAGCCAGAGGGCTATTGGGAGGGGAGGAGGCAGAGGGGAGAAAGGTTTTCAGGAACTACTATACAGGACACATGGACAAAACCAAAGGGGAGGGTGGAAGCAAGGGAGAGAGGTGGCTTTGGAGGGGGTAGGAGGCAGGGGTGGGGAGAAAATACAGACAACTGTAATTGAACAATAATAAAATTATATATTTAGTTATAGATATTATTTATAATATATACATATTACTTATAATATATATATAACTGAACCTGAGGTTGGTTATTTGTAAGAGGGCATAACACTCACTACCGTGCAGAATCGTTATGAGTATCAGCAAAGATAATGTCAACAAGCCATAGAGAATAAGTTGGTATATTCTGGTTGTACAATTACTCATCATTCCTTTGGGTTTTTCTCTCCCCATATTTTTTCCATTAGTTTCTGGAAACACTCATCTTTGATCCTTACTGTAACTTTGCTCTCTAATGGTCCTCTGCTCCCAAAAGTAAGTTGAGCATGTTGATATTATTCTATTGTTTTTTTCATATATAAAAATATTACCTAGGCTAGTTCTTCCCACCCCTTTTTACCCCCACCTTGGTAATCCATGGTACTGTGCACATCTGAGGGCTGCCAATAAGTACATTGTTGGTGGGAAACTCTGACTAAATGCAGTAGCTTTGAAATTTTTTGAGTTATTTTGGTTAGTATTTAAATTCTGCTTCCTAAGCAAAGAAGCAGTCTAGCAGGGAACATTTTTGTTGAATATTTTTTCTTTTTTTAATTTTTAAATATATATTATTGATTATGCTATTACAGTTATCCCATTCATTCTCCCTTTTATTCCCTTTCACCCTGTACCATCATTCCCCTACTTAGTTCATGTCCATGGGTCATATATACACGTTCTTTGAATTCACCATTTCCCATACTATTCTTAACTTCCCCTGGTCTATTTTGTACCTACCATTTATACTTATTATTGCCTGTACCTTTTCCACATCCTCCTCTCTTATAAGCCTCCATGTGATCTCTAAATCCACATATAAAGCCTCCATGTGACCTCTATTTCTGTGAATTTTTGTTCCTGTTCCAGTTGTTTGGTTAGTTCTTGTTTTTGTATTTGGTTTTTTTGTTTTTGTGTGTGTGTGTGTGTGTGTGTGTGTTCTGTTGTTGATAGTTGTGAGTTCATTACCATTTTACTGTTTATATTTTTTATTTTCCTTTTCTTAGATAAGGCCCTTTAACATTTCATATAAAAGGGCTGGGTGATGACGATCTCCTTTGACTTGACCTTATCTGGGAAGCACTTTATCTACACTTCCATTCTAACTGATAGCTTTGCTGGATAGAGTCATCTTGGATATAAGTCCTTACCTTTCATGACTCAAATACTTCTTTGCTTGCCCTTTCTTGCCTGCAACATTTCTTTTGAGAAATCAACTGATAGACTTATGAAGATTCCTTGGTAGGTAATATTTTTTTAGTATCAAATTTTGAAGTGTTCAGCTCAAAAAGGGATGTGGAGTATTACTGCCATTAACTTCTTAGCATACAATATTGTAGGCTTTCAACAGCAAGTTCCAGAGGCTGTTTTTGAAGGCACCACCTCCAGGAGCAAAAGGAAGTTCCCAATGACAGCTTATTTCCACCTGTCCCATTTAGGGTAAAGTTAAGTCAGTCTCAAAATCATTGAAATAAAGGTACAAATAAATACCAACCTGAAGTGAAGCATCTACTTTAAATGTTCATAAATATTTATATGGTCCTAGAGCCCAGCTCTGTGTGTCACCTCATTCAAAGGCGAATGGATCTTCCCCTCTGGGGCCATTGTCTGTCCCAGCCACCGACCAGCAGTGGCCATGAAATGCTGCGGATGGCTCATTGACACACGAGAAAAACATACACAGAGACAACCAGGTCCTGTAGGGAAGTAGGAACAGAATAGCCACTCCCTCTAGTGGGGAGTGCCGGCCCACCATCCCTAGGGGAAAGTGCCCTAGGGGAGTGCACACTATTCTCCTGTCCCAGCAGGCTTTTTTTGGGTTCATTTGCATAAGAATTCAGGTAAAGCTCATTACTCATTGCCAAGAAGAAAGGATCAAACAATAGACAACAAGGAAGTCTGAGGACTTATTTTGAGTCAGGGTCAAAGAGCTGTAAAAGACTTTAAGGAACAATCTTACTTCAACCTTGGATACTTCTCATTCAACTGAGAGCATTCTAAATGAAGCAGGTTTCACAGGATTTTACATATTCTTTCTTAGGCCTGGTTGCCTGAGGAACCCACCCTTTTCAGCACAGTGCTGTGCCACCCTCTTTCATTGTTTCAGTCTTAGGGGGAGCAAGGGAACTAAGGCAACCAACAGATAAGGAGATTTTCTCGTGGACAATGAGAACTCAGGCTTTGTCAAAGCCGAGGGGCGAGGGTCCATCACCCTCTTTTACTGTAGCCCCCAAAGTCCTTCCTTGGGGGCCTCCCATGTTATTGTGCCTGTCTTAGGTCATTCCCCCCTTGGGGAATCTTACCTGTCATTGGTCAACCAACCAAGCACTGGGGGCCAGGCAGGGTGAAGTAAAAGGAGCAGAAGCGGTGCTCCTGCCAGGGAGATAGGTTTATCTCCTTGCTGGCTTATGGTTCCAAGGTCATTCCCTCAGCCTTAGCCTTGGAGGGGGTTACAGCTTCTGAAACCAGGCAGGATGGTTCCCAACAGTTGTCTAATTTTGTTTTGTTACAAACATTTTCTTAACATTATTTTAATTCCCTGGCTGCCAGTTACATATGTGGATTTATTGTCACTGCCTTTGATCTACACATTTGCACTTGTTTAGAGTGTTCCAGTATGCCAAACTTGACCCAGGGCTCTTCTGGCATTTCCTCCAGCAGGGTTTAAGAATACACCTGTAACTCAGGAGTAAAAACTAAGGCACAAGCTCTGGGTGGGGTGGAATAAGAGAAGTGCTTTGGGATTTGTAGCCCAGTTTTATTTCTTAGAAAGACAAATAAAATTGACAGTTATGGCATACACATCCCTACTAATTTACATATTTTATACAAGTAATGTATTTTGTCAAAATATACTATTACAAACATGAGTGTTCCTACTCTAAAGCAAGTCTTTTATTTTTCTCCTTTTATTTTTTCATTTTTATCTACCCTATCATTGATTCCTTCTAAATTATTCTTTTTTTTCTATAAATTATTCTTCATTTGAGTTAGTGTATCCTTCGTTTCTGACTCATCATTTTTTATGCTATTGAGGTTCTCATTAATTTTATTGAGCATCTTTAAAACCATTTTGTTTAGCTCTTTTTGTAGAGTTTTTTTTTTCTGATATTTTACTTGGCTCATGTTTCTTTTTCTCCTCGTTTTGGCAGCTTCCCTGTGTTTATTTCTATGTATTAGGTAAAGCTGCTATGTCTCCTAGGGTTGGTAGAATGGCCTAATGTAGTAGGCATTCTGCAGGGTCCAGTGGCATAGCTTCCCCATTAACTAAGCTGGGTACTCAGGATGCACCTCACCATGTGGGCTTAGTATACCCTCCTTCCTTAGTTGAGCCTTGATTGTTATTTACACATCAATGGGATGGATTTATCCAGGCTGATTAGCTTCAAAGACCAGCTTTGACTACCTACCACTGACCTTCAACCACTGTAGAGGTTCAGTTGTTCAGGGGTTCCTCCCATAGAGCAGGACTTGCTTCAGTGGGGATCTGGTAACCCTTGAGCTGGCCACTTAAGTGTGTTGTCTTTGGAGGTGATTGGGTGGTGATGCTTTGACATGGTATGAAGCTGTCCCCTGGGTGACTGGCTTTGGGGACTCCTGGGAGATGCAGGCCAAGGTCAACTTCCACCTATGGTCTACCCAGGGCCACCTAGCATGAGCTATGAGCAATCATCAGAAGGCTGCTTCCTGTGTTGGTCTTGGGAGGTGCCTATGGGAAGCCAAGCTGTGAACCAGGTCAGCTGCTGCTAGTTCCAGGGCTGGGGACACTTAGCAAGAGGTATGGAGCACACTGAGGCCAGATGCTACTTGTTTGAGAATTTTATGAAAATCTGAAGCATGAGCCTTCATATGGAAAAGTAATTAGATACAACTTGGGTCATCCTGAAAGTTGGGTAAGCCAGGACCTCAGGGAATCCCTGGGGCAGGTCAAACACTGTGAGCTGTATTGATGGATTGCTTCTTAGATATGGTGCCTGCATACCTGCTCTGTTTAGGGAGACCTCGTTAAAAGAACAGTGGTCTACACCAGCACTTCTGTCTGGGAGAAAACTGTCCTGGTATATCTAATGCCTTTCACATTGTTGCCTCAATGCTGGAATTTAGTTGTATTGAGTCCAAGTAAGTCCATTTATGAGCCCTATAAGAGGAACTACCTTGGAATGCAGAAGCCTTCCATTTTCCTCAGCCTGAATCCTCACTGTTTTTTACAGCTAAAAGCCATGGGGACTTCTCTGCCTATTTGTAGAAACTAGATGTAGGGCCTGGTATATAACTCAGATACCTCAGTCCTCAGTGGGGACCTTTGCCACTGAGATACCCCTACAGATTTTTATCTGCCACAGTGGCTGTGGGACCAGTGTGTTCCTTGTCTCCACCCTTCATACTAGTATTAATATAGCTTCTTCTCTAATTCCCTAGTTGCAGAACTCCCATTCAGCTAGATTTCAGACTGTTCTGAATAATGGTTTTTCTGTAGTTTAGATGTTATTATGATGTTGTGAAAGGAAGAGAGTACCATGTTTACCTATGAGGCCATCTTGCCTGAAATACCCCCCTTTTATCCTAAAAAAACTTAGTAGTTCACATGTTTCTCTTTAGGTGACCAAATACTTTTAAATCTCAGAGAAAACAAAGACAAAGCAATCTTTCTTTTGACTGTATTATATATCTTCTTTATACCCCCATGTAATGCAGGTGCTAATATGCTCATTCATCCCAATGCCTGCATTTTATGATTCTTATGATATATTTTATTTGTGATTCCTGAAAGTGGATTAAAATGCAAACAGAAGACATGAGATTCATTTATAATAAAAGTCAAGAACGGCAATATGTTTATCTGGATTAATATTTTTAGGCAGGTATCAACTCAGAAAAGATTAACATAAGCTTTAAAATGAATTCATAAACAATTTTATCTGACATTTATTTACCTCTTTATTTCTTTCATTATTGTTCAAAATTGTAAAGGTTTGACAAAATTGTATGTTGATTTTTTAAATTGTAGATATTATTATAATATTCAAGTCCTCCTCTTAAAACAACTTTAAATTACTAACTTTTATATAACTCAGGCCTTCTGTGATTACACACTCTAGACAATAAACAGAAAATGCTTCACTGAAATTGTTTGTAATACCTCTCATAATTTTTGAATAATAAAAATATCATACTTTAAGCTTCATAATGAGTTTTCATTTCTTTTTTACTATCACTAATATAGTGGAAACCAAGGTCTTAAAGTAGATTCATAGTTTATTGTCTAGCCTTAAGACATAGAATAATATTAAGTGGGAAGCTGTATGAAAAGCAGGAAGTATTATATAAAATAATAAATTTGCCCAAAACTGTGCTTCTGACTAAATTACAAGACTTTGAGGAACATTATTCCTTTGATTCACTATCCCTTTAGGGTGTAACTGCCCAAGAACAAACTTTAAATATAATGTCTTTATTATATAAGTGTGGACATGAAAAAAAAGCCATGAAAAATAACCAAAGGTAATTATCACTGGACTGTATTGTAAAAACAATTCTACCCTTATAGAATTGTATTCTCAGGGTTGGTTGTCTTTTTTTTTTTTTCAGAGCAGCATACAAGGAGATATCTTTTTAAAAAGAAGGTTTACATTAAAATTAGAATTTTCTTTTTATTTTAGAGGCTAATAACCTTTAAACTAGAGCATTATATTTATAAAGCTCAGTGAACTCATCTGGAAGAGAAAAATGAAAAATAAATCTACCTTGTGCAGTCACTTGATGAGTAAATAAAATATTAAAGTCTTTCATGTAACTTTGTTGCTATTCCCTGGAACGGTGGATAAGGTATATTGGCTAATTCCTTCAGTAGTATCAAAAAAAACAAAAACAGTTTGTAATAAAGAATAAAAAGCATTTGTTTCAACAAAAGGCTTGCAATCCATAAGAGGTAAATTCAGACAGCAACTGCACTCTGGAAAGAACAAAAAAGGCAGGGTTTATAAAGGCATAAATGACAATTTAGAGCAAAATAAATACATTTTTCCTGTTGTCTACTTAACATGGAATGATGGTAACTTCAAAAAGCATTGATCAGACTAAGTGATAAAACTCTGGGGTAGTTGTCGTCATAGAAACAAGAGTGGTGGTGTGGTGGTGTGGTGGTGATGACAGGTTGGGGGTGGGAAGTTCCAGGTTGTACCTCTATGGCAAGCAGGAACATTGAAAGACCAAACCTCATCTCGGTTCTGATGTGTATATTTCTGACTTTCCTAATGACCTCCTAGTTTCATTTTAGGGCCTCCTGATACCAATACACTGTTTTATATATTTTGGCTCACAGTAGAAAGAATCCAAGTTTATTCCTTAGCAGGTAAGGTTTCTGGGCCATCGTGGAATCATTTTTATTGCTACCAGTCAGTGGCCTTTCAACTAGCATCATGTTTGTTCAATATGGACACTAAAATTGGTGCCTTCTCCCTTAATTTTCTTCCTGTATTGTTCTATCATGCCTGTAATCTATGAATCTGGTATCATCCTGTCTTTGCACAGAATTTCATCTGGATGTACATTTTTAGTGTACATCAACTGCACACAAGTAAGTTTTGTGTGCTCTCTTGCTGAAGTGGGTTGCCTCTTTTAGCATTAACAATGGAAAGAGATGGAAACAAAGGTGAAAGGGATGGAACGTTTAAGTTAACTGATGAGGATAGGGCAAAACAAGTGGGGGAGGAAGGTGAAATACCTAGTTTTAAGTGTGTGATCCCTCTGTTACAAACTGTGATATTAAGTATGTCATTTACTTCTCTGTGGCTCAGTTTCTACATGTGTAAAATAGAAAATAATTTAGGAGTGCTATAGCAACAAGGCTGTTAGGAGCATTAAATGAATTAGTACTCACAAAACACTTAGAACAGTATCTATAAATATTACTAAATAAAAATATGCAAAATAACAATTGAATTATTTTTATTATGGAAGCCCATTGCCCATATTGAAATTTATCTTGAATTCATTAATTAGGAATTGCTTTTTTCTCATTAACAATTTTAAAATTGACTTGAAAAATTTTTCTAACATGATGAAGGAAATAGACATACAAGGGCAGAGAGTCCCAAACAAGATGAACTCAAAAAGGCCCACATTAAGACACATCATAATGAAAATGCAAAAGCTTAAAGAAAAAGAATGAATCTTAAAAGTGTGAAAAAATAGTTATCTATAAGGGAGCTCACATAAGACTGTCAGCTGATTGAACAGAAATTTTGCAGACTAGAAAGGATTTGCAAGAAATATTAAAATGCTGAAAAGCAAGGACCTATAACCAAGATCACCCAACAAAGCTATCATTTAGAATAAAGGACAAATACAGAGTTTCACAGACAAGAACAAAAACTAAAGGACATCATCACCAGAAAACTAGTATTATGTAAAATATTAAAGAGTCTTTTTATGAAGAAGAAAAAAACAGATAAAATGTATATAATAAATTACAACAAATATATATCTATCAACAATTTAATCTAAAAAACAAGATAAATGAACAAGCAGAAAGAAACAGACTCGTAAGTACAAAGAATGTTTTGATGGTAGCCAGATGGGAAGAAGATAGGGGAATGGGTGAAAAAGGTGAAGAGATTAAGAAGTACCAACTTGTTGTTACACAGTACTCATGGGAGATGTAAAGTACAGCATAGGTAACATAGTCAATAATATTCTAATAATTATGCATAATGTCAGATGGGATGATCACTTACTGAGTTATGTAATGTCTAATCACTGAAGTGCATACCTGCAACTAGTATAATATTGTATGTCAACTGTAATGGAAAATAAAAATGATAAAATAAAAAAGCTGTGCGTTTCACTATACATAATTATACTTCAATAAATAAGCAAATAGCCAACAACAAATACTAAAATTGATTTGATTGCTGCCAGCTTTATGACAATGAGCACACAAATGAATGATACCATTTTCCCTTGAGTAACCTAATTAAAACAAGAAAAGGCAAGAACAAATAAGCTGTCATCAGTCTTTTTAGTCATTAGGAGGTACTCTTTAGAGAGACCACATGAAATGAAATTTACCCCAGGCAGATATTTGATCCAGTTAGTGATGGAGATACATTCAAGGACTCATAGGTAGAACAGCTGTAGGATGTTTCTTAGGCTGATGAAGACCAACACAGAACTGGGAGGAAATTTATACAAATATCCAGTAGCCACATGGGAAGAGACTGGCCATTTCAAGACAGGAATCCTCAAGAGGATATAAAACCACATCCATTATACTATTACACTATCACTTTTAGATATTATTTTCAAAAATGTTTTCAAGCTCCACCCACTGAAAGAAAAATGAAATTGGTATTTGTAGTTTTTATTTTCTAACTTCCTTTAGATATTTTGAAAGTTTTTTCAGTTTATTATTTTTATTTACTTCTAAGCAATCTGATTGTTACTACACTGTAAGTTTTATTTGTGGAATTTTAACTGTAGGAGAGCTCCATTGGATTTTGAAAGAGAATAATTTAAAGTGCTAAAATGTAATATGACAAAGCACACTGACAAAGAACATGAGACTTGACCTGAGAAAGGAATTCTCTTGGAATTCCTTTGGAATCCTGATGCTACCCTTGTGTGGCATTTTCCCTCTGTGAACCTGTCTGCTATCTGTAATGTTAGAACACATTAAGCTGTCAAGCAGATTAGATGAAGTGGCTCATGGACATTTAGTAGGTACCTAAAAATAAAAAGGGAAAGGAAATATTCCATTCCCTTTATTAGCATAAAAGCTAGGCTATATATATATATATTCATATATATATGAATAAGTAATAGGTACAAAGAAAAGCTTCACAACTTCTTGATAAAATTAACTGTTAATGCTGAGGTTCGCATACATCTTTGACATTTTCATATGATGATAGTGGTGTATGTATGTTGCCCTTTCCTCCTGTCCCAACATGCTTTACCTTAAAAATATTTCAGGCAAAATTTTCGATTGTGTGAACTATCATATTTTCAACTTTCTTCATTGACATACCAAAAATACATTAAAGATCTTTCCTTTACCTCTATACTTAATTATCCCATAAGCCAAAAAACATTAAGCTATGGTATTTAGATGTTTTATGACCTTTAGAAATACCCATTTTTCTATTTGTGGATTTAATTAAGGCTAAGTAGAATAATCTGCTTCAAAACTGCTAACTTATTAAAAATGAGAAGACTCACAAAGGCAGATATTTGTATTCTGAGATCAAATTCATGGAAAACCTGCTGAAGTGGAAGATGTATAGTAAATCTCAGGATGGAGACTGTTCTACTTTCTGGATTATCATATGTTGCCTAGAATATAAGCAATGCCTTTTTTTCAGAAGAGAAAATTTCAAAGAGCACATGAACATACCAGTTCATACCTCTCTTTAGTCACTCATGGTTTCTCCTACAAAACACCAGACACTTTAGCATACAGATGCCTTTATATGTCTGTTTCTTTCATTGACCATAAGTTCTTTGAAAATGAAAACTCTGTATTAGTTCTTACTTTCATGACTCAGAACATTAGATACTTCTATTTTAAAACAAATAAACAAACAAACAATAAAAAACAACTTTCAGGTAATATTTTGAATAAACTGCTAATCAAACAAAAGGATGAATGGGCACATGGATGAACAAATAAATAAATGTAATTTATTTAATAGAAATGTAGTGATGAGCCTATAATAACACTTTCTACTTGATTTCCATCTCTTCATGATTCTGATGCAGCTATAACTATAGCTTATTGATGACTTTATCCTACCATAGGTACGGGAGTTGGTTAAGCAGATGCAGTTTGATACGGGGAGCTCTCAAGCATAAGTTGCACCAGAGTTGTCCCAAATTGGGGAAATAATGCAAAGGTTTTGTACCTGAGCTATGCATTGGCTGAGGTTATTCCATGTGTAGAATAGCATGGTGAGAAAGAGAAATCTGTGAGTTCTGATGAGACAATATTCGTCTCACACCTGGAAGGTAGGGCAACCAACTACTAAAACTTTTAATAATGTGTGAATCTTAAACCATTTAATGTGAAAATAGGACACATTTACACACATGAGGTGAATGGGTATTCCTCAAGAATAACTCTATTAAAAGCTGCCTTACTGTGTGCCAATGAAGTATCAGATCTAGTTTGACTATTTTACTTCCAACTACACACCACCTCCCTACACACACACACACACACACACACACACACAGAGCAACCACCAGTCTTAATGTATTCAACATGTTTTTATAGTTGAGCAATTGTGAGTAGGAAGTGTTAAAGGTTTAATGTTAATAAAACACTGATTGAAATCATATATGCATTACTAATAATATATATGTTCTGTATTCTTGGTTAAATTGCTGAGGATCTAAGAGCCTCAATCTTTCCATCTGTATAATTTAAATTAAAAAATGTTTTCTTATTTTGAATTAATGATTTGTCAAGGAGGAATTTAGATTAAATTTAAATTTGTTTAACATCTTATTTTCACTATTCTGGTGGTTATTGTTATTTCATTTATGCTAACATTACTTCAGAGTAAAAAGTGTTGAAAAATAACATATGGTCTGGTAAACTCCCTTCAGATTTGCCTTAATATATTAATTCTGAAGGGGTGTTATAACTGTAATACATTGGATGAAAGAAATTTGGTCAAAAGTAAATTTGTTGAATTGATATTTCATTGACAACATAAGTAATTATTGATCATTGTCATTTCCCTTTTTTTTTTAATAGCCACAACTCCAGGAGGAATTCTGCCCCACCCTATGGGGCTTAAGCCTGACTGCAAGTGCAAAATGACTAATTAACAACTGAGATGGACAACTATAGACAACAGATTTCTGGTAATTATAGAGCAGGCTGTCTAATGTGAGACAGTGTCAAAATCTGACACCACTAAAGGCAGACCCAGAAAGAAAAAAACAGTGTTAAATATTGAAGGCTACTGAGATGAAATCAACTATGGTCTTCTCAATTATTAGTGATTTTTTTAAATTTGTTTTTTTATTTTAATTGTTATTCAGGCACAGTTTTCTAACTTTTACTCCCATCCCAGCCTACCACCCCTAGCGCTACGCACCTCTCTTCCATTTCCACCTCC
>PVIA01002836.1:0-191913 GCA_004024845.1 Tonatia bakeri | reverse complement strand
GATTGATATAAAGTCGCCAAGGAAACATCAGGGGTGTGTATGTGTTTGTGTGTGTGCCGCTGTGTGGGTCTCAGTCATTTGGAAAAACACACCTTCATCTTCAGGGTTCAAGGTAAAATGGACCCCTTTCATGAAAAAATGCAACCAAAAAAAAAAAAAAAACCTTTATTGGCTTCGATGGCAACACAGCGACTTGAACCTCTTCCTGCTCAGAAACTGCTCACGCTCCCTTGTCCTGGGCCCTCGGGGTCATGACCAGCATATGTCTCTGCAGTTGCAAGAATGGAGCTGTTTGCAGGGAAGACATTGGAAGCAGACAGCCAGACTTGAATTTCAGATTTCCCACCTGCAAATTCTGTGCAGAGCCTTAGAAAATTATAAGCTACCATCCGAAGGCTTTGAAGTATCAGTGAGTGAAGCAGGATAAAAATCAGCGAAACCCTCCTACCTGGAAACACCAGCGCTTTTAGTGAAGGCAAAGGAGCAGTGGCAATGAGATACTTATCGTTTTCATCTGGGTACCTGGTGGGAGCTTAGGAACTGGTATGTTTCCAATAAATTATTCATACATTTCTTTGTCTAACAAAGTTTCCCTCTCTAAAATTATTGAATTTTTTAAAAGTCCTTTCATTTTTTATTGTTGTTCCATTACAGTTGTCCCTATCTCCCCCCATTGCTCTCCCCCTGCCCTGCCACCCCTACCCCCCTCCTAAATCCAATCCTCCCCTCCCCCCACCATCGTCCTTGTACACGGGTCCTTTGTATACATGGTCCTTGACTGACCCTTCCCCTCTCTGAAAGTACAAGGCCATTCTATGGCAGTTGACAGTATCTTTCCAATGGGAGTTCATAGAAATGGTTTAGATCAAACTATGGTTGTATTACCCTTCCTCTTCCCGTATCCATTTAGGAACTACATTTAGTAAACATGTAGCCTCTTACCCATCACCCTGTTCCAGAACACACACGACTAGTATGATGCTCACTGTAGAGATAAACATGTTTTTAAATCGTAGACATTGTTGCAGGGTTCCCATTATAATCTTGTTTGGAACGCCACACCTCTCCATCCTGGTTGCCGTATGGTTACCTATACTACAGTAATGTGGACGCCTAGTCACATTCCACTTACCCATTGTTGCCTAACACGACACCCAAATAAACAGCTAGAACCAACCAAAACAGTATTATATATATATTTCAGTATTTCACAGGTCAGCAGTTCAGAAAGGGCCTGTTGGGTGGTCCTTTTTTCCCAAGTGCTGTCCCTGGGGTCACCTCAGAAGCGTGCACCTGGTGCCGTAGCTAGTCTGGAGGAAACTAGACAGTCACTCCGATGACCAGGGTCTAGGGGGCTGTGGGAGGAAGGTCTAGCTCAGCCTCGCCCCCTTCTGTTGCACCAAGGCTGAGGACCCCTCAACACAGTCCATCCTGCAAGGTGGTAGGGCGTCTTAGATGGCAGCTCAGGGCTGGGAGAGAACCGGGCAGAGAGAACCTCGCACAGTGCTTTGGATGTGTTAGGGGACGAATAAATATGTGTGAACTCCATGAACACATCTCCTGGAAAGAAACTCCGTATCTCAAAGGTACAGTTCATTAAAAATTAGCATCAAGGACACCGTACTAAATCACATTCAATCAGCAAGTTAAGTTTAAAAAAAAAACAAGCCTTAAAGCATTATACAAATGTTGGGAATTAATATTTTCATGAGTATACCCTAAAATCGTGAGTCTCTCTGTTTTACCATTTTAGCAGCACAATCCAAACTCCATCAGTGAGTCTGCAGTGCTGTGTGGATGAGCGTTCTGAGGACTTCGAATGCCTGTTATCCGCACGTGGTTTCCACGTGCCTCCCTGAAACTCAGGAATTCTGCTGCCCCTTCTCTGCGCTCCAGAGCCTCCTCCTCATTTTTCCCAGTGAGAACTGCACATGGCTAAGGTAGATCAGAATGAGCACCGAGAAGGGAGCCTGAATAACCACCTTGTGACCTCAGGGAAATAAGCCAAGCTCCCTTAAATGTCCTTCACATTCTGTTAAATGGGCTCTTGTCCCCAACTCACAGCATACCCGCCAAGGTCCACCAAGAATGTGCATTGTGAACAACCGTGCACACGGGAGAGGGTCTTATTTCTGAACATCAGGCTGCCATTCCTTTTTCCGACGTCAGGAGTGGCATCCGGGACGAGTGGATATTTCCACCGCAGCCCGAGCACCTGGTGGGCATTGGCCTGAACGTCTCTTCCCGGCAGGACAGGCGAGCAGGCTTTAATTTTTGCAGCATCTCTGTAGCCGTTTCTATTAACTTGCATGTCCGTCTTTCAGCAGGTGTCCCTAAATGCTGTAATTAGTGCAAGCTGTGGAAGGGGAGGGGAGTACAATGGTAGGCAAGATGCTCTGTCCCTTGTCCTCACAGAACAAACACACCCAAGAATGTGGCAAAGTCACTGCTACTATTCAGTCTTTCTCGAGAAATAATGTATTGGGAATATGAGGAAATTGCTTTATTGTTGGAGAGAAGTCACATGAACCCAAGGTCACTGGCCTCCAGGAATCTCTCATTCCAGGGCTATTATCTCTACTGTCTCACTTGCACATTTTAATAAGGAAAAAAAAGCAAAAAAAAAAAAAAAAACAGGCAAAATATCCAGGATGATTAAGTTCTTATTCAGATAGCCTACATTCTAAAAGCAATATTGCTGGAATCACCTAAATGTTGCAATCATCATTAAATACTATCTCGAGTTTGCCTGGTGTCCTGCAGTGGAACACTTGAACTTACAAATGAGAAAGGAAAGGGATCAGCTGAAAACTTGTTAAAATAATTACCCCCACTTTTGTTCACAGCCCCAAATGTGTGATTATCGGTATGTGCCCAAAACTCTTGGTTTTCAAAGCTTGAAAATTCCTTCAGCTCACCTTGGTCTAGAAACGCATTTGCTAGACGTCGTGTTCCCCCCAGACTGTGAAGGGCAACGATGACGGCGGTGACACTCTGTTGTGTGTCAAACCGATACAAAAGCTGCAAACACCGGACAAACCACTGCTGTCCCTAAGTGCAGAAATTACCGAAACCACAGGGCACATGGGCTTCTCCCTGGGAGCCGTTCTCGGGGCTCGGCTGGGGGCGGGCTTTTTGCAGCGTCCCTCCGATTTATGCCGGTCCGCGATCCCTTATGGAGAGAATTTTGCTTTCCCTATTTACACGGGGCAGCCGGCAGCTGTTTGCCTCCCAGCGTGAGAGCCAGTCCAGGACTTCCGAGTCGGCTGCCAGGGTTGCTCTGTTGCCCGTGGAAACAAAGGCTTTTGGGGGGGTGGGCAGGGCACTCTGCAAGGGCAAGATGGAAAATAAACCCATCAGTTTTGGCCCGTGCCCTTTTGAAAGTGTTTTTGACACATGAACCACAGCCACAAAACCATCTGTAAAGGATTACAATATTTTATGGTCTTTTAAGAGCTGGTTTGTGACATCTCTAAATCATGTACAGTGAGACGGCCACACTCCTTTAAATAAATGGGCCCCGAGTAGAATAAATGTTCCAGGGGAAATGGCCTCCGGACGCGCTCCCACCCCAGCAGAGAGAGGGGAAGGAGCGGCGCTCCCGTGAAGGGAAGGTCCTCAGACCGTGTCACTGAGAGCAGAGCTGCGGACTGAGACCAGGGCTGGACCACAGTGCGTGTTGTGAAATGTCATGGGCGTGGCTTGGCCTCGAACTTCACGGATGGCCTCTATCTTCCTCCCAACATTCAAAGCACAGATTAAATCTCGTGCTGGATTTCATTGTTAATGAGCACTCCTGGGGGTTAGAAGCCCGGCCTTTCTGGTGGACTTGGTGCCCAGATAGCAGAGCGGAAGGTGGATGGCCAGAGAGACGGAGGAGGAGGGCCGCTGAGGACCTTATGGCCGTGATCTAGTGAGGGGTGTCGGAGGCAAGGGGACAGGAATGGAAAGGAGAAAGAGGGAGGAATCTGTCTGCGTCGACCACCTGCCCCAAGATCAGCGCCTGGAACTCTACAACCGTCCTGGTAAAACCGAGAGGTGCACGGCACCCTCCCCGGTGGGACACTCAGAGACTGCAGAGAGAACCGGGGGCCTGGCACTTAGTAGGTATCTGAATCCATCTGTGAGTCAAAGACAGTGACTTTTCAAAACTGCTTCTAAACATTCTGACCGAGTCAGATTATACCAATCTTTTCACCACCGCCAGCAATACCGAAGGCCTGGGTGAGGTTGAAGAAATGATGGTCTTTTTCAGTGAACGATGGCGGTCGCTGGAACTGAAATACAGTTGCTACATTGTGTGATATTGTCTGTGCATAACGTCTAGCCTGGTGGAGATTGAACTGTGAGGACGGGCTCTGCTGTTTCTGGAGCATCTTTGTTGATATAATTGGGTTTCACTTTACTTGAGATTCAGTTTTGATATCCTCCTCCCCCCCCAAAAAAAGAGACTAAATCCATTCTCTTCTATAACAAAAGAATATCTATGAGAACAAACAAGGCAAAAAAATAAAACTCGAGTTTGCAGAGTTATGTAAAGTATGTGAGAAATATTAATGATTTTTTTGCATGAATCCGGTTATGAGACAGGCAGACCTTCTGGATACAAATCTACTAGCTGCGTGACTCTGGACCTGTTACTTAACATTTCTGCAATGCGGTTTCCTCACTTCCGACCCAGAGATTCTATCCTCACCCTCACAGAGTCGTGGAGAACAAGCTTGTATTAGGCGAAACTGTTCTAATTGCCACCCTAGTTGCCCACTGTAGGGAGAATTACCAAAGTCTCTGAAGCACTGAAAAATACGGATAATAACTGAAAAAATATGCAATAAATGTCAATTCAGTTCAAGATGCATGTATTGGTACCTATTGTATGACGTATGTGATGACAGATAGAAAGACAGAAAGACAAATCAGACATCATCTCTGGCTTTGAGGGAAGTATCATCTAGTGGGGAGAGAGATGCCTAAAGTATTGTAATGCAAGGCAGTGACACTGTTGGAGAGATATATGCATAAGATATCACAAGATGACAAAAGAGAGTTACAATGAACCAAGGCTTCCTAGGGATGAAAACTAAAGTGAAGTTTAACGTATAAATACAATTAAAGAAAGCAAAATTTTGATAAATGCCTTATAGGGAGGGCAGGTGCACTTCCACCTTAAAGAGATCCCAAAGAGCAAAGTATAGAGAAATGGTAACAACATAGTGCGAATGGTGAATACCAAGGCTCAGATGCTGGACTTCACCCTGTAGGGGGTGATGAGCCACTAAAGAACTGTGGAAAAGAGTGATACGGACACATTTCTATTCTGGAAAGATCACTCTGGCTGCAAGATACCAGGCAGATTGGCTGATGAGGGTTGGGGAAGGGGTATGCTAAGGGTGAAGAGTTGGTTAGGTGGCTAGTTCATTATTGCATGCTAAGGAGAGAGAGAATCTTGAACTTGATATCAGGTGGTTGGAGTGCAAAGTAGAAAATCAGTTTCAGAGCATTTTAGGTGGGGTCAGAGTGACTTGGTAGTTGGTTGGGTGTGATGGGTAAGGAATAGGATTCAATGGTAACATCACCAGAGGGAGACCAGCTGGGTGGAGATGCTCTTGACACGGTTACACAAGGGGAGAGGTGGTCTGGGAGACAAAGTTATGAATTCTTTCCAGAAGGACCTATTCAGTAGTATTCCACAGCATTTGAATGGACATGTACAAGAAGTCAGATTGCCTCAGAGGGTTCTGGGGCCATAGAAATCCATTTGTCTCTCACGTGTATGGGCGGGGAAGGGTTCCATCTGAAGGAGAAGAGATTGGCATCCAAGGAGACTAGGATTTAAAGTGGGGAGGAATGGGTGGGTGGGCTGGGATGGGAGTAAAGGACAGAAAACTGCACTTAAACAACTATTAAAATAAAATAAAATAAAATAAAATAAAATAAAATAAAATAAAGCGAGCAGAGTAGTGGGCTGTGAGATGGGGTACAGGAGATCGCCCCAGTTTGGGTGGGGGCAGAAGAGGTGCTCCTGGGAGAAACTTGGAGGGAGAGGTCAGAGAGGGTAAGCAGAAAGAGCTAGACCCACAAAAAGGCAAAGAACTGCTCCGCCCATCCCATAAAAGTTATTGCCAGAGGGCTTTATTCCGGGAATGTAAACGCTGATACGTGCCCATCGGCTGCTGGCCCCTGCCAGAGCCATCTCAGCTCTTGGCATGAGAGCTAACGACAGTGAGTTGCTTTGTACACAGGAAAAGAGGGTGTGGGGGGACAGTGAGTACAGACTCCCTTTCCAGGAAGGAGAAAAGGGGGATGAGGCTATAACCCCAAGGAGCTGCAAAGTCAAGACAGGCCAGTTGGGGACAGGAGCAATCGGAGGACATTTCAAAGGAGAAAGCACTAGAAGGAGGGAGTCTGGACAAGAAGCAGTAGTGATGGGTGATAGAGCAGAGTCAGAGGGGGTGGGGGGAGCTGTGTTTCAGAGGAGCACCGGAGGCAGAGGGGCAGGAGAGGGCCCTCCCTTGACAAGGGAAAAGGCACACAGACTCTAGAGCCAATTCTGCTACCTACCACTTAGCATGGTGGCGTGCGACAATTTCCTAAATCAAATTCCTAATAATCCTGTCTTCCCAGGTAGAGTAAGCAGTTTCAAGGAAGAAAAGCAAGTAACACACGGAACTTTTCATTAATATTCATATTGGATTGTAAGACGGGCAGGGAATATTGTATGTGTGTGGCAGGGAGAAGTGGCTCAAAGGAAAAGCAGCCCTATTTCCTCCCGTGTCTTACATCCTCATAGACCTTCTTTCCCCTTGCTGCTCCCTTGGCCCACATTTCTTGGGATAGGGTGGGGGTGGGAGGCAACCAAAACATGGGTTTCTAGAAATTTCAAAGTTCAACTCAGAATGTATTGATCATCCACTCTATTCAAAGCACTCTCCCGAAGGAGAGTGTTTGAAAGTTAATTAGGGCAAAGATGGAGCCCTTTCGGGCTTACGGCCTCACAGGGCAGAGAGGTGAACACACCAACCCCTACAGGGTAAGCACAGCCACACTCAAGGTCGCATCTCTGACCTCTGTACAAGCAAAGCAGAATCCAGCTATTTTAGAAATGCACCGTCCTTAAGGCCTGAGATATGTGGAACTCTCAAGATGTCATTCGGTGTGTAGGTGCGTTTGACATACAGTGAAGAAGAAGTAACTTAAGAGGTTTGTCAGTCCAGGGGAAGTGTGCCTTTCCGGCCTGAGAGGGGGTGACAGAAGTCATTGGAATGATTTATGGGTAAGTGATTATGTGCAGCTGTAGTTCAAAGGAGGACAGCCAGCTCTTAATAATAAAAGTTCCATTCTGGCCATTTTTTAATTTATTTCAGAGATAAAAATAGGATGTGGGCAGGGAGAATTGCTTTCCTTGAAACAAGAACTTCTACAAAGTGAAAAACTCGAAATGAGATCGTGCATCAGCCTGAGGAGACCATCTAGTGCATTCTCCGCTTGCAGCTCGGGTGCGTCGGTGATAATATTCCTGGCCTTGAGGGGGCCGCTTATGCAAAAACAAAGCTCTTCTTCCTCACAGGGCGGCCTCTCCTGCGCGGTCCTGTGGAAAATTCGTAGCTGGAAGATTATTTTCAGAGCAGTAAATAGTGAGACTACACGCCAAACTCTGCAGCCCAGTGGAGGAATGTGTGGGAAAAAGATTTCTGTGTATAAGAGACTCTCTTAACACATCTTGGGTAGGGGGAGGAGGTAGGATTTATTTTTTTAATATTTCTAAGTGTATAATATTTGATTGAAATGCCTACTTCTACCAAGTTTGTCACCATAAAGTGCCCAAGCATACCTACTAAACAGTTTGAGTTTCAAAATTCCTTGTGAAAAATGAAGTTTTATAGAAGGTATTATAAAATCAGTGACTTTCAGTGAATTGTGCAGTGAAAAAGTCAAAACGATAGAAGGCAGAAAGTTCCAAAATAACCTCAAAGGGATTTAAAAATATAACACAAAAAATATTGCTATGTAAAGTGTTTATATAAACTCACCTATGTACATCTAATTTGTAATTTACTATTGAGGGTGTTGAATTCAGCTTTTCAGTTAATCTGTGACAGCCATACTTTCTGGTGGAAAGGCCTGCATGGGGAATCCTCACCCCCAAACAGATCTCTCTGGCTCTCTGTGACAGTCATACTTTCTGGTGGAAAGGCCTGCATGGGGAATCCTCACCCCCAAACAGATCTCTCTGGCTCTCTGTGACAGCCATACTTTCTGGTGGAAAGGCCTGCATGGGGAATCCTCACCCCCGACAGAACACAGCTCACCCACAAACCAAAGAGGCTGAGAGTAACAGCAACATCTCTGTCGTCTACAAGACAAGCTCATCGAACTGCACTCTCTGGCGAAAGGTCTCCTCACTGGCTTTCCATTGACCTCCAAAGTGCCCAGCCTGATGGCTTGTCACAGACAGAAGCGGTCTCAATGTTGCTGAATGGCTGGTTGGCACAGGGAAGAGGGATGACCCAGGGTCATGTAGAATATTCGGTCAGATATGTATCTGGAGATATTTGCGGACCCAGGGAATATTTATTTCAACTTTACGGTCTTTTTAATAGTTATTTTCTTTGTGGTGTCCACCCAAAATTCCTGTGTTGAAACTTTACCCCTCAGTGTCATTGTAGAGGAGGTGGGGCCAGTGGGAAATAATTAGGGTTTGATGGGGTCCCGAAGGCGGGGCCCTCATGAGTGGGATGAGTGCCCTTCCAAGAATCACAGGAGCTTCCTTCTTCCTACTCATGCCCTCTGCTCCGGGTGGATGCGAGGGTAAGTCTGTTGTCTACATCACAGAGGGGTGCAGCTCTCGCCGGAACTCAACCTTGTCAGTACCCTCACTTCAGGTTTCTGGCCTGGGGGGCAGGGAATCCAGCTGTGTGTAAGTCTGTGGTACTGTAGTATCCAGACTGTGCTTAGCTGAATAATTTAATACACAGATAGATGCTGAACTCCAGATCTTCCTGCAACAGAAGTATTGCCTTTATTTCTTTGTAGAGCTATGTGGAATTAATTCAGCCAGCTTAAATCAATTTGGATTGTAGGTAAGAATTGTGCATTAAGTGTCTTGGATACAAGGATAGCGTGTGTTTTTCCCTGCAATCATCTCAGATACAAATACTAGACAAAAGCTCCTTCTGTGACTTCGGCCCCCCACTCTGTGCTGCAGTATAGCCCCATTCAGGTAGGGTCCATGTCTAAATATCAATGATAAATGTTTTCAGGCAGACTAGCTAGTGTGCTGAGCAAAGTTCATAATGTTTAAGCTTAAAAGTGAGCCTTCCAACAAATTCAAGTATTGAATTTGTTCAAATGGGGAAAATGAGACATTGTTCTATATCTATTATTGGTATTTCTGATCCCTCAGAAAGTGATAGTAACGTGTGTGTGCGTGCATGTGTGGCAAAAGGTAGATTTCGTTGACCCAACATGAAGCAGACTAACAGGAGAATATCAATACTCTCAGATAACTCTGCCCGTAGAGGCTTTTCCTATAAGTCAGGGAACAGATCATTATTTATAAATCATAATGATTACTTAACATAGATCATTACCTAAAATCAGACCTTGCCATTGGCTCCTGTTTTCTGCTTCAGGTTCATTTCTGTACAAACACACTGCCTGGGATGCTCCCGCCCCAGCTATGTGGCCTGTGGGACAAGGCCAAGGCCGACACTGCCATGATCCCACCTCTTCCATGAGGAGGTAGTAAACACAGGTTCACACACTCCAGAAGACAACACCCACAATTAAAAGTTAAATCCCTCTGAAAGTCACAGAGATGCTGGTGCGTGTTCCTGACAGCCCATATGATCCTAAACACGTGGGTCAGACAGCCACCATGACTTGTAAACTCACAAAGAAACTTGAGTCACAAATTCTGAGAGGCAGTGGGTAATATACTGAGGAATTTCTGTGCTAATGTTCGTGTTGATCTTCAGACAGGTGGTGATGGGAAATGATACAGAGGAAAAGGCCCAGGAAACAGAGGCCAAGATAGGAAAAAACTTGATTGCCCCCCAAAAAATGGCAGAAAATTGCTGGTTTACACATACACACACACACACACACACACACACACACAACCTCAGGTTCAAGAGGAACAATCTGTTCAAGCAGTTTATTCCCACCCTCCAGCAGCCTTGCCTAGCAGGGTCTCAGCCTTCTCCTTGACTGTTTCCTCCTCAGGTTAGAGCCCCTCCCCAGCATGCAGGTGGTCATGGCCCTCTGCCTGGTACAGGTTACGCTGGCATGTTCATCTGGAATTCTGGGAGTGTAGCCCTTGGGACCACAGATGCTTCCCAGTGAAGCCAGGGGAGAATGCAGTGGGGGAGCAGGCACGGCTCTGTGACAACCGAAGAGGGTTGTCGGCGCTGGGACCGAGAGGGCGGCGCGCAGGCGTCTCATCCCATTTCAACGTCAAGTCAAGTCGCTGAAACAGGCTTCAGCCAGTGTTTCTGTTCTGGCTGCTGAACCCAAAGGACAGGAAATCATTACAGGGAAAGCATTTCTAGCAAAGGTCACTTTAATAGAAAATTACATCAATCACCTTGAAGAAAAAAATGCGTTTCAGCAGATGCCATCTGTCAATGGGTAACATCCGTTTTAGATTCTGACGAGTTTTTAAAAGTTCGTCTAACTTCCCAGACGGCAGAACGGTGATTACCACATGGAAAGGGGTTGCAGGAAGGCAGGAGAGGATGAAGGGGGATACATGGTGACGGAAAGAGACTTGACTTTGGGTGGTGATATATTATAGAACTGTACACCTGAAACCTATATAATTTCATTAGCCAATGTCACCCCAATAAATTTAATAAAAAAGGGGGAAATGTCTAACTTTTGGAGTAAGCACATTAAAAATTAACCATGCTTTCAGAGTGACTTCAATCTTTTGAACAGGAGAAGATGGTTCTCAGCTATTTCATGTCAGAAGCTAAATGGGTATCTACTTACAAGGAGAAGAGATACTGTGGGGGGTGGACCCCCAGAGGAGTTAAAAAGGGCAAATCTTTCCGAGTGAGAGCAAGTGTTGACTTTCTCACCTGATTGAAATTTGGCAAGTGCACATCTTAAAGACAGAGATAATCTTTCTGTGTATTTTAAGTATAGGCCATTTAGTTCATAAAGATGCCTAACTTATTTTCTTATGCGTGTATGTACAAGAAAGGAAGGGAAGGAGGGAAGGAGAAAACTAAGGAAATTTTCAAATAGTCGAGTGTGGATGTTAGCGACTGTGCCCAGTTGTCCTTCGGGCCCGTGGTGGAGCTCTCTAGTGTCCAGTGTCTGCTGGCCTGCAATGTCCATGGTTCCAACCAGCCCCAAACATTTATTTTTTCAAAATGTTTCCTGCCTGGACAGTGGCTGAAATGGCTTCTCAATCACCTATTTAAAGAAAAAAAGACAACTGTAGAATATTGAAGACCGGTATTAAGTATAGATTCATCATGTAGGCACACTGCTGTCAATGATTCTGTTGGAATGGTCAGCCTCAAAAAGCTGGGGGCCCCGGCTCCAAGCCACAAAGGATGAGCTCTCGCTGCCCCACTCCAGTCGCCCTGAAAGCACAGTCCTCATGCTGGCAGCAGCAGCCTCCCCTGGAAGGGCTCAGGCCTCATCCCAGACCCACAGAGACAAGCACACCCAGAGGAGGGCCCCAGTGACGTGTGTGTCCGCAAGCGGTCCGGGGGACTTGACTACAAAAAGGCAGAGAACCCAGCCCTAGGGAATCAGACAGAACAGACAGCCCACCTTTCTCCACTCTGCCCAAAGGCCCTAAGCCCTGCATCTGGCAGTAATGAAACCTAAGTTGTGGTTGGGGTGAACAAGGCAGCAACAGGGCACTCTGGGGGGCGAGAACAGCCTGAGCAAATGCCCAGAGGCAGGAGAATTAAACAGCTGAGACTAATCCCGATTCATAATAAGTTAGAGAATAAGAGTCAAGAATCAATTACCAGGGGGTGAATTCTTTCCTGAAATATATAATACCATTCAGAGCTGATATTTACAATGGTAGAATGCTAATAGCACAGAAATTTGTTTAAATACCCATTAGGCCAAATTCTCTTTAATCTCGAAATAACAGTTTTAACAGTGGTGTAGGAAATTATTTTCAAGACAACACCCCCATTTAAAAAGTGTACTTTGAATCACTATGAAGCTTGATGATATGTCATCTATGTAAATTACAAGTGCTTTTATTGAGCAAGGTAACGTTTCAACAATAAATTGGCACTTTAGGGAAGAAAAATTCAAGTGTAAGATAACTAAAAAAGCAATCCAGGCATTAGGATAATAAACTGTGGGTTAATTTAAAGAAAACTATGGTTGTTATTTTATAGTCAGACAAATATAGAGGGTGATGTGTGTCATTTATATTGAGACAGATAAATAAGAGCCAGCTGCTCTCCATGATTTGTATTTTACCTAAAAAACGTAGATATAACTCCACACTTCCCAGGTTTTCAGGGTGAATAATAATTCCAAAATGTTCAAAATTTGAATTTCTTCAAGCATGAGGGCAGATACCAAGGGCTATTAAAAATACATAAGTGCTATGAATAAACTATCACATAAATCTGAGTAAACTGATAATGTAGCAAATGACCTTACTGTGTGAGCCTGTCCCATGATTTGTAGGGCCATTTAATAAATTTCACTTCCTTATATCTCAAAATCCTGAAAGCAAAATTCATTACTGTCCATTATCTTTTCACCAAGCTATTAAACTCAGCACAGAACACCCTTCTATTCATCTACATTAACTGAACCCTCAGAATCCACATGGCAACGTGTAAGCACCATAGGTCTTTAGAAAGCAAGAATTTCTTCAATTCATGACATATTTCTTTTACTGTCAAGGTGACATTTTTGAAATTTCCGTCTGTGTTTGTGATATCATGGCCACATCTTTTTGGAAATCAACACGGCTTAATATTTAATGTCATTTTATTACATGCTCCCAGTTCTTCTGCATCTGTGGCACATGTGAGAGCAGCACAAAGCTCGGCATGGAAAATCCAGATGCCTTTGTTAAGAAGCTAATATGTGGCCAGACACTGAAGTAGGAGCTGGCATAGGAGGATCAAAATGACGTTGAGATTATGCCCTAAAAGAGCTGAAGAAGTGAGTCAAAATAGAGATTAAATAATCATGAGGCTTTGTGAGATGTACTAATTAGTAGAAATAGTTTAACATGCTAAGAGCAGACAAACAGTGGGGGTCACAGATGTCATCATTAAAGAAGATAATGCATTAGCTAGAGTTATTTTTTAAAAAAGAGGAAAAAAAAAAAAAAAAAAAACCTCTCCAGGTCGACCAGTAGTCTGGGAAGACTAGTTTTCCAGGGATGCTAATCTCTCTTTGTAGCTCTGCTGGCAAAACACCCTCCCTTCCTCAACCTCAAAGCCCAGGTCCACCCCCCCTCCCCCACCACCAACATCTCAGTAGGGAAAATAAGGGCAAACTGTGAAACTCCAACTGTGAGGCAAGGGGTGTCTCTCACACCGCACATGAAACTCATTTTCCACGATAAGGTTTTAGAAATCGTTTTGAGGAGCACTTTTTCCCCCTGGCAGTGGGACCCACTGTCCTTGTGAATTTATAGTTAAACGCACCGAAATCATTCAAGACAAACAAATTTAGGATTATTTGCCTGAGCCCTCCCCCCTCCTTCGGAGGCTCCTCTGTAGTCTCAGATTGGTGTTAATTACTGATGATTTGTCCTTTTGTATTCATAATTTTTCTCTGGCAGTTCACACTGTCATTATTGGGACTTTCTTTTGTCCTGCTTAATTAAATGCTGAAAAGCTTCCCAGTGGATCCCCAGTCTGCTGAGGGGGCTAGGTAATTTGCAATCCAAATAAAGTGTTTGGGGCATGGACTCAGCCCTCCAGACCCCGCTCTTGCAGGCACCATGTGTAAGCCGCCGCTGCTGCTGCTGCTGGTGTGATTCATCTGTGATTAAAAACGAACAGACAGACGTGGGTTTAGGACCAGCCTCACTATCCTTCAAACAGGACCTCATTTCTTGGCTTTCAGCTTTCTGTGCTTTGCCTACAGAATTCATCCAGTATTGAGACGTCATTGCCGTTGTCCCATTGAGATACCCATGCTCCTGGAATGACAAGCAGGGCCCCTTGGGTGGCAGTGATGGGCCCAGAGCAGCAGGCAAGTGCAAGTGTGGAGCAGGTGAAGATGGCACCCAGGAAAAGGGCCCCTTTGCAATGTAACAGAAACCTCACTGTGTATGTGGAAGAGCCGGGGCTCTGAGGAGGCAGTTTAGCGCCCAGGAATCCGTTCCTGAGAGGTCAGCTGGAGAGAAGTTAAAGAAAAAGGCAGTAAAATGGGGATGCTGTGTAGCATTTGGTGAGTGTTTGTGTAATAAATAGCAGGCCCATGCCCAGGGACAGTTGCATTACTGTAACAAACCAGCAAGGCTTAGAAGGGAATTATTTGAAATCAGAAAGCTGTTCGCCATAGTAGGCAGCCTACGAAATGTCCACATGGATGCACTGTGGCTTTCTGACCACTTTGGGATCTGGAATGCCGTGCTTAAGGCTAATTAAAACAAAATGGAGCCCACACTTCCCATCTCTGCTGGGAGAGGCACTGTGGGAATAACCAGAACCTGAGTTTTTCCAAGAACATTCTCTACAGAGGAGGCTTGTGACTTTTTCTCACCCTTCCCAATCCTTTTCCTCCATGGGCACTCACTCTACAGGCTGCTTTATGATGGGAGAGCTCACTGCCCACTGAAGGCACAGGGGTTGGGAGGGGCAGGCAAGGGGACGGGTGGGCGTGCAGAGGAGACTAACAGTGAGGGTGTGTTGTGGGTGGGAGTCAGTGGTCCCTTCTGGGGAAGGACGCCCATCCCCCAACTCATCTGATCTTCAGTTCCGTTACTTTGGGTCCTTAAGAAATCTCGTAATGCCTCCTTTAGCCCTCATGCAAAGTTA
This sequence comes from Tonatia bakeri, assembly GCA_004024845.1. Taxonomy (NCBI): domain Eukaryota; kingdom Metazoa; phylum Chordata; class Mammalia; order Chiroptera; family Phyllostomidae; genus Tonatia; species Tonatia bakeri. The sequence goes on along the minus strand of PVIA01002836.1, from coordinate 176,920 downwards.
AAGCGAAGTCATGGAATGTCACCTTTAACTATTCATTGGGCAGTTGCTGTGATCCCAGACATACCAGGCATTTTGAAAGATAAAAAAATACAAAATTAGGTCCCTGTCCTCAAACGGGTTACAATTGAGTTAGAGAACAGAACTACATCCAAAAGAATGACAAAGACAAACAATGTATATAGCGAATATAATTTAAACAGTACATTTTCTATCAAAATGTTAGGTCACTCTCAGTTAAGGAATGGGAGTCGCTGAAGCTGAAAATTCCCGAGGAGGGATGCCCATGCCCCTGTAGTCCACAGAGCAGCGACATGAGCATCGCCTGGGAGCTGCTTTGGATGCAGAACCGCAGGCCAGGCACCTGTCAGACACTGGAGTTGAGTACAACTCACATTGTGAGCTGTGTGCACAGTGAAGTCTGAGGAGCACAGGACCCAATGCTAAAGCTCAAGAGGGCAGGAGTCCCAGCTAGGTTTTTCAGGGCTGATCGTGGTGAGAAGGGTCCCAGCACTGGTAGGTGATCCATGAACAGCAGTGTCAAAAACCAGTGCGCTCCACTGCTGAGCACAAAGAACACAGGGGAAAATACAGGGGAATATCAAGACAAAAAGGATGTACGTCTTTTTAAAATATCCAGGGAACCCCCACTCTGGGCATGAAAAGATAATATTTAGATTAATGAGAAGAGTTTTCACTTGTTTTTTTACATATCCCCTAAATTACTGGGGAGTGGTATTTAAAATACTATTTAAAGAAAAGATGTTCATGTTCATTAATCCCTATTAAGTAACTAAATTATTTATAATATTTATAATATATTAAATAAAAAGTTATCTGCAGGGATGCATGTATAAATGGAAAAATTATACATTCGTGACATCAGAACATAAATTAAAGTAGACTTTAGAAATATTTTGCTTTCATCTAATTATTCTTTATTGATAAGATTCTGTGAAAATGCTTTTTAGATTAAACTCTCAAAAGAATATTAAGAAAAGGCATGACATCTCTTTCTATGCCCGCTATTGATTAAATGAAAAGTTAGGACTTCATAACCATAGGAATGCAATCAAGCAGGCTTTAAAAACATGTCTGTCTAATTTTTATTATCCAGTTTCTGCAACTGGGCATAACTCTGTGATTTTTTAAATGTTGAAAAATTCCAACACAAAAATCAATAAAAAGCTCAGAAAACCTTAAGTACAGGCATCCAGTGGGTCTCTGAGTCATGTTTTGAGGTAGCAAGAGGCTACTCCAAATCAGGGGTTCTCAGCGGCAGTATCTTATTAGAACAGCCCGGGGAGCTCACCAAAAACGGCGTGGCCCGTCCCCACCCAGTCCTACTGAGTGAGGATTTCTGGGTGCGAGACCTCACCGTCTCACCGGCAAAGGACGTCTGGCTGAATCGTGTCAGCCCTTTATCGTTTCTTTCACAACCACGTTTCTCCCTCACACGGATCGTGTTTTGTTATCTGCGCTTGTATTTTGCAGTGACGTTATCAGGATAAGTGACACAGATCCTCTGGCTAGGAAGAAACAAAAGGTCCATTATGACAAAATTCAAAATCAATTGATGATTCATTCTCTGTTTTGTTTTGTTTTTTACTTTCCAAAAAAAAATTTTATTGGATTTTTTTTGCCATGACTATTGAACCCCCTTATACCCTCCTCTCACAGAAAGGCAGAAAGGATGTAGGACTCTCAGGCCTTCACGAGACTGTAGCTCTCAGCCCCGTCTGGGTCAGCTCTTGAATGCAGGTGGAGCTGATGAAGGTGGGCGTTGAGGATTCTTTGCAAGCACCTCCCCCCGACTCCTCTACCTACGGTAACTCCCTCCATGGTGGGGCTTCACCTCCGTAGCAATTTCCTTTGGGGAGTAGCTTAGTGTGCCTGCATAATCCTTCCATCCAACAGGGGTCAAATTTTTAAGGCACAGAAATGATATAAAGGAATAAAAGTTATTATTTTGAATTTATTTGACACTCTTTACCAAGTATTTATTATTCCCTGCCTCCTGGAGGCCACCCGTCAGACCTGGCTGTCCTCCTGGCTGGCAGCTTTGTCACCACCACCCCTCCCCACTGCCTTCATCCAGGGCAGCAGCCCTGCACCCACGAATCCTGAGGATGTCGGCCATGGCAGTGAAGTCCTGTTGCAACCAAACACCCTGGGAAACGATGAGACAAAAGCAAGACTCTCTTCATTTCCTCGGGCCTGCACAGACCTGCTTTCACCGAGTCCCATGGTCCTCCGGCTGTCACACCTCAGCTGACTGCCTGCAGGGGCCCTTATCCCCTTCACACACCTGGTCACCACCCCACGGCCCGGTCATCCCCCTAATTCCACGCCTGCTAGTGAATATATGCAGAAATATATTCTTTCCTCGGCTCCTTTTCACTCCCCCAGTCGATGCTTGTTTTAGAAAAGGTCTCGGCCCTCAGCCCTGGCTGGCGTAGCTCAGTGGATTGAGTGCGGGCTGCGAACCAAAGCATCACAGGTTCAATTTCTAGTCAGGACACATGCCTGGTTGCAGGCCATGGCCCCCAGCAACCACACATTGATGTTTCTCTCTCTCTTTCTCCCTCCCTTTCCTCTCTAAAAATAAATAAATAAAATCTTTAAAGAAAAAAATAGAAAACGTCTCAGCCCTAATCTCAGCTCTCGCCTCTGAGCCCTGAGCATCCCCTGATCAGCCCTAGGTCAGCACTACTCCCTGCAGAGTACCCATTATCTGTATTACCTGTAGGCATCCTAGGCCACCATCTAGAAACTGAGAAATCGAAGCTAAATGAGGGCGTTGGAGCCCAGCCTGCCAGGAGCAGAAGGGAACCAGTAAGGGAAAAAGGCCTGAGGGATCATGGGTGGGGTGGAAAACACAGTGTAGGCAAAGAAGATACTTATGAAAGCTTAAAATACGATAAAGTTTAAAATACAACCAATTCCACTGTAATGGTAGCAAAGCTCTTACCTGTGTGGACATCCTGCTCTTCTATGGGTGTGTTTCTCAGTTAACCCAGCACGACTTAAATAAGTCAGGCCTACTTCTAGCCCCTGGTCTTTGAACCCCATCACTATAAAATATCCAATCAACTCATCCCACCAAATCCATAATTTAATCAGTTGTATTCCAATAACTGGCTAGACATTTGAGAGGTAAAAAGCACATTCCAGATGGACCAGACATTCAAATGTAACAACGGAAACTCTCTATACAAATACAGAAAGGAAATATGAGGGGATGTTTTTTATAATCTTGGAGTGAGAGTAGCCAGGTCATTCTCATAACTGATCAGTACGAGAAACTATAAAGAAGTTTAACCAATTTGATTAACTGAAAATTTGATTCATATATTTGGCAAAAGGCAACATGAACTAAGATAAAAAAGACACTGTCGCTTTGCGCCTCGGTCCACTTTCCCTCCGTTTTAGGTCTGGCCTCCCTCCCTGTGACCGAAGGCTGGACCCCTGGGCTTCCAGGAGCCCCTGAAATGGGCTAAATCAGTGGTGTCTGCGGGTTTTCTGTTTTCCTCGGGCTCAGCCACGAAGAGCCTCAGCCGGCTTGGTGGCTACTCAGAACGTGCTGTGCCTCTCAGTCAGTGTTCCTTGTCCTTCTCGGTTTCCAGAAGTCTCTCTGTCCCCTTGTCCCTTCACCCTAGAGGTGATCTGCTCTGGGTTATGGCCGAATGCCTTGCCATTCTCCCCACCCTCTTAAAACAAGGTTCTGTGAGCTTCACAATGGAATTTTTCTCAAATGATCGTAATGTGACTGTGCCACGTGCTTTCTGCGGGGACTCCGACAAACACGCTGGGAAAGGAGCTGAAATGTATGAAACAGAGATGAATGTTTATTACACACATCGTAAAGGAGCAATAATGGCAGCATTAGCAGTAGCTGCTATTGCTCGTTTACAATGTGCCAGTTACTTTGTAAAGCATATTCCAAGAATTAATCCATTAATTCTCATAATGACACAAAGAAGATTCCAGTTTTACTGGTAAGTAACTGAAGCACAAAGAGAGCAAGGGCCTGGCGCCGATCACGCGGCCCGTAATCGGAGAGTTAATGTCCAAATCCTGTCTGATCACAGAACCCGCACTCCTAACTGCAATGCTGTCCTCAGAAGAGAAAAGGATTAAGTGATTTGAATAACAGCTCTCACATAGCATTTATGCTCTGTCGGGAACTTTTCTAAGCACTTTATTTGTATTAACTCACGTAATCCTCAGGAAAACTTAATGAGGTGGAAGAGCTAAGGAGTGTGTTCAAGGTCACACAGCGAGCGAGTGATTTTCAAACTCGGACATGCTGAGCATCGAAGTTCGAGAATCCCTGGGCTGCCTCTCTGTACTTTCCTGACTCTAGAAAATTTACTAAAGGGTAGGAATGAATGTGCCCAATATGTCAAATAAGCAAAGAATTAAAAAATAATATCGAGGTATTTCGTTTTGTTCAAAAGATTGGCCAGAATTTTCATGAGTTTTTAAAAAATCAGCTTGGATGAGATTGGGACATCGGATACTGCCATATAGACTATGAGTGGGAATATAAAACAGGATAATATTTCCTGAGAACCTGAATATTTATCATTAGAGAATCCATTGAACAAATTATGAGGCTCCATAGATTGGGAGATGATCTGGAATTATATTTTTCCATTTTAAGAAAAGCTTATAAAACAACATGGCAATTATGATCCTGTCTATGCCGAATTGCATCAAACCATTGAATAATATCTAGAAGGTGTTCATTAAAATGGAAAGTAGTAACCTCTGCTCACCGCCAGTGCTGACCCCTAGGGTGTCTGTGTGAGCAGAAGGTGTGCTTAATTCCTACCAGCAGGGGGCACACTGCAGGCTGGAATATCAGTGCCCCTGGTCCTTGGAACCAGATGCTGGCCTGGACCACACAGCTTGTCAGCGTGCACAGCACCTTGCTCTGGGTGGTGTTACACTTTAACTTAACCATATTTTATTTGACAAGAATGATGTTCTTTCATTTTGAGTGAAAGATAGGAAGGCACCTTCTTTATAAATATTTTTTCTTCCCAGCTGACAATTGAGTTTGTAGTTTATCTGATTCTAATCGACAGTGATACACGGTATGTATTGGCCTGGTCTGTTTTGTGTCATTAGCACATATGACTGATCACATGAACTATTTTCTACCGATACTCTAGATTCTGATTTTATGCCAGAACCTCTCCCAGAACCTCTGGCCCATGACCAGGCTCCAAATTCCTCTCTTCCAACCCTGCACCCAGCATCCTGAGCTCTTTCGAATATCAGACAATTGTGTGGATGATTTCTAAATTCAGTGGGTCTCCCCATAAATCATATTCAAATCTTCCTACTGTCCTCATTTGAATCTCCCGGTCACTTCACAAGTAAATTGCAAATGTTCTTCACCCTCAACAAGCATTCAGCCCAATAGGCAACTCCATCTATTTCAGAAAGCTGGCTTGCCACCAACTGAGAAAACTCAAAGCATCATCATCGATGACCTCAAACTAGCAGGATCTGCCTTTCATCCGCCTCGTTTCTCCTGAGGACAGAAGCCTCCATCCTTGGCTTGAATCTCACCCCCGTTGCCACCTCTGTGGCTTGGCTCCCTCTGTCCTACACCCACCGAGCCCTTCTCTCTCATTAGTTCCTCACCCTGCTCGCCCTCCCAGCACCTCGTGTTCTTTCCCAACCCAGAGTACCTCCCTCGCTGATGCCCTGTGCCTTCTCTCTCAGCCAAGCCCCTTTCAACAGTACGCTGCTCACTTTTCCACCCGCTGGTCTAGCCACCACCCGCTACCCCTGACTGCCTCCGCTTCTCTGAAACCCCTGTGGCCAAGTCCCCAGAGATCAGACCATCTGTTGTTCTAAATCCAAAGGATACTTCTTGTGGTTCCTCTCTTACTGGCCCTCTGCTGCTTGTCACATCATTCTTCCTGATTCTTCTTGAAAATTGTCTACTTTTGTGGCTTCTGTGACCTACATTTCCTTTGTAAGATTTCACCTAATCTGATATCATTTTCACAGATTGCATGTGTTTTCTGTTGCCTTTCAATCTGTTTATCATGTTCTCTGGGTACCTCCCTGTTGCCTTTGCTTGATTCTCATTTTGTGGAGTGTCCACTGGAGGACTCAGGGAAACAGCCCTGAGCACCATAGAGTTCCTGCTCTTCAGTAGTCGGCAGCCTACTTGGTGCCTGTGTGGTGAAATCACTGGCAGAGACAGACAGTGTGTAACCCGGTAAACCAGAGAAAACAATATATGCTAACCTGATGTGATGGAGCGTGATTGGGAACCCAGGGAGATGTCCCTGGGGAGGTGCATCTGAGCTGAGAGTGAATGACGAGAAATCTTCTGGGAGAGAAGTCCAGGCAGAAGGAATGGCCAGTCCGATGTGGTAAAGGAACTGAGCGTGTCCGAGGAAAGACAGACACGTCTGTGGGGTTGGAAGTATGGTGGATACCGAGACACAGTGTAATTGGAGGAGGTGCTCAGTCAGTGAGGCTTTAAAACCAGGGCGAGGAAGGTTTCATGGGGTGCATGATAGAACCTTTATCTGCTTCTGGAAGATAAATCGCCACCAGGGAGGAGTGGCAACAAAAAGACCATGGAGGTGGCTTTTAGATGGACTGTCTGAGATACAGCAATGGTTTCCTGGAGTAGAGAGGTACCAGTCGAGGTGACAGCAGAGGGTACATTTGTGGGCTGTGGCAGAAGTCGCTGGTAAATTGAGAATGAAGCATCATGGAAAGGAAAGAATCAGAAATGATTGGCTTGACCCGTGTGTGACTGGTGACACGATGCATGAGACGAGAGCTGGGTGAGCGGCGGTGATGATGGACAAGCATGCATCAAGAACTCTGCGTGAGATCATATCAATGTGTCTGTGGACATCTCAGCTCAGACTTGGAAAGGTCTACTCTGTAATTCAAGGCAAAGCACACTCCAGACGATGTAAGTTTATAAGTTACTGCAGATAACTGGTATTTAAAGCAAGGAGACGAGATAGGCCTCTTAGAAAGATTGGGGTGATGTAAAGTTGAAAAGATTCAAGCCCTGGTTTTCTCCAAAATTTGGCCACCAAAAGAGAATGGACTAGCACTAAGGATGGTAGAGAGAAATAACCAGAGCAATATAGTATTCTCGAAGTCAAGAGAAAAAGGTGTTGCAAGGAGAGGAGGCTTGGAGTCAGATAAGAACAGTGGTGAAAACCTTCGATTTTGCCCAGGTGTAAGTCACTTGTGACCTACAAAGAACAATCTCAGCAAAATGTAAGGGCAGCAACCCTGTTAGGGGAGTTGAGAGGGCACGCCAAGGAGAGACGCGCTGGCAACGAGATAACCTTTCCAGAAGCTCTGTGATCAGGGGCAGCTGAGAAATGAAGTGGTGAAGCGATGAAGCCGAGAGAGGATTCGTGCTCCTGGTTTGTTGTGTTCGATTCGTTTGTAAGGCAGGTGAAATAGCTTCTTGCTCTGCATTTCTGCTCAGGTGCCACGCTCCACCCCGTCCCTCGAGACCGGGACATGGAAACTTCTTCACGCTCCTTTGCCTCCCTGGCTCACAGGCCACCAATTGTCACACATGGATTTGGCTCCTCTTCCTTGACTCGGTCTCCTCCTCTCATCTCTATTACCATTGTGTTACCTCAGACATCTAGATAATGTCCCTTCTCCAATCTTACCATCCTATAAATTCTTTCTTTAAATTGTAGCCAGAGTCAAGCAGATAAAACACAACTATTTCAATATCTTGCATAAAATGGCTATTTCCCATTGTCTACAGAATTAAGTTCTAGCATTGCAACTTGGGACAAAAAGCCAATCAACTTTTTGAATTTCATCTTATTTTGCTGCTTGCATTCATATTTATCAGTGCTGTGGAATATTAAACTGCTGAGCTACTTTTTGCTGAATACCGCAATTGTTTTGGCTAAGATATTTCCCTGGCCAACTTACCCGTTTCTTACTAAATAATTCTTACTCATTCTTTAAGATTTTGATTAATGTCCCACTTCCTTAAAAAAGTGTCCCCTGAATCTTGAGATTAGATGAAATGTACAGCTTCGTGCATGCCCACAGAAGTTTGAGTGTGTGAGAGTATATGTGTGCACCTGTCGTGTGAATTATATCGAACTGAAATTATCTGCAAAGGCATTTTCTACACCACTGATTTGGGGTCCCTTAGGACAGGGACCATTTTTGATTAATTTTGCTGTCCCCAGCCATGGTGGTACCATAGAAGCACTCACTTATTAGTCTAATCACTAACCCACTATGCAGATCTCATGTTCATTGATATTTACACATCCCAAATATCCTTTCCCAACTGGAGTTTGCGTGCTTCGAGGGTAAAGAGCAAGTTGCTATGGCAAAAAACTCTAAACTTTGCACACAGAAGAAATTGCCTTCAAATTCCCGGGCTTCTGTTTCTCAGCTGTCCTGCGAGTCACCTATGCTCTCTGAGCCAGTTTCTTCAATTATAAAAAAGGTTTACCAATACTTATTGTACTGGTATTACTAATATTTCAGTTTTGGACAAGTAAGAGGCATAATATGTATGAAAATGTATACTTAGGGAAATACTTGGCAAATAAATGGTCAATAAATGATCATTTCCATCCCCTCAGGGAATTTCAGATTCATTTCTTCCCCAAACATTTATTAAGCCTCCACTATCATGTAGACACCATTCTAGGAATTAGAATCCGACAATATGCAAGACAAACATGATTCTTGTGATAATAGAATTTATATATCCCAGTGGGGAAGATTAAGGCTCAACAATTACATGTTTTGTTATTTAATTAAAATTATGAAAAGCGCAACCCAGAAGCGTGGTGCAAGATGAAAGCATCAGACTTGTGCCCCATAACTTTTTCATTACTTCCCTCATAGGTCCTTTGTTGCAAGAGCTCATTCAGACACATACTCAACAATATTACTTTTGAGTTGGGAATTAGCACTACAATGAGCGAACCAGAGCCACAGGAATTAAAGGCAGAGGCACCCCTAATGTGGAAAGCTTCAACTTGAACACGGCATTTGATCTGGACCTTTCAGAATGGATAGATGTTTGAAAGTACAGCCTCATTTCAATACCCAACGACTGTTACAAATAAGTTATGCTTTTCAATCTATGCAAGCCTTCCCTCCTACCCAACCATCAGCACGTGAATTTAGGCTCTTGTTGTCACTAGATTATGGAAAGGTCTTTGACGTGCTTCCTCCTCTAATCCCTGTCTTCGTTTCTGGTGCGATCTGTGCAAAACCACCAATCTGATCCTGTTGCTTCCCTGCACGTGTCAATCTGCCAGGGCCTCTTCAGTTTTCAAACAAAGCCGACATTCTCAGCACGGCCTCTGAGCTCTCAGATGATCCAAGCGCAGGTCTGGTGTGTCAGTGAACTTCCCGCCTGCTGAACTCCAGCCATAGGAACAGTGTTTGGTTCCCGGTGGCCCATGCTTTCTCAGATCACGCTACTTCTCTCCATCCTGCTTCTTTATTTCATTGTCCAGAGCCCTGCTGTGCTTCTAGGTTCAGATCCGCTGCCGTCTTTTATAGGAGCATATGTAGATCCTCTTCCCATTTCTGGTGGAAGTGTCATCCGCTCCCGTGAGGCTGGCTGCCTACCTCTACGTGAGCAGCTGTCAGCTGGGCTCGCTAGCCCACTTGCCACTCTGCCCATCAGATGGTGACCTTGCAGGGCAAGGACTGTGTTCTTTGTCTTTGTTTCTCCAATACCTGACAGGCTTCCTGGCATCACCAACACACACACACACACACACACACACACACACACACACTTTTGTGGGAATAAATACATGAATTCTTGAAATAGCAGAGGCATTTGAAGTCATCGTGTTAAACCAAGCAAAATGGCCAAAAAGCAAGGTGCAGTCTGTTAGAGGATAGAAACAAGTCAGACTTGGCAGGAGCAGGAATTTTCTGGAGAAGGACCATCAATGACAAGTCTAGAGAGGCATGTCATGAGACGGGACTTTCTGTGATGGTGAATACTTTCTGTTTTGCTCAAATACAGTAGCCATTTCACCACCCGGACTGCCGAGCACTTGAAATGTGCCTGGTATACTGGAGACACTAAATTTTTCATTTTACTCCATTTTAATTGACCTAACTTTAAATAGCCACTTGTGTGGTCCTCCTGTATTGGATAGGGGCAGAGGGGACACGTTTGCAAAAGGCCCTGGACATAGGGTAATAAGACAATACTTTCCGGAACTAATACAAAGATTTAGAAGGCTCTATGCAGAACACTGACATAATCCAAAGAGTGTCCTATGAGCTATGAAAGCTAACTACTAATAAGCTATGATATAAACGTACAAAAATCATATCTTGTTATAACTGATACTCTGGTTTATATCCAGAAATTTTATTTTGTCTCTCCCTTTAACTGTCTAATGAGGTGAAGAAAATAGACAATAATTTTTTTAATCTAACTTATTAATATAAAATGGTAATGTATTTTTTGGAAATATTAGTAAGAGAATTGAAGTAAAAAGCTTGACTATCAATTGTTTCCTTATACTCTGATTAATTAGTAAAATGCACAATTTGTAATTTTAAAAATCTTTGGACTTTTTATGGCATATATTTCATATAATAGATAAATAATATACTCAGCCGTGCAGGTATCGGGGAGTGGCTTAGGCCTACTGTGACCGGGGGGCAGTCCCCATTCCATCTGATGTGGATGAGTTGACCCCTTTAATGGATTCTAAACATCCCCTTTCAGCCTCAGAAGTGTCCACATTTGTTTGATACATTCTGTGGCCACTACTCATGCATCCCTATCATAAACTACAACATATGCTTTTGGAAAACACATACATTAGAGTAGTCATAGAGTAGTCATGTACATAACAGTAAAAATGTCCAATGCATTTCTTCTCCTTTTTTTTTTTTGCTAGAGATGTTTTTATTTAAGTCTTCAGTGCACATTTGTACACATTTTTAAAAGATAATCTTCACTGTATTCTCTTCCATCACCATTCAGTCCCCTGTACCCCCACTCCCCAGCAACCGCCACATGCATTTCTGCGTGTTTTCTTTCTCTGCCTGCACACACCTAGGCAGGGGGCCTGGGATCGAGAGCACAGTAGGAGAAGCTCAGAGACTGAAGTAAAACATTCTTAACACACTGGAAAAGCTTATGAGCCTAAGTGAAGTAAACTTCTGAAACTTGTAGGCACCGATGTACTTTCCTCATCTGCTTTACTAGGGTCAATTAAAACGATTGTATACAGTACTCGATGTGGTATTTCACAGAGCCTAACTAACCGGTGAACATCGGCCGTTATAATTCTTATTGTTACTTGGTGTTGAGTCATTAGTGATGTCGAGTTCCTGTTCTAATACCGCTCCGAGGAGGTTCCACCGTCCTGGGGTGAGTTGGGCCAGCAAGGCCACGCCCAAAGTCAGGTCCTCAGGTGGCTCCAGTCCTAGGCGGGATGCACAGGACACTGAAAGGACTCAAACGTGGTCAGAATGGGACAAGTGTAAAACCACACCCCCTGACCAGGCTTAGCAAGGGACTCCATATGCCTGAAGTCCCCCCAAGTTCTCAGGTGGGAGTCTCTCCATGTGTGCCTTTCCCAAAAGCGCTGCCTGCATCCACACCGGAAGCAGGCCTGTTCCGCAGATGTCAGATCACAGGGGCATGCATCACAGTGTGCGGGGATGCGCAGGGTCCCACGTCACCTCACTTGGGTGCTTTTTTAAAGATGGTAGCTACTATTATTTTCTAACTGATTTAGAGCTCACAATCAATAAATTCTATTGAGATATGTGAACAAGGACATGAGAAAAAATGAAGGAAAATAAATTCATTTGAAACAGTGGACATTTTGTAGTTTAAGAAAATGAATGAATCTGGGGGGAAAGGATTCAAAAATCTTTCCAAAAACTGAGTAAGTTAAAATCCTTCAGACAGAGAATCCTAAATTATTAAATATATATAAATATATAATATATAAATATATATAAAATATATATATATTTATATGGGGACAGGGTGCAGTGTCACTGATTCGGCCTCCTTGTTTGCTCTTTTAAGGACAGAAATAAGCCATTCATGTTATTTTCAGATAATACTAAATGGGGACATGTTAATAACCTCAACAGGGACAGAAAAACACAGCAGTGCTTCCTATATAATAAGACCAGGAACCAGCATATTAATTAGATTCAGTATGGAAATCCACCTACGAGACATGACTTTAATTTGCATAATTAAGCCAAGCAAATGAAACGATGAGTTGACACAATAGATTTTTCCTGTTTCCTTTGCCTTCCTCCATTCCACCTAATACACAGCCAGTTGATTTTTATACTGAATAACACAATAATTTTCCTTAAATTGAGGAGGATGGTTAGGCTTTTGTTCAATGTAGGGTGGTGATTTTCATTAGTCTGAAAGGAAATGTGTTCTGACTTTAACACCCACATCGTGTCTGCTGACCCAGGCTCAGTCACTCCGGGCCAAGGGGACGGGACTTACGGGAAAATGCCACTGGGTTTTCTTTGTTGTTTGTTTGTGTGCTGGTCAGGAAGCAGCTACAAGATTAGGGCACAGAGGGAAAGACAGGAAATGCTGTAAAGATAAAGGAAAGTGGAGAATTTCCCAGGAGAGCAGATAATAACTGCTCAACAAATACATTGCATCACTGAAAAACCCACCTCCCGATGCAGCGATACCGTTGGAAAGCAGTGTGTCCAGTAGACTTCGAAATGTGTCTCTGAAAAAACGCGAGACTAGAGGTCCAGATGAGGTCACTTCTCACGGGGTTGTTTTAGATCATGAGTATGAACCATTCATTTCCAGTACTAGAACCTATGTTTTGAGTGAAGATAGCCATTACCCAGCTATTTGCATGATTAATAGTTGAATTATATTGTAGCAGGTGTTATAAAGGAGACCTGTGAGATCCTATAAGGAATTTAAAGAAAAAAAAAGGAAAAGGGCTTAATATAATTACTTCCTACTTAGAATAAAAACAGGCAGCAGTACCAGAGGGGTGTGGCTCATTCCATGTAACATTTATTACATTTTTATTTATATAATTACTGGTTTAATAATTCCACCAATGACTGTTTTCTCTACTATTCTATAAGCTCCATGAAAAAAAAAAAAAAGGCTACTTCTGATTTGCTCACAGCAGAGTTCTCCAAATCTAGCAAAGCACATGATACATGGTGAGACATGGTAGATGCTTAGCAATACATTTGTCGAGTAAACGCGTGAGTACCACCTCTATCCACAAGGCTTGCTACAGTTTCCTAATAAATTCCTACAGGATGTATGCTGGGGCTTGCTTAACATAGAAAACTTTTATTAAAAACTACTAACAAAGCCTAAGGAGTTTTAAACTGCACTTAATTTTCGCTAAGCGAGAGTCGGTCCGGGACGCAATGTGGCAGCACACAGTCACCCTCGCAAACTAGAAAATAGCAAAGGCAGACTTTCTTTTTTTTTGGGGGGGGGGAGCAAACAAAGAGCCAAAGCAAAAGCAACCAAAAGAGAACAGAAACCTGAGGAAGAAGGAAAAAAGCAACTGAGGACACGACTCAGTGCAAACGGTGCCCTTAAGTGGGGCCAACACAGAAGGGAATGAAGGGGATGCATATTTTCATCTCCGATGAACGAGATGAAAATATGCATGAGGCAGAATCTGAAGAAACAATATTAACATAGCAAGACAGGTCGTGGGGCAGGCTAGCGATCCCATTGGGAGACAGAGATCATGAGCAGAGAGGAGAGGGAGAGCAAGAGAGAAGCAAAGAGAAAAGAAGTAGATGGGGAGACCACCCAGCACACCTTGGGTTGGGAAATTCTGACTCCCGAGGGGAGAAGGAATGAATGATCTGAACAAATTCTGCTTGAAAAGGCTTTCATGTATCTAATTTTTGCATGCTGAATACACAGGGTCAACCCATTTATTTCATAAGTCTACTCAGAGTGGTAATAACACATTATCAAGTAAATACTCCAATAAAGAAAACTGACGCCAGGTTAGTTTTTAGCTAGGGTCCAAAATACCTAGATTTGTTTACACGCTTTCAACAATTAGATCATTGCACAGGGTGGGTGAAAGTAGGTATACAGCTGTGAGTGCATGAAGCACAGAGTTTATTGTTGTATTATTGTTTGTTAACTATTGTATTATGTTCCACATGAACAACTGTACACCTACCTTTGCCTGCCCTATAGCAATGTCCAGGAAGACTCTCCTGGTTCTTCTGCCTTACCTAATGGTCCTTGTCCTGCTGGCGGTGCTCTGTGCTTTAGGACCTGCTTCAGAGCCACCAGCCTGATGCATGTATATTGTGATACTATGATTTATAATAAAAATAGGTAGATCTGATGTTTGTCCCCGCTTCTGGCATGGGCCTCCTAAGCATCTTTGGAATTTTCTAAGTGATGAGAGAGAAAATGTTGGCTTTCATTATTCATAGTAAGTCCTATTCAAGCCCTAGGTAACTTACAGATGGGGGCTGGTTGCCACAGGAACCAACCAGGGTTAGAGGGGAGGCCATTTTAGCTCTATACCTGGATCTTTGATCTTCAGCGAGGGGAGAGAGGCTAGAGATGGAGTTCAACCCCATGTCCAGTGATTTAATCAACCATGACTTTGTAATGAGGCTTCCATAAAACCCAAAGGATGGTGTTCTGAGGGCTTCTAGGTTGCTGAGAAGAGAAGATGTTAAGTTCTACAATGTGTCTGCTTACTGAATGGGGAAAGGGAAAACCACAATACCACAGAATTGTACAGAATAATTAATATTGCCTTAATTTTAACTTTTATAATGTGGACCAATAATAGACAAAAGCTGGACGACAATCAAGATTCCTTGCTAGCTAGTTATCTTCATTATTATCTAGCTGTTGAATGAGACTAATAACTGGTAGCAAAATCAACCAGCCCTAGTTCCACCATCCTCTTTTGTCCATACTCTCATTTCCAGGAGCCTCCTCCTACACCATTCAAAATATCTCTCTATACAGACCAAGAACAAGACAACTGCTATGGTCTGAGTGTTTGCATCCCCTTGAAATGCAAATGTGAAAAGCCCAATGCCGGGTGTGACGGCTGAGGAGGTGAGGTCTTTGGGAGGTGATTAGGTTGTGAGTAGAGTTGGTGCTCTTATACAAGAGCCCCGAGAGACCACCCTGCCCCGTCTTTCTGGTAAGGCTCCCACAAGAAATTGGTGGTCTCGGCGAAATATGGGTCCCAGGAGGTCCTGTGTGGGTGGCTGGTTGGGGGCCATTTATGACATGTGCAGCATGGAAACCATGACTCAGATCTTTCTTGTTGCTTCTAGGTTCCTTCTGTCTTCCCTAGAAAGAAAACCTGTTATGAAGACAGGTTCACCCTTCTAATGCTGACAGATTTTGAGATTCTCATCTGATTGGGATATAAATAGGGTTTGTGAGGACTGGTGGGGTAACCAATGATAATTCTTAGGAAAGAAATTAGGAGCATAAATTGTTGACTAAAAATAACTGCTTCACACAGCCCCCGTCCCACCGTGAGTGGGACTGAGTGAAGCATCCCCTCCTGGGAATAAAGAACTTCCAAGATGAATTGCAAGTAATAAAAAGAAGAAAGCCACATTCTTAACTGATGAAAGGCAATCCCTGAGGAGAAAGGCGTTCATTTGTACTTTTCTCGTTTTGTGTGAGACTCATTTCTAAAATGTTAATTTGATTGTGTGAGCCCCTTCTTTCCTGCTCTCAGGCCTGTCTGCACAGGGAAGATTGTCATATAATTCGGCCGATTACTTTAACTTCATTTTACTAAGTGCACCAGTATGTAATCATTTCTTTACATCCTTTAATTGATATATCATATCTGTTAGAAGCTATTAGGACACTGTACAAATATACATTAACCCTCACTAACCCAGAGAACTCACCCTCCCTGCCCACTTGCATTTGCACAGCAGTGGCGTCTCCCCCATCAGCTTGGTGGCCCCAGTCTCCCCCACCTTATCTTCTTTGTAATACTTATCTCCATCTGACATACCGGATGGGGGGCGCAGAGGAAGGCAGAATTCTAAGGTGACCCCCAGTGAACCACATCCAAGTATTTGTAAACCCCTACTCGAATCCAGACAGGACCTGTGACTTACAATACCAGAAAATAAGAGGAGGGCAAAGGTGAAGGGACACCACTCCTTAAGTAGGTTATTCAAATAAAGCTCCCTCTTAGCTCACTGGAACAAGGAACTCTCTTGATGGCCTTGAGGAAAGAAGCTGCCAGATTGTGAGAAGCTGTGTGGAAGGCCCACCCATGGGGACCTGTGGGAGATGGGAGTCGCTTCTGCTGCTAGCCAGGCCAGAAATGGGGAGCTCAGTCCTACAGCTCCAAGCAACCCTGTTCTGCCTACTGCCCCTCGACCTGGTCCAGCTCCGTACTCCCCAACCCTCCATTCGGCTGTCCGCTCACTCTAAGAGTTTAATGCGGCCAGTTAGGAGGCAGTCGGATGTGTGTCAAATGTATATGGTCAGAGGAAGGCTACAGAAGCAGGGCCAGACGTGAGAAATACATAAGAGCAAAAGTCACAGAGTTGAGGACTGATCGGACATTGGGGGTCAGAGACAATGAGGGTGGCTTCCAGGTTTCTGACTGAGGCAACTGGTGGCTTCATGAGCAAGGGCACCACGCTGTGGCCCAGATGTGTGTGTGGTTAGTTTAAGGTAGCAGTGCTGGGTTTCCCCCACCATTAGCGGACTGTCGGAAGGGGCTGGTAGCTTTCTTTCTGCTGAAAGCAACACCACGTCTTCATCTGCTCCAGGGACGCTAAGTCAGCCAATTTCAGTTTCTTAAAGCTGCCTTGGCCTTGCTTCTGGCTATGTCTTGATTTATATCGACACACTCAAAGCCTCGTTAATGTCACCCAGGGAAGACTGTCAACTGGAATATGCTCTCTGGCAAGTTTTCTCCCACCTCCTCTCACGTTTGGGTTCGTCAAACAAGGCACATGCTTCTGTCATTGTCACATCACTGACACGCACCACAGAAAGTATATTCTCATTAATTACAGGGCTGTGTCGGAAACACCTTGACTTTGGAGCTGGGGAGGGTGCCCATTATGCATGCGCTAATAGCACACCTTGTACCTGCCTGCCCAAAGCCCTGCTACAAAATGCCAAGCACTTGTCATCAGGAAGCCAAATCATTAGAGAGTTTGCGTGGCTTTTGACAAGGGCCTGCCTCCATGTGAAGAACTTCCAATGAATAGCAAATCAGGGCAGCATAGTTTTGGAGAGAGTGAAACCTTACAATTCAATATCCATTTTTCATATGCATTGGTAAATAAAGAGAAGTCACTGACTCTGTTTGAGGCTAGAGCCCCTGTCCCATAACAACAGCTTTTCTCAGTATACCCTGTTAGTTAACTCCGAAGAATCAGAGCCAACAGGCCCCGGGTTTCTATAGAAACGTAAGGACTTTCAGGGAAACAGAAAGTCAACCATATAGGAACTCACACATATCTTACAAAATGAAGATGTGGCAGAAGGAGGGTGGATGTGAGGAATAAAACTCGGAGACACAGTGGCCAGTTGGGGGATTATTTCTGGCAAGAAAGGAGGAAAGCCTGAACTACACCAGTGATGGTAGAGATTAGTTTGGATGTCAAGAAAGGTATTTTCAAGCACCGTTTATTGCGTGGCTAGAACGCACAGGTATCATTCCCCAGCTTCATGTTGTCCCCAATGGTACCCGTTTCTAAAGAACTGAATTTAACCTTGATATCACAGCCTTATCTCTGCTACAGTAAATCTCCCATCCTCAGAATCCTCTCTGCCCCCTCCACTCTGCTTTGCCCCATAAGATTAAACTTATCTGCTAACAGTTTTAGGAGTAAACTGTTTCTGCTAATGCACTTTAAAATCCCATCAAATGCATATTTATTGAGGTCCTACTATATGCCACGCTCGTTCCTCTTACACCCTCTAGTCTAGTGATACAACCACTCATGCGGTATTCCTACTGCCACATGAATTAGGCACCTGGAAATCAGTTAGGGGGGTGAGGCATACATTCATTGAGTTCCTGCCATATTCCAGGCAGCATTGTAAGTGCTGGGAATGTAGTAATGGACAAAATCGAGTGAAGGACCCACCAGCAGGGACTTCCAGTCTAGGCAGTAGGAGTGCAGTCAATACACAAAACAAAATGTTTGCTGGGCTTGATGCGTCTTGGCACTGTGGAGAGCGATGAAGTGGGGAAGCGGAGAGGGGGTGAACTAAGAGTGTCAGCTTGGGGGTGTGCAGTTTTAAATATGATGGTCAGGGGAGAACTTACTGCCAAGCTGTGTTTGAGCAAGGTCATGGGGAAGATTAAGACTTGAGCCATACAGCTCTCTGGGGGGAGAGCATTCCTGGGCGCATGTGGGGTGTCCCAGGGACAGCAAGGAAAAGCAGCGTGACCAGGGCAGAGTGAGCATGGGGAACAGAAATAGAGACGAGGTGACACAGGTAACATAGGGCTAGGTGTGCAGACCATTGTCTGGATTTGAGGTCTCAGAGAAAGGATTCTGAGTAGAAGAAGAATACAAGGTGACCCAGACGTCCAGGAAGCACCAAGATCGAAGCAGGGAGGCCAGTCAGGAGGCTGTGACAATAATCCTGATGGGAGGCGATGTTATTGTGAGCTAAAGTGATCATTGTGGAGGGGGAAGAATCAGATTCCAGACAAATTGTACTTCGGTTTACAGATAAAATGTAGGATATTAGAGAAAGAAAGAAGTCAAGGCGAGCCCAAAGTCAAGTTGTCATTTACGGAGAAGGGGAAGACATTTGGAGAAGCAGGTTTCAGGGGAAAGTCCAGAAGCTGGATTTTAAACTGATAAGTCTACCACCCTTTAGACATCCGAGTGGGGATACTGAGGAGATAGTTGGGTGCACTCGTGTGTGAAGGGGAAAGACCCCAGCTGGAGGCAGAAATTTAGGAGCCGTCATTTTTGATGCTTAGTATGGTAGTCACTAGGTACATGTGGCCATTTCTATTTAATTTTTTTCCAGTTTTATTGACAAAGCATTAACATACATCACTGTGTAAGGTTAACACGATGGCTTGATTTTTGTGTTTTGTGAAATGTTTACCACGTGAGGTTTGACTAACATCCATCTTCTCATGTTGACGCATGTAAAAGAAAAAGAAAGAAAAGGGGAAAAATTCTGTTTGTGATAACTCTTAAGATTTACTATTGAATTAATTTAAAAAAATCGGGGAGTCCCACGAGTCACATGCTTAGTGGCCATGTTATCAGACAACTCAGGTGGAACGTTTCTGTAACCTCAGATCGTCCTGCTGGGCAACGGGATGGGGAGGATCTGAAAGTGTAAGACAGGAAGGCCATGCAGTCACTGTTCTGCAGCTGAAGAGAGAAGTATGGGGGTGGGGGAGGGTGTTTCTCACAACCCCACAAATAACTGATTGAAACATTCTTCTGAGCTTGCTCTTAGAAATTTAGCTAGTTAATGTCCCCTTCTCCCCACCTACCTCCTGCCTTCACCTCGTATTTCCACCTTCCCTGCCTCTGGCCTGGACGACACAGAAGCCTCCTCAGTCAGCCTCGCACCTCAGATCTGGGTCCCTCATCCTCCAAAAGGGAAGAGCCTGTGGATGCATTCTCCGGTTTGAAGGCTCCCAGTAACTTTGTTAGAACCTGCAGAGTAAAGTCCAGATACAGGGGCATTGCCTACAAAGCTTCTAGAAGCCACCCTTTCCCTTTCTCTTCAGCCTCATTTCTCATCGTCTCTCTAAATTCAATTTTATGAGCTAACAGTAATGAACTCTTCGGAGTCCTTTTTCTAACCCGTGTTTCTTTCTCAGCTCCTTCTGATATCATTTTGGAGATAAATGCTGCACTTTTGGCAGACTTTTACCCATTTTCTAGGGCAGAGCTCAAAGGTTGCCCCGTCTGGGTTTGGGTGAGATGTTGCCTATCTGTGTTCTTGGGACACCCTGTGTTCCTCACTCTCAAAACATCCGCCACCTGTCACTGGAATAATCTGTCAGTACATCTGCCCTGGGAAAATGGCTCTCAGAGGTTGGTGACTACTTGCTACCTCTTTCTGCCTGCAAGGCCAACTTGACCCCTTACCTAGGCCATGGAAGGGAAGCAGTGGCCGCTCCATGGAAACAAAAGGAGGAGAAGGAGACCGTGGTTTCCTGGCACATCTAGGAATGGTTCTCGTAGCTCTGCTCTCACCACTCAGGGTCCTTCCCCCTCCCTGCGTTGTCCTACCTCCTCTCATCCTTCCAGACTCAACTTACATGCCATTTTCTCCATGTGGCATGTGTGTCCTCCCCCAGACGATCCCATCTGTTCTCCAGACAGAAGCCCTTGCCACCCTTCGTGTGTCTCCAAGGAAGCACTTGGCATAGTCATGCTCAGGTCTCTTTGGCTGCTCTGCATAAGTTGACGGACAAAGAGAGAGGGTGTGATTTGTTGACTACACCTTGAGTCTGGTGCACCGTTGTTGAGCACACTGTAAACACTCAATCAGTTCTCTTACTCATCATATTGATTTACTGAGAGCTCCTAAACTGGACACCATTCTATAAAGAATTTGCTTCCAGATAAAAAATTGTCATTAGAAGTACATATGAATGTAAGTGCTTTTGAAACGTGATTAAACCTGGAAGGAGCTTTGAAATTAATCTCAATTTGCAGGTGAAGAAACTAATGCCGACAGAGTTAGAATTAGTTCTCGAGCCAGATAGAAGATGTCAAACAACTTGGCCGCCACCCAGCCTCTGCCTGGCCCACTCAGCACCCCGTCAGTTTCACTCTCCCCAGTTCTGCTGCATCTAGCTGTTCACCCATCCTCTGGACTGTGCGGGGCTTGCACGGGCATTTGCTATGAACACCAAAGATAAATACACACCTATTTCCTGAGCTATGCCTGACAGTGGCATTTTGATGATGAGGTTAAGGTTTCTGCCTGAGTAGAAACAAAAGCTAATGCAGTGTTTAATTTAGAAATAGCATGAGTCACCAGCCCAACCCCTTCCTCTTGCTCAGAGTCTAAAACCGTCCTGTACTTATTCAATAAAAAGAAATGGAATGATCAGGTTCCCTTCAATATATGGTTTGAGGCCAGAACAAGGCTTATGGAGAGGTTGGAGGTACTTCTGTCTCCAGAACATTCCGGGACCGGCCGTTTCTGTACGGGGAACTGAGCTCCTGAACACTCATTTTCTCACACACAAGTTAAGTGCCGGAGAGCTGAGCTTTCTAAGACAAAACAATCTGTGGACACAATCTCCACTATTTAATCACACACACACACACACACACACACACAGTGGACAACATACAGAAATAAATTCTAGTAATTTCCCCCTAAGAAACTACCAGAGATTTGTGTGGTCATACTGAGAACATTAAGAGACCTAATAATGGGCATTTAGCATGAGTGAAACCAAGCTAATTACTGTTTTCCAATTAGAAACATTTGAACAAATAGCAAAATACTTGTAAATGTAATTGATTCAGAACCTTAACCTTCAAAATATGCATTTGTTCTTTTTCTCAGAAAGCAGGAGGGGAGCCCATTTCTAAGGAAATAACCTCTAAAATCAGTAAAGAAATGACACTAGACCATAATTCTAAATTAAAATTATTAAGACTTTTTCTGGTTTCCAAAGAAACTTAATTATACTCTGCTTGCTTTTTAGATTTTTATTTTTTTGGCTTTATGATACCTTTGCTCCAAGATAGTTGTCTCAAATAACTTGGTTTCAGTACATTTTTCCTCTTATGAAAAAAATGTCATTTTAAACGGCTTTTCTATTCTGCCACATATGGATAATGACCCTGAATAAGATATTTACGTGAGTGCCCCCCAAGGTGCTGCTTCCTCTGCGCCGGGGCGGTGGGAGGCAGAGAAGGGTCCAAAAAGATAGGTATTGCAGCTAGGACTCTACGTCGGCACCCAGCCGTGACATCCAGTGCCCCCGACAACATGGAGTGGCTGCTCCTCCCGATTGATGGATCACGAAGTCTGCTCCCGCTTCAAAGAACGGGCTCCGTTCAAGGCCGCATCGACCATGTTTGCTCCCAGAGCAACTAATGTGTTGTGCAGTGAATTCGAACCAGACAAAGCCGCAGAGGAGTGGACGCAGCTCTCCACGGCCCCTTTGTATTCCCCTTAAGCAAGTCCTCGAGGCCTGAGCTGTCGGAGTCTAAGTGGAGCGAGAGGCCCTCTAGGTCTGAGACTCGGAACGGTGAGCTCTCTGACATCTACACTCAGAGCCACGTCAGCACAGAGCATCAGCTCCTAGCCTTCTCCTCGGAAAGCCCTTCACCGGCCCGACTGCACATAGTTCTTTCAATCCTTGTTTTACCGGCAGGGGACTGATGCTCCCGTCTCTGTGTGTGCCTGGCTGCCGACTCATGCATGCTTTTTGCTTCACTGCAGCTGGGGACCTCCCAGAGCAGGGCAACCTCAGTACCACGCGCCCCAAGGAGGGAAGTTGTGCCTGCATCCTTATGGGAAAACGAGTCCCAGCAGCAGAATTATCAGCGTACAAAGGAAGGCCCTTCATTACCCCAGGACTTCTTCTATAGATAGATAACAATGGGTGAAAAACAAAAGAAATGTAGTCTCTGTGTTCTCAGTGTGAAATGCAGACAGGGACCTTCACAGAAAGTTCTGCAGTGTTTCTTTGTTTTTTTTTTCAAGCCAGTCTTTGAAGACCACCAAACATCCCAATCAATGCCACATATTACAACAGTTCTGTTTTAAAGCTGAATCTGGTTGCAGTAAGTCAGTGTATGTGAGGTGCTTTAAATTATCCAGTGGAAAGAAAACTATGAAAGAGAGGGGGAACATTAATATTCCTGCAAACAATATGGAAGTCTACCACCATGAATTATTTAAAAACTGGTAAGAGGCTATCATATATTTCCAAGGAATATTTTCAATTAAAAATTAAGTATTCTTGTTCCACAAGCCGTATTGTAAATAATGGGACAGTTACTTCAACTTATTTTCTCTTGTCAAAAGAAAGGAATTACGTAGAAATCTCCTTTAATATCCTTTGTAATGATGCCCTGCCACCTAGGGACTCGATTTATCCAGAAGGACTATTATCAGTATGAAAAGACTGGTGATCTGTCCCAGATTCTCAAAAACTGATAGATTGACCCAGCCATACAACCAAAGGCACAAAAATTGTTTAATATAGCCAGCCTTCCCCACCTATACAGATTGCTTTCCCCATTGTCCCTGAAACACAGCTTGGCCACCAGAATGCCATGCAATCTTTTCAGGGTATTTCATCACCGTTGTCCTAGAGGATATCTCAGCATAAAGATATTGCATCAGAGGTGAAAACAGGGTACAACGGGGAGCACACAGGTGATGTTTCCAGCTCAGACTGGCAGAGACATGGAAGGGAGAACAGAAGGTAGCCAGGCAAAGAATTATTGATGGACATTTTAGAAAGAGGATGAATTGCATGGAAAAGAAGAAAAAGTTGATATTTTATAGGAGAGAAGGTAAGAAATGGCGGCCAGGTTTAGATTCTGAAAGCAGCTGGGAGATGGACTGAGCCTGGACTATATCCAGAACACTGGAATGAGTCAAATAAATATTTAAAGAGAGGAGAGAAAAGGAACACCACTGTGTTTTAGAAAAAGAACTCTGGAAGTGATGCAGAGATTCAATCAAATTAAGACTAAAGACTTAACGTAGATGAGAAGGAACTAAAATGCACCCTTTCCTCAGAGAACAAGGAGAAGGGATTAAATTAAGACCATGGCTATGAAAAGAGAGAAAGGATGGATCCCAGAAAACTCAGCTAGACTGTGGACCAACAAGCTGGGTAAGGTAAATAGGAAGTAAGAAATTCAGAATGATTCTCAAGTGCTTGACTTGAAAACTCCGTGGATAATACCACTACTCAGAGAGATGTGGATTTAAGGAGCCAAATAGCATGGGGTTTTGTTTGTGCATTGGGGTGGGATGGGGGCAGTAGGGGGTGTTGAAAGTGATGAATTTAAGCAGAATAGGGGTTGTGAAATGATAGGGACAGGGTGAAGAAGGAAAACATCGAAAGGCAAGAACTGTAGGTAGGTGATACTCTTCCCGGCCTCAAAAGCAACTACAGGTGTACACAAGGATTGCTGAGATTAGACTGCATACATGGATAAAGAAGTCTTTCTTTAATAAGAGTTTTATTGTTTCAGAGCAATTTTATGTTCACAGTTAGAATGAGTGGGAGGTACAGAGATTTCCCATATATCCTGTGCGCATATGGGAGTCTTAACATGCTTAAAAACTTGTTTTTTAGCATCACTCCACAACTATGACTGGATAATATTTTGCAAATACAAGGAAATAAGGAATACAAAGGGCAAGCAATATGATTTCTAAGTGAAATTCCATAGAAAGAAAATTCAGGTTCAAGCCTTGAACGTGGTAGGGTTTGTTTAGTTTTGCTTTGTTTCATTGTTTGTTTGATGATTATCCAAAAGGTATGAGTAGGTTGCTGAAGTGGCATGTTTAAAAATTCAAGGAAATTTTAGAGTTTAAGGGACTGAGAGGCCAGGCCCTTAGAAAAGTTCTTGGTACAATTGTTGAAACCGTAAAAAAATAACCACGGAGAAGGTGCATGCACGGTGGGCAGAAGTGGGTTTGCAGTTGTTCCTATGGAAAAATATACAGTAATCAGAATGGACAGTACAAGAGTAAACTGCGCTTGGACACTCACAGCCGTAAACCTACCCCCCCACCTCTGTCTATCTGCATACTCGTGCTTTAGGGAAGTTACAGTATCGCTCTTGGAGGAGGGTTGACAAGAGAAACAAAGATTGGGAAGGTTATGAAGCAAGGAATTCAGAGTGAGAACAGGTAACTAAACAAAACAAAACCCCTTTCAAGGAAGTGAGAAGCATACCAGCCTCTACTTGCACCTGGGATTCTGGAGGGGACCTCTCTACTTGCCCTGCTAGAAAGATTTTCAAGAGAAATGAGTCAACTGGTTTGTTATAGTTTAATAAAGGCTGTGATGGCTGAAGTTGTATTTGGAGAATTTCTATTGCCATCTCAATAGATATTTTTCTGAACTGTTTATTTGTAAGTTTCCTAGGTGAGTTGTAATGAATTTTTCCATT
This sequence comes from Tonatia bakeri, assembly GCA_004024845.1. Classification (NCBI taxonomy): domain Eukaryota; kingdom Metazoa; phylum Chordata; class Mammalia; order Chiroptera; family Phyllostomidae; genus Tonatia; species Tonatia bakeri. The sequence goes on along the minus strand of PVIA01002836.1, from coordinate 151,762 downwards.
CCGTAGATGATAAACTTACTCACGCTCAATCTGCTTATCATTGTTTCCCTTCAAACCCCAAATTGCATATAAACAGAAAAACTAATCAACTGAAGCAGAGACACAGTATCAATTAGGCCGGTGCCTGGGAGCTGGAAAAAGCGCAAACAAAATTAATTCCAATCAGTTTGGTAATAAAAAAATCAAAAATGTGTTATGACTCGAGATGATTATGCCAGAAAGTAGTTGCAATTTGACAAACAATTTTTATATATGTTCAGAATCCTTCAGATAGAATTCATATATGTATCTCGTTATCATTTTTAAAATTATGCTTGGAATCGCCGTTAAGATAGTTAAGACTATATAAGACAGGAAATTGAGCTTTTCAAACATACATCTATTTCCCATGTGTGGCTGCAATCACATGTCGAAGACATTTCAAAACTTTAAGAAATTAACAGTAAACACTCATTGAGCATTTGTTATGTGCTTCAGCTACCTTTAAAAACTGTGATCATTGCCACTCGCAGCACGACAGACTGCACTGTGTTAAGGGACCTGCAGGTGTCCCAGGGTGGAAGGGGGTCCCCACGTTGCCTTCAGAAGTGTCCTGTGGGAAGAGAGCAGATCCATGCTTAGCAAGCCAAGGGAGTACCAGCCTTGGATCTCCTAGAGAGTGCCAGGCAAATGAGACTCACCCAGAGCTACGCACCACCCAGTGAGCGGGAGGGGGGAAATGGAGCACAGATTCCAGGCTGGGAAGGTGGGCAGGGAATAGCTGGGTCTCACTGTGTCTGGCCACCCACCTCACAGCAGGACCAGGCTCCGGTGTGGAGAAGCCTTCAAGTGGGAAATGTGGATTATTTCCTGGTGAATTAATACATTTCACCAGAATGTGTGAGTTAAGAGTGTCCAGAAAATGTATTGTGATTGTTCTTAAGTCATAGAGTGGGGCCAACAGAGTGCGCTTACCAAGGCACTAAACAGAAAAGCTACAGCTGCCTCCTGGCTTTACCCTGCCTGTCTCTTTCATGCAACCTAACAGTCGCAGCTCTAAGGTGAATCCAGTCACTGAGCACAGTGTCCAAGGCTTATGAAAACGACCAGGCTGCAGACATTTTCCCAACATCCTTCTCTCCACAGGTGAGGTGCACGTACAACTCCCAGATGCCAGGAGTTTGGAGTCTGTCCATCGTCCAAGTGGTTGGTCTGATGAGCTCCATGGAAACGTTAGTTTCCATCCTATATTGCTACATTATTGTTTTTGATAAGTGAAAACACAACCATCATACAAATAGAAATGAACTCCTGGGGAAAGATGTTCTGTAACTCATTAATACAAACAGAACCAGTAAGACGTCCATACCATTGGAAAGGCAACAGCAAGATATTTATATGTGAAATAGAAAAACAGGCATGGGGCTATACATACACACAAACATGCACACTAGTCAGTTAGGAAAGCTGAAATGGGTATGCGCATATTCAAGATGAGTTAAGATTCCATGTCCCACAAGGCACAAAAATGCAATGTTTAGAGTTATCACATTTGTACTGAAGTCAATTGTATCTTTACTAAAAACAAAGCATCTCGTTGCTACCACTATGAGTCCTCGGTGTGACTCCGTCTACTACAGGTGAACCACTGCCCCTTCAGAGCTGCAACGACCCAGTCAGTGGACAGTCAGCCATGGATCCTGAGCCCTGGCCCACTGTGTGTCATTCCACAGTCCCCTGGAGGGATGACAGTCAATCTCTTCTGCCCCTTCCCCTGTCTTGGATAGTTTTTTCAAAACCATTAATTCCTGGCAAAAACTCACCCTTCAAAACTCAGCCAATGGCCACATTTGCTATGAAAACGTTTTGAGTGCTCCCAGGAACACTCTTGGTCCCGTCTATTTTCTGTAGTCCCTCCGCTCTATCACTGACATCACACCTGAGATGGAGAGCATGGTCATTTCGGGGGTCTCTTGCTCTCCCCGTGACTACCAGTATTCCTGGCATATTGAACCCTCACCGAGGTGCTCTGGGACCAGCCAGTCCTGGGTTGAAGCCTGGCTCCATCATTTAGTAACTGCCTAACCTGGGGCAAGTCATTTAACTGGTCAGAGTTTTCGTGAACTTATCTTTTCAGTGAAAATAATGTCCAGCGCAAAGTTTTATGGTGCCAAGTAAATGAGGCAAAATATATAAAACATCTATTATAATTAGCCTCTCGATAAATAGTACCACAATGGTCATGAAGATAGCAGGAGCATAGTGAATCGCAGAGGGAGGCGGAACTCCAATAAATGAGGTTAGACGCAGGAGCTCTGATAACTTCTCGGATGGGGTCGTTTTGTGTGACTCCATGTGGCTCATAGACAGAGACCATGGGAAGAACCTGAAATCGGAATCCAAATGTCAGTTTCAAGTCCTACTGACAGCAGATGGTGAAAAAGAACTAAGCATTTACTTTATTAAATTATGTTAATTGCTTTATCAAATTATGTTAATTATAGTAACTCACAAAGCAATTCTAGTTCCTTAGAAAATTTAGCTCTGAAAGAATTTCCCACACAATCCTTTACCCTCTTTGTTTAGAAACTACACAAAATAAATCTTAGAATTGTATAATTTTCAGACCCTCCTACTCAGATATTATTAACATTTCAAAAGAAAAAAACTCATAAAAATTTAATAGTTATCTTTAGGAAACCCTAGCTTAATCAGTGAGAACTTTTATTTTAATGATTTATTTTTTTAAAAATTCTAGGCATTAATGATTTATTTTTTAAAAAATTCTAGGATGCAAAGTTAGAGAAATTAGTGGTTTTCAGCCAACTACTTACACTCATCCGAATATTCCCACAGTAGAAAATACTGCACCATCTGATCCAGAAAACCTGCTCAGTGAACTTTCTTCCAACTGTCAGCCTTCTCACTCTGGAGAGAGAAGGTTTTCTGGATCACTTGGCCCTCCAAAAGTTCAGTGTTTTACAGACAGACAAGATGGAAGCCTGAAACATGAGAAAAAAACACTTAAATTCTTCTTGGAGGTTTATCTTCTATCCAGCACAAAAACCAACCACCCAAATAAGTGAAGATAATAGATTCATATGTTCTCAGAAGAGGTGTACCTCCCCCACACATTAGCTCAATTCCAGAAAAGATTTTTCCAAGCTGGAGTTTTATAAGTGGAATCATTTTAAAAGCATGGGGAAGACCCAAAGTTATTCATAGTTCAGTCTGTTTTTGTAATAGAAACATCCAATGGCTTGCTCCTTTTCCCCAACTTACGAAGTTGTATTTTCATAGAACAGAGCAGGAGCTGGCCAATCAGGTCCCTTGTCCTGAATATCCCACATTCGGCTCCCAGGTTCAGGATGCCTGGAAATGACCACGAATTGTGTTATCATGGATAAATATTTCTATCCTGCTGAGGACCTGTCTTGTGACAGATCAAGGGCTTCGCATGGATTATCTCCTGCGAACCTCACAATACATAAAGAGGTACATCTTTTTATCTTCTTGATTTGACAGAATAAAGAAACAGGGATACAGTCATTTGCCCAAAGGAAAGGAAGGAGCCTGGGTCAGACACAATCTGTGGGAGGCTACAGTCCTTAATAGACTGCCTTAAAGAGCCTTGTAGGGTAGCCACTTAAAACATGAAAAAAAAAATGTGTTCATTAAATATTCAACATAAAATTCCTCATTTTCAGTGGCCCAGATTAAGTCAGTGTAAGGGAAAAAAAAATATGTATTTCTCCTCTGAAGAGGAATTTTACCTGTCCTTCTTTAGGGTCATGGCAAGAGTAATACCTCCCTTATTTTTAGTTTTCCGTGAAAGGATTTGGGTTGCTCCAACTCTGAATTTGCATAGACAGAAACTGCATTGAGAACATTGTTAAATGTATTATTCTCACCCACTACTGGAGGGTCCAAAGTTCACGCAAAACGAAACCTTCCAGAGAGCAAACAATGACATCCATGTGAACTTTCTCAAGTAAAATGAACAAAGTTCACGCAGGGGTCGGCTTGGCGGGGTCACCAGATGCTTCATCAGGGTGGCTCCCACTTTGGTCTCACTCTCATGTAGTTCTCTCCCCGCCAAAACTGCACAATTATTCATTAACTATTCAAAGGACTACATCAGACATCCTAAAGGAATGACCAATTAACACATGATGATTATCTCAGTAAACTTCAACTAATAATCAAGAAATTGTGTTGAACCTAAAGGGGTTGGAAGAATGAGGGCCAAGACCAGCGGAGGTGGGGGTAGGAAGCAACACTGAGGGTTTATATTCCAGTGCTTCCTGGCCATGTACGCAGCTGCTCCTTTTACTAGCCCTTCTGCGAAAAAGCAGGCAGGGGCATATGACTGTCAGCATCACTTTGACATCAGCACCAGGAAATAACAGAAGACAATACAGTGGGAAAGTATCCAAGGATGGGCTGTAGCCATTGGAGGGATCAATTTGTTGTCTTGCAGAGAAGACGAGTGAAAAACCTCAGCTTTCAGAATCCAGACTTTAGGTATCTTTATAAAACTTAAAGTTGAAAAGACTCCCTTTGGGTTCTAATCTTTGACATTTTTAAAGTTTGAAAAAAAACAAACAAAAAAAAAGTCAAAAGAGAAATGGGTCCAGTAAGAGGACCCATTAATAGAATGGGAAATGGATAACCCAAGGGATTTCAAGGCTTGCTGAGAAGAGGGCAATTAATAACATTAATGTGTGACTGAGTCTGCCGTGTGTGGTGAGGATCAAAGCATTTCACATTTTGGACGATTAACACGTGAAACGGAGAGCTAATCTAGCAGTTTTAATTGCCTTGTCCATGAGCCAATTATTTAAACGAGATAACTTCTGAATGAGACTTAGAACCTGAGCCCCAGACCTGAGTGGCTTGAATCAGGCAGTTCCATTTGGCTGTTCTTACAAACGTGGACTCTTCCACACCCCAGACTGCTTTTGCTGTTTGGTAAAACCACAGGGGGAAGAACTGGGGGCCTGTGACAATGTGCGAAATCGCCTTATTCCTCTCTTCTCCAAAAGAAATGAACACCAAACCATTCCACATCCCTAATTTACTCACTGAAAATAAGGACATTTTCTGTCTTCTTGCTAGATGTAATTCTCAAGCCCAGCTTCCTTTTTCGAGGCACAAAAGACCACGTCACTGAGAAACCAATCAGTAAGAGCAGAGTGGATGCGGCCCCAACCCAAGACTGATGAATCACAGTGAAGAAGGCTTCCTTGGAATCCATTATCTCCAGCTCAGCCCATAACATAACAAAAGTTCAAAGGAAAAACTCATGCCCTTTTCATGGATAAAACATTACAAGGGGCATCATGGTTTTTTCTTTCTCCATTACACATTCCAAAAACAAAAGGGAATTTGGAGTGACACTGTATTCCAGAGTAATGCTAATGTATCTGCAATCAAGAAAGAAAAAAAAAGAAAGAAAGAAACGAGATTTTTAGAATTATAATTATAACCAGTGCACGTTGGGATTCTCAAGCTGGAATGAGCACTGCGGAATAATAAAACACAAAGTACTTCCTTTCATCATCATCATCAAAGAACACACAGCTAAGAAATTTGCCATTAGATAAAAGATTAGCAGTGAGACTGATTTCTCGTGTTTACGTGATTAAGTGCCCTCGTGTGGTCAGATGTGTGTTGGGAGACGCCTCTGTCACGGAAGTCACTGAAGGTCAGACAGTGAGGATGCAAAGTAACAGTGAGGGAGAAGATAAAAGCTTGCCTGTGGCAAAAACATTTCATAGACAAAGAAACATCTGGAAGTGACTATCATATTTATGGGCCTGGAATCTATCTCTAAGTACTTAATGACAACTCATAGGCAAAATGCAAGTATTAAAATGAAAAATGGTGTCAAATCTCTACCGAGAACATGTTCTTTACATGACATGAAACTATCACCCGTTTATTTTTACATGACCTAGAAGTAGACATTATTGATCAGAAATAAGAAGAAAAATACAATAGTAGATGGATAGTTATAGAAGCCCATTGCTTCTATAACAAATTAGCACAAATGTTGTGGCATGTAGCAATGCAAATTTATTCTTCTATAGATCTTGAGGGCTGAAGTCTAAAATTAGTGTGTCGTCTGTGCGGTGTTCCTTCTGGAGTCTTCAGAGGGTAATCTGTCCCCTTGTCTTTTCTGGAGACTCCTGGAATCTGCCTGCCTTCCTTGGCCTGGGCCCCCTCCTCACATAATTCCAGCTGCTTTCTTCTGTCTTCACATCCCCTACCTCCATTCACCCTTCATGTCTCTCTCACATTTAGAGCCCGCCTAGATAACCCAGAATAACCTCCCCATCTCCAAACCCTCAATCAACCCCATTGGTGAAGTCCTCGATGACATACAAGGGAGCCCATGCACAGGTCCCAGGGATGAGGGCGCCGTCAACTGGGCGGGGGAGAGGGGGTTAGTATTCAGCTACCACAGTCCCCTTGGAAGTTCCTCTCTGTCCTCCCAAGAGTCACATCCCACCCAAATACAAAAGGCCTTTGCCCCATCCCCAAATCCCCCAAAGTGTCGATGCAAGTCCAGAATCACATTAAGCCTTATCAGTTCAAAAGTTCCAAGTTTCACCATTTAAATCACCTCAATGAGGAATGAGTGGAAATGTGGGATCATCCATCCTGGGACAAAATTCCTCTCCACCTGGGGTCTATGGAACCAAAACACAAGTTATCTGCTCGCAAACTACAATGCTGACAGGCGTAGGTTAAAGCTAGACATTCTTACTCAAGAGAAAGATGAGAGGGACAATAGAAGTCATCAGTCCCAAACAATTTCAGAATCCACCTAGGCAAATCTGATAAGGTTTCGAGGCCTGGGAGTAAAGTCTGGCTCTGAGCTGGCATCCTGGGCTCCTGGCTCCACCCACTGGGCACCTGACTCCACCTCCAGGCCCTGACTCCACCCTCTGGGTTCACAGCTGCACCTTCTGACTCACAGCTCTGTCTGTCCTCTGGGCTGCAGCCTCTCTGAACCATCCTACCTGTTTCCTGAAGGACAGCACATGTTTGCAACTGAGTCACCTTATTAGCCTATTTTCTTCCTGTGGAATGTTTGAAAATCTGATTGTCTCCTTTGAACTCATCCTCTCTCTGCCCCGGTCAACCCGGGCAGACAGAGCTTCCACTGGCATGACGTTCTCAGTGGTCTGTGGGTCTTCGCGTGCGTCTCGGGGGTCACTCCATTGGACACAGGGTCCTCCGCAGATCTTTCCCAGATGACGCGACCTCCATTCCCTGCTTTGCTGCGACGCCTGAAGTTATGCCTCGTCTCTTAAGACAGCCATTTGTGTCCTGAACTCTGACCTTTCATCCTTTGGAGACACCGGAAAGGGTTATGCCGCCACACTTTTGACTCGTTCTCCAGGGAATGCTTTCCTGAGAGTGATTCTCCTAGTTTTCACATTCTGTGCAACCTGGATAGGCTGAGGATTTCTCAAGTCAGGTCCTGGTTTCTTTTTGCCTGTGAGTTCTTCTCTCGATTTATCTCTTCCCTCTTGAGCTTTAAAAGGAGCAGCAAGAAGAAAATGTTGTGGGTGAATGAAAAAATATTTAACTCAGACTGAGGGAAAGGGGCGGGTCAGGAGGGTTCCTTGGAGAGCCTGGACTGACATGTGAAAAAAAAAGTTGGAATCACATTTTAATATTTCAGGGAAAACCATGAATAAAAGTTGCAACAAATGTTAAATAGCCCTTTCCTTTTCCTCTGTCGATCTGTGATGTCTAGTCTTAAACAAAAATGTGAATCAGTTTCTGTCACCACATGTTCCAATGAGACCATGGCTGGACACGGGGACAAGCAAACACTCACTGGCTGATTATTACTGGTTGTCTCTCTCATATATTAAAACTAGGAGAAACACAGGCTGAACTTGGTTGATGGTTGGCACTGGACCTGAAATACTCTGAGGCCGAGCAGTGGTATATAAGCATAACCTGTGTACCTGCTTAAAATAAAAATGTAGGGGTGTCCAACCCCCAGCCCACAGGCTGCATGCAGCCCAAAATGGCTATGAATGTAGCCCAACACAAAATTGCACATGTACTTAAAATGTCACGAGACTTTTTGTGATTACATGTCACGATGTATTTAAGGTGTGGCCCAAGACAACTCTTCTTCCAGTGTAGTGCAGAGATGTCGAAAGGTTGGATGCCTCTGAATTGTATGACTGTGTAATTTTATAATTTATGACATAGTTTTATGTCTTGAGTTCCCACATAAAAATGGATAAAGTCATTGTACAACAAAATGAAACTACACAGACAGCTTTTACAACAAAACTACAGGATAGGATATCCTCAGAAACCCCCAAATATCCATGGGTGGGGACCAATTGCCATCGGCCACCGAGACTGCTTACCACTAACGTGAGATCCGACAGAAGCAAGGTGACACTGACTGGCCCAATGGCAGTACAACACAGAGTCACGGGAACGGGGACTGGCCAGTGAGGACCACCGCGGGCAGTGGCAGGGGCCTGAAGTCCAGGGGTGCAGAGCAAGATCAGCTGAGGGGCTCGGGCAGTCGGCCCCTCTGAACTGTCAAGCGGACACAGCAGAGCTCCCTTCCAAAACAGGGGTCTGCCCTCAGGGTGGGATCCAGTTGGATCGGGACAGAACGGCAGAAACAAAGGACTGAAAGAATCCAGGAATCCAGGGGGAAAACAGATCGTCTCAATCCTGCCAATCACGTTGTAAGTATTTTTAGCACTAGACACACACACACAGGAGAAAAACTCTGACGGCAGACATGCTGTCTAAACCAACACCCCTGCTAAAAGCACAGGAAAAATAACTTCACAAAAAGTGAGCAAAATATAAGCGCCAAACTTACATGCCATAGAAACCTCCACATTTTATAAAGGAATCACATGGGATTGTCCAAAATACAGATACCTGTTTCCTTTTCCAGGTGATGTGGGCCATCAAAATATTATCTGCCCCCCAATATCCAAATTCTTTTCTTTGTTATGCAGCTATTCGAGTATTACCTATCTTAATAAGAATAATAAGCTTCTAACCACACTCTTTATATGTGTGTTTGACTAATTTAATTCTCAGAAGGTAGTATTTTTTTGTACTTTGTTCCTGCAAGTTCATCGGATCCTATACATTGATGTGAAATATATTTATTCTCATAGAAAATGGCTTACACTTCCACACGTACCTTGGTCTACTTTAATGAGAAAATGTAAAAACAAAGGAACCGAGGTTAAATCTAGTCGAGACCACATAGTGAGTGAAATGTGTTTCTAGACATAGCCAAAGGGGTTAAGAGAGAACTTAAATATACATGTATATTAAAGGTGACAGTGGAAACTATTGTTTAACAGATATAAGAAAATACATCATGAAAACTGATTAAGCTGACATACTTTGACTATAAAGATCATAACAAAACATAAATAAAGATAATTTCGATATCTGGGGTTTCAGAATTTCTATGACAAATGTCCTGTCAAAGTTACTTTCTAGGTGACAACTAAAAGCATACCGTCACTTGGAAAATATTTTATTACATTTTATAGCTTATATTTTTGGATGACAATTCAGCATGGTTTAGGTAGATTGGCATGAGCTGTATATAAAACCCCCAATCTCAATATATTAAAACAAAGCACCAGGGAAATGGCAGGTTAATATATAACCAAACAGAAAAATTCCATCTGTTCCAGTGTCAAATACATTTGTTACCAGGGAAATACTCAGGGTAGATGTTAAAATCAAATGATGATATGAAATGTTGCTTCCAACACTTAAATTATGCACGGAGGTGGATGAAACTGAGCGTGACAAACATACAGAAAAGTATTCGAGAACTTGATGTGTAAAGTGGATTTCCTACTATTGTATTTCTCACATTACATCCACTTTCATGAATACTCCCAGAATTTCTACAGTTACCATGAACAAAGGGAAATGCCGCTTTCAGAAGACGCTGCCTCACGTCGGATTTCTCTGCTCCATCCACAAGGCACACCCGATTTGTTCCCATCGGGCTTCTTGGACTTGCCAAAAAAGGTTTTCAGGCAAAGATAAACTTGGCTCATTATTGAAAGAAGGTGTTTTTAAGGCTCCTACTAAACTCCTTCATTTTGAAAAAGTAAACTTTGAAGCTTGATAGTGCAAGGAGTAAGTTTTCCATTGATAGACTAATTATACAACATTTATTGACTGTGTTTTGTCTCTCATTTCCAATTCACTTTAAAGAGCAGAAACTGTGCTCATGAATTTCACTTTGCTTAAATTTACCAGTACACCCACAAGTCACACCAGAACTAGGACAATTTTGTTTTCTTTTCTTCTTTTTAATTTTGTTTGTTAGTCTATTTCATTCATTTGATTCCACATATGAATGAAATCCTATGGTATTTGGCTTTCTCTGACTGGCTCATTTCACTTAACATAATGCTCTCCAGGTCCATCCATGCTGTCACAAAGGGTAAGAATTTCTTCTTTTCGATGGACGAGTAGGAATCCATTGTACAAATATGCCACAGCTTTTTTATCCACTCATCCACTGATGGACACTTAGACTGCTTCTAAACGACAGTTTGATTTTCTTAATGATTCTTTCTTGCAACCTGCACTCTGTGTCTGAAGGTGTGAGGTTCCTTCAAGTTCTGTGCCCAAGGACCCTCTCCTTGGGTGTCCAGGAGAAATCGGTCCTCCCAGATGACGTTCTCAAATACTTTCTCTGTAAGTGATTAAGAAAAGCAGTGCTAAGTGGACAGCTTCTTTTCTTCAGTTAAATCAGGGAGGTCTGAGTGTTCCAGAAGCCTCCACGGGGATGTGTTATGGAGGGTGAGTTCCTCCAGCGTGAGCTTCCCTACTAGAGATCTGGGTGGGGTCCGACTTCCCTCATCTTTGTGTCTGATTCCTCTACTCCGTCTCCAGCTCTTCTTTGGGAAGAAGGAAATTCTGGTCCACTTCTTTGGCTGCTGCAGCCCGAGCTGGCCGCAGCAAAGCGGAAGAGCCCACTGCTTGGTGCTAAAGGCCTGCAGTGCTTTCTCGACTGTGAGAGGGGAAATCGAGCGAAGACGGAGGTGGATTTGGTGGTCTCTGCACCTCACAGTATATTTCCGCCTCAGCTCTGAACCTAGCTGGGCATCTGAGCACCGGACACCTGCCCCAAACTTGCAGGCCGCAGCGGCCTGCCTACCATGGCCCGCTGCAATCTTCTTTCTCATTCTTTTTCATTTCTCTTCTCAGTGGTTCATCTTGATCTGTTCACTTGTGCCTGATAAGATTGAACAGCTCACTCTCTCCTTTCCACTTCTGCCTGTGTGAAGTGTTATAAGCTGTAAATCGCCCTGGTGTCTTTCATCACTCCGTCTTTATCTAAAAAGTCAGTGCCATGTTCTATAGTGACTTTGGCATAACTCTGAGCGGTATTCAGTGCTGAAGGAACTTTGTACCCGTATGGGCTAGTACTGCCTAGACTGGAAACAGCAAGGATATTCTTTGCCTTATGCCTTTGACTCAGTCTAAGGAGAACTTGCTAAAGGGGGAGCAGAGGTGTTGGCGGTGAGGACAAAGCTGAGAGGGAAGATGGGGCCAGGCACGTGGAGGACGCCAGCAAGCTGCTTGTGGATAATCTCCCCTCACGTGTTTCTGCTGCATGTTTTGTTGGAATCTGTCCCTCCAATAACTTTCTGTTTCCAGTCCTTGAGGAGCCCACCCAAACTCTCATTGTTAACTTTGCTTGAGCAGTCATAAAAACTGAACAGTTTTGAATAGGCTGATGGCACTAGGTCTCAATCACCTCGCAGAAATTCAGTGCCACTGATTTGTAAGTCGCCGATGCTAAAGGTTTCATCTTGTCTTGCCTCTCCCAGTAAAAATCCTTCCTTCGGTGGTCCCTTGCAAAGTCCCCAAATACAGTCGTGCTTGGAATGGTACCTCGGCAAAGGATCAATCTGGCCCTGGCAGAAAGGTGAACCTTGGACCTCGCTGTGGGGCCTGGAACATCCCCATAGATGTTTATGTGCAGATTAGTTTTTATAGGTAAATAGATTTTTTACATATTTTATCAGTTAAATTAAGATCCTTCATCTGTTTTAAACCACTTAAATTTATTGTTGCTATCATTTTTATATCATCTTCTATAATTCTACTTTTGCTCTTATTTTACTGTTTTCTTACTAGCACATAAAATTTATCATGTGCATATAGTATTACAAGTTTTGAAATACCGGAATAGTCTTTATACACATTATCTTTGAAAAAAGAGCTGAACCCTTTTGTAGCTTCTCTCTTGCCTTCAGACACTCTCTGTCTCTCTTTTTCTTCTTGAAGCTAGAGTCCATTCGTTTTCTCTTTTTTTCTTTTTTCTCTTGTATGCTAGTTTGCCCCACAGTTAAACCAGTTAAGATGTTTTAGTACCAGTTCACCTTTAATTTTGGTGTTCTGTATTCTAATTTGCTTCTATCAACCTTTTCCCTATCCTTATGATGTTGCTTAATTAAATCTAATTGTCTCTTTTCAAAAACAACAGCCACACTTAGTGGATAACCCATTGTTGGTACAGCACTATTCCTACTCTTTGATACACCAGGACTATTCACCCTTGAATGCTCATCACTGATCCCATGAGTCTTTTCTAGAAGTCTGTAGACATAGTGAAATAAAACCTGTAAAATATGTATTTATACAAGACTATAGAATGATCACTTTGAATAAGTCAGGAACGTGTGCTAAGTGAACTAGGTTCTAGAAAATGCAAAAAGAAAAAAAAAAAAACATTGTTGAACTCCAAATGTGGAATTCCGCATTTTAAGGTTCTGGATTACTTCTTAGAGTGCTTTATTCAGGAAAAGGTATTTTAATAAATTATTTAATCAGTATTCATTTGATATGTTATTCTATTGTGTATTAGCATTGAATATTAAGGTTAAAAATTGTTAATGTCTTTTAGTAGTCATTTACATTTATACACTTACTTGGAACACAGCTCTTTAATTTCTCTCAGTGCCCAGTCTTGGGAATTTGTTTACTTCCTGTACTTCCAGAATGTCCTCCTTTCTCCTGCCCTTGCTGACCCAGTCACCCCTCATTCTGGAATCTTCTCTGGGGATTCCTATCACTTACCCAGTCGATTCTCATTTGTCGTTTTCTCTTGCTCTTATTTATGTGCATTTTTTAAATTATTCCAGTTCTCTGCTGCTTCACTTATCAGATTTTTCTCCAAGAACAATTCTACTACGCTAAATTAAATGTTTTCAATGCTGATTTTATTTTTTTATATAGAAGAAATTGCTTTAGTCTTTTCTGTGTTCATTGCTAAGACCTAGTTTTGGTTTACTAAGCATAAGCACGAGTTGTTTTTTAAGTTTCTAGAAATTTTCCCTGGCCAGGTAGCTCAGCTGGTTAGAGGATCATCCCAATACACCAAGATTATGGGTTCAATCCCTTGTCAGGGCACATACAAGAAGCAACCAATGAATGCATAAATAAGTGGAACAACAAATTGATGTTTCTCTCTCCCTCTCTCTGTCTCTCCCCCCTCCTTCCCTCCCTCCCTTTCTCTTTCTCTAAAGTCAATTTTTAAAACAGTTTCTAGGAATTCACATGAAAGTTTCTCTTTAGGATTTCATATTACCTTTAAAATTCTTTTATTTCTCTTTTCTCTTTGATGCTTCAGAAGATTTTGTTCATTGTAAACTGAGAACAAATATTCTTTAAACTAATACTCTACTTATTAGCTTGCTTACTTCTGGGGAATAGGGCTTGAAACAGACTTAAAAGCCTAAATGTTTGGAATCAGGAAGGAGTCCAGCTTAAGAAGTTCCCTTTTCTTGCTCTCAGAACTCACATAATTGCAGAACACACCCCTGTATTTAAAAATATTAAGACGCAGTTCTTGATTTCATGTGGGCATTTCTCTATCCCAAGAAGCGAGGGAATGAATGAACAGAAACGTGCCCATAGAAGCTCTGTTAGAATGTACAGCACAGCACTTTTCCAATGTCCCCAAGCTAGTAAACAAACCAACCAAACAAAAGCAGTTCAACAACAGTGGAATGAATAAATTGTGATAGAGCCACACAATGGAATATTAAACAGCAGAACTAATGTACAGACTACTAATAATGCGTATACTCCCATGCATAACATCGAGCAAAAAAACTGCAGACACACAGAACCACACTGATGGTGTGACCTTTGGTGAGGAGAGGTCTGACAGGCAGGGGCACAGGGAGGCCAGCTGGGGACTGGTACCAGGCTATTTATAGCTCTGGAAAGGAGCTAAATGAGTATGTTCACTTTGGGAAAACTTATTGAGAAAATAACTTGAGATGTGTGCACTTTTCTGTCCACACGATAGACCTGAGTGGGATGCAGGGGCCGGTAGCTCATCACAGCTGGATCCGCTGCACAGGTGTAGCTAATGATCTGCGTTGTCTGTGACTGATGTGTTTTCCAAAGAGAGCATATCAGACGCCACAAAACAAGAATAGGTGCTGTTCCATAAAGGAAGAGAAGCTCAAACAACTCTGATGAGGGGTCAGAAGTCACTTCCTGAAGGAATTGCGAGTGGAGAGGACGGTGGAGGGCACAGAGGGGGAACCTCGAGGCGAGCAGGGAGGACCCCATTCCAGCGCTCTAGGGAGACCCCTGGGCCTGACCATGGTGCCCTAAGCCATTTGGTGACTCTCCTGTGTTTGCTAAGCATGAACAACCTCAGACTGGATGTTATCTTGGACAATGAACTGAGTTATCACATGGGGGGAAGAAAAGTGCGAGCTTTTCTCATCATGTAGAAAAATTATTTTTGGAGAAACTGTAGAAGTCAGGGTAGGTTTTGGGGCTTCTGATTTTTACTAAATAAAAATACAGTGGGCACAATTTTGTTTACAAAATCATTAGCATGTTGGAAATTTGAGAGAGACAAACATCACCAAAATGGCAAAATACTTGCAAATTGCGTGTTATGAAGATTTCCAATTCCCCAAGCTCCTTATTGATTTATCTGTGCTCTTATACTTTTTTGATAAGAAAGATTAGCAATATTGTAAGGAATGCAGGTGTAAGAAAATACAAGAAGAAGGAAAAATTATATGCACCCACGACTAAGGCGCCCTCCTGACCGTGGATGGAACCTGTCTGCTCACTCACAGAAACAGGCCCTGCTGTGGCTGGTCTGATCTCCCTCTCAGCAGTGTCACTCAAAGAAAAAACAGAAATCTCACCAGTCCACTACGTGTGGACTTCATCCATCAGCCAGCATGCATAGCCATGTCTAAAACAAGTCAACGATGATTGCTGTGGGATTGGAGGGCAGGAAATCACATAGAAAGCAGGAGTCCTTCAAGAGTAGCAAGGGTCTGAGGCCCACATCACTTTCCCAGCTTTGGCACATTATACAAATATGCACCTGCCTTGAGTACTTCCCCAGATCTCCTCCACTCTCCAAAGAAGCTGGGAGAGCTCCTGGAAGAGCAATGGTGGTGGAAATAACCTCTGTTCGCTCACCCACAGTGGGCCACCCCATTAAATACACTTGTTTTATTGCAGTCTCCAAATGCAAGCAGACGGAATCAAATGAGACAAATATAAAAAAATAGAATGGATTCATGTGGGAAAGATCACTGCACACATACTTAGTGAAAATTTTCTCATCTTATTACAGTTGCATACTAGAACAAAATTAATTTCCAGATTTTCAAGTCAAACTGCACCAAATCTCTGGCATTTCATAACCCAGAACAAAGCTCTGACTTGGCAGCATTAATCAGTCAGCAAAGTCTGCAGAGCAGCTTGAAGACCCCGGAGCCTCTCTCTGTGGCTCGCAGTATAATTCTCATGGTTACCCTCCTACCTATACAGAGCAAAGACTTTGAGCAGAAAGCCTTCAAAGTAATAGGACATTTTTCTGTTGTTGCTGGACTGACTCATTCCCAGGTTCCTGTACTCAGCTGGATTAACAAGAAAAGAAAAAGCAAAAGCCACAGGAACAGAGGCTTGGAGAGAAATGGTCACATTTTTTTGTCTTGTGTTGGGTGGGGGGACCTATCTCATATCTTGCCCCCAGTACCTAGAATGGGCTAAGGGAGCTAGGGCACAGGATACATACTATGAATGGAAGGCAGTGCACCCAGCAAGTTCACTATGCCCTTGCTGTATGACCTTAGACAAGTCATTTCCCTTTGTCTGAACTCTATAGTGTGCCCCTTGCAAGGGGTGGCTGGGAATAATACCTCTTCCTGGGATTGTTTCAAAACCATAGTTAGGTGATGCCTATGAAAGCCCTTTGTGAACCCTAAAGAGCTCTGCAAACATAAGGGATGCTGATTGGAAGCTGCCTCTGTCCGGGTGGTTCCTTCTCAGAAATGCCCCAATATTAACATTTTAGTGGTTAAAGAAAAAGAGTGTTCATATTTCTCCTGGGTACTTTTCTGCTGCAGAAGTTAAGTAATCTAAGTAGAAGGAATATATTTTTCCTTGACACTCAATAAAGCTATTTTCATTTTAATTGGAAAATAGTAGCACATAAACATTCTTCTTTTCCCTGAATTGACCCTTCAGGGGAAAATAAAGTTAAATGTTAAAATGTTGTTCATCACTTGTCTAGTGGAAAACTCTGGAAGTCAGATGAACCCTGTCCTGGTCTTGCTGTCCCCTCTCTCTGTGTCACCTTGGACTGGTCACCGCCCTTCCCATCAATCAGTTCTGTACAACAGTTATTTACGTAGATAGCCCCCAGGACGCCAAGTTCTGCGATAAGCTCAGTTTGAGAAACAAAGAGCAAAAAACCTAGTCCTTTACCCCCGAGAAGCTGACAGCTTAGTAAACTGTTCCATGCCCCAAACAGAAGCAGTAATCCCTGTGCGCCCCACTTTCAGGTGTGCTTTGAGGATGTCAGGAGGGCTCAGGAGAGTGCTCGCCAAAGCTGAAAGGTGGCGTGTCGGTGCAGAGCGGGGTCGTTCCCAGCTGTAAAAACATCACCTGCACATAGATGGTTACAGAACACTTAACAGAACTCAGCGGAGAAGGGATTAATGTTTATGGAGCCCCCGCTCCAGACAGAAGGTCTACATGGATTACTTCATCCACATGACAAACTGTGTAGGTGGATATTAATCACTGCTTTTGACCAAGAGGGAGATCAAGACTCATCAGTTGAAACGACTTAGCCCACAAATCAGAGCCCCTTCAAACCAAAGTCAGTCCGGCAGCGAAGACTCCACACAGACCGCTGATACAGGTTGTGCGCTGCTACAGAAATCCGTGCGTGTTTTCATCAGGAAAAGGAGTCACCAAAACTTAACAAGCAGCCATAATCAGCTTTTGAAATGGCCGTGATTTTTCAAGTTATTTTTAAAAACAAAGGCATTTGAAGGACAGGGGCATACTGCGCTATCTTAATAGGGCAACATAAAGGAAAAGGTATTGTTTTCTTAACTCCTAAACACAACTGAAGCTTGGAATAATGTTTATGAGCAAAGCTGATGCTGTTTACTGAATCCTCGAGTAGTTTGAATGGATCGGAAAGCTGCACATTTCGGAGCTCACACGGTTAAAAGAATCACTTAGAGAGGGCTTCGTGAAATCAAAATTTCTGCAATGCTTTCTGTGTGGATTAGTGTGCCGAGCCAAATACAAAAGGTAAGCTTAATGCCCAGCTGTATTAAAGTCAAGAGCTTAGCTATAATATTCTCTCTCCAATCAGGTATGGATTTACACAACATTTTACCGTGGCTGTTATTTTTCCTAGCTAAAACTCACAACTTAATCCACCAGCCTGAAAGATGGTTGAGTTATATTGGTATGAGTTTCAGAATTTGCTCTGAACCTACAGAGCGGAAGGAGAGAGACTCTGGGGGTGTGCAAAAGCTGGCACCGCTTAGAAGCAGCTACCAGGGGAATGTATAAATCAAACAGCCTGGAATTATAAATATATAATGACTGTTTAGGAAAAAATTAAAATGACTGAATATTTTGCTGACCCAAATGGCTAGGAATTAACATTTCTCCCTCGCAGCAGGAAGAGAACTAATATTTATCCAGCATCTTCTAAATGCCAGACCCTGTGGTACATGCTTTTTATACATTATCTCATTTACTTCTCACAAAAAAAAAAAAACCTATGAAGCAAGAAAAAATTTGTTTACGTTCCAGCTCGAAGCTGGAAATTCCAGCTGCTAGAGCTGGGATTTGGAATGCAGACAATGATCCAGAAGCGCAGGACCGACAGCTAGCAGAATCGAGATTCATCTGCACCCCCATCTCTTCCTGTGCTCTGCAGTCCACTGGCATGCTGGGTGCCTCCGAAGGTCACATCTCTTCTCCGTGTGCCATTTGCAAATACACTAAAGGTCTGAGAGGCAGTGCGTTTCCAGATAGGTCCACCCATTCATTTAACAAAGAATTACTGAGTGCTCACTTTCTGCCAAGTCCAACGAAGGGCACCACCATGGTAGAGAACACACATGGCTTGCTTCTTGTGGCGCTTGAGGTTGGAATGATCTTAGTTTGGGAACCTGAGGCCTCTCGCAATGCCCCAGAATTGAAAAGAAACTAGACCCCACATCACGAACCAGACGTGGTGAGTCTGTCACTCACTGTCTGGTGACTTGGGCTCAATAGGAAGCACCCTGAGCCCAGCTGTGTCATCCATAAAATACAGACAATAAAAACTGTACGGTTTGCCTGAAGGTGGCACTATGAGGAATAGACAACATAATGCATATGAAATTGCTGTGAACATTCAAAGGCAGACAGGTGCGTGCATACATAGAGACGTGAAGGGATGTTCGTTCTGCCCACTGAGGAAGAGAATACATTTTCAGTTTACTTTAAAAAAGCAATTATGTGACCTGGTGATAGTTTCTCCCAGACAACGAAGTGTGCTGGCTCCTGCTCACGAAGACATGTAGATAATAAATTGGAAAACAAATTGCAGAAGAGAATAATTCATTCATGATTTCAATTATTTGATACGGTAGTACCAAGGCAACTTGGAGCGTCAGAAAGTGTGACTTTGGGTTTTCTACCCCGTGGGTTAGATATAGCCAATCATCCCAAATCCTTCTGGGAACAGGGCATGGTGAGAGTGTGGGTTAACAGAAAGATTTAACACAAAGAGAGGCCTGCTGTCCATTGTCCCAGGTATCCCAGTGGGCAGGCAGTAAGGATGGAATGAGGCACAGGAGATGGGCTGTATTCTCGGGGAATCTGGAGTCTGCTGAGATATGGAAAATGGCCAGACACTGCCCACTGCTGTTGATGGCTAAAATAGGGATACGGGGTGCCACAGAGGCGTGGTTGGAAGGCACTTCCATTCATCCTAGTGCCTAAGATGATGGTCCATCCCTAAACCGAAGATGGAGATGGAGAGGTGGTTACCAGGTGAACGCCAGCACTTGGTGGTGGGAGACGGTCTCAAGCAGAGAGAAAGCCTAGTGCAAATCCATGGAAGCAGGAGAAGGCAGGGAACGCTGGAGACCAGACCGGGTCACGGTGGTGAGAGTGGCAGATGCAACAGGAAAAGCACAGGATGGTTTGCAGCAAAATAGGCGATGGGACAAGTTGACAAGGGAGAGGTGTCTCGTGCACAAAGACTTGAGAATGTATTTCAGAATGTGCAATTCCCACGTAGTAATGTAACTGGCGCAAAAGAGGCTTTGAGTTTGAGTTTGATTTTGTCTCAGGAGCAGGAGGAAGGGCACCATCTGACATGCCCTTCAGAGGCACTGTGCTGGTTTCTGGGTGGACAGTGGGCTGGGGGAGTTAAGCCAGGAGGCTGACTAGGAGGATGCTGACATCCCTAAACTGTAGCTGCTGCGGAGTGGCCACGACCCCCACTGATAGTGAGTGCCACATGGATACTCCACAAGCTGAGTAAATAGTTCGCCAAGGACGCTGAGCAGTAATCGAAATGCCAGGACATGGCGTAGAGATGAAGGCAGGTGTTTCCTTTGGCCTGGGCTGTCAAGGTGTCGGGATTGGACTGGAATAATCTCCCCCAACCACCACCAAGGCCTCCAGTTATACTTTCCTTTGTAATCCTCCCTTGTTGATATGTTTATTGTTTTTAGAGCAAGAGGGAGAAAGGAAGAGAGAGAGAGAGGGAGAGAGAGGGAGAGAGAGGGAGAGAGAGAGAGAGAGAAAGAGAGAGAGAGAGAAACATTGACATGAGAGAAATGTTGATCTGTTGTGCCCTGACTGGGCATCAAACCTGCAACCTTTTGGTGTATGGGACGATGCTCTAACCCATTGAGCCACCCAGCCAGGGCTCCAGTTATACTGGAGTGGGGCATGGGGATGGGGTGGTGGCCAGTGTGGTTGCCGCCCTCTGGTGAGTGAAATGCTAGCACCACCCATGCAGGACGCTGAAGGCCCCCTGGGTTCAGGGCACACGTTTACTCAAAGCGGGCAGGGGGCTGTGCAGAGGGGGATGCATCCGTGGCTCGCAGCCCGTCTCTGCCTTTCCATCTGCAGCATTCAGACCGTCTCCACTCACACACGCTGCTGCTGCTGCTGCTGCTGCTGCTGCTGCAGAGCAAGGGGCTGCTCGCTTCCCACAGGAAGGGAGATTTACTCGTTTCAGCGGTATCATAACATTGAACAGCTGGGCGCTGCGTCTCACCGTCTCACTTCTCACACGCTTCTGCTTTGTCAGCCGCAAGTCCCCCCGCTCAGCGCCGGCAGAACCAGAGGAAACGTGCTGCAGAAGCAGCCGCACTGATAAACAAAACATATAGGCCCTCTGGATGCAAGTGAAAAACCCATCAATTCATTTTTCTTGTCCTTTTCCAAAACGAATTCTAAAAACCAGTCATGCTAGTGTCGAGCCTTGTACCTGAAAGATCTCGCGTGTTTTCAGAGTGGCGGTGACCACTGACCTGATTTAATTCATGACTCCACAAGGTGTGTGTATGCTCAGGGAGGTCCCGTTACACAGCCAGAACATGGAAGTGAGGCTGCTCAAAATTCACAGATTCATTTAATAATCGCCGGCACTGAAAGGCAGGTCACTTGCTGGGGGATGAACTGCCAGTTCCTACAGCAGGACTGCAGGCTCTGATGTGCTGAACTGGAACCAGCCCCCTCACCTAACCATGCAGGGGGCGTGAAGGCGACCTTTGTTCTGAGTCAAAACCCCACACATAAGTCCAACCACCACTTTGTATCGTCTGTGGGCTCTTTGTTGATGTTGGGATGGTAATAATAATAGAGCAGTAACAACAAGACCATATGTGAGCAGCTGAGGCATCGTGGTTGGTGTAACCAACAGTCCCAGCAGCAGCCATCACGAGGTGACAGAGTGCGCAGCTCTGGGTGGGACTGTCTGGGTGCAGAGCGCTGGCTCCTGTGCCCGCGGACTCCAGGTGTTAGTCCGGGAAAGTCACCCACCCTCTCTGCTCCCCTGTGTCCTTTTTATTTTTGTAATAACTCTGTCCTTCATGTAGGAGAAAATGACACCATCTTACAGGGATTCGTTGTCAGATTCAAAGAAGACAGACCGTAATTTGCCGTGTATAATGCGCACTTTCTTTGCCCAAATTTCTGAGGGAAAATTAAGGACACACATTATACATGGGTAGTGCTAATTCTGTGTCTAGATAAGTGTTTTTGATTCTTTTATTTATGCTTATGCATTAAAAGTATAACTCTTAGAAAACAATAGCAATATCTGTGTGCAAAAGAATACCCTGGGACACGATCATTGGTTTGTTTCTAAATATAAATAAAAAATAATAATTGGAATTAAAACATTAAAATGAAAGATTTTTTCCCCTGAAAGTTTGAGCCAAAAATGCGGGTGTGCGTTATACACGTCGAAATACGGTATTAAGTGCTCGTAAAGTTATCTGGCATCTAGTAAATGTTCAGTAAGTATTGACTACAATCATTATTTAAAAAATATATACACGTATCCCTATTATAGTGTTAAAATACTAGGATTATCACTGTCATTATTGTTATTTCTATCATTATGGTGACGACGGCCCCGTGAGGCGGCTGAGTAAAGCTGTGCAGTGACTCGGCTGGAAAAGCGCTGAGTCGGAGCTCGAACCAGCCCCGCCCAGGACCAATGTCTGTCTGGCCTCCTGCACTCGCTTCCTGTTGCTCTCGCAACACATGGGCACCAGCTCAGCAGCGAAACGGCACGCATTTCCTATCATGCAACATCAGAGGGCAGACGTCTGGCACAGATCCCGCTGGGCTAAATTCCAAGGGTGGGAAGCCCGCGTCCCTCTCGGTCTCTAGGGAGAATCCATCCTCTTGCTCATTCAGGGTGCCGGCTGAACTCAGTTCCTTGTGGTTGTCAGACCGAGGCCCCCACGCCCTTGCTGGCTGTCAGTCGAGCACTGTTCCCGGCTTGGCCAGGCCAACCCTTCTTTTCCTCATGATTTCCTTCCTTCATTGTCAAATCGAGCGGTGCAGGGTTAAGTCTCTCTCTTGCCTCCAATGTCTCCTGCCTATTTGGTCATCCCATTTCTCTGACCGGGTTGCTGCCCTCCCTTCTAGGAGCCTGCATGATTACATGGTGCCCATGCAGGTAGCCCAGGGGAGTCGGCCTGCCCTAGGGTCCATGACCTTGGTCCCAAGTTCTTTCTACCATGTAGCGGGGCACATTTACATGTTCCGGAGCGAGGGGCCTTGGCCTCTTTTGGGGGCCGTTTCTCTGCCTCCCACACTGTGCGCCTCTGATTTGTGCTGGGGACCTGCTGGAGTCGGAGCAGTAAGGCTGCTGGTTACAGAATGAGAGGAAAATGAACGTTATGAGCAAGAGGGTACAATGAATCACACTTCCGAAAAGGCAGTTCTAACGGCACACCACACACGAGGCCACTGGTGAAAGCAGCAGTGTGGGTTCAACAGGTCCGTTTTGAGAAAGAAATTTAAAATTTATTAAAGTGGTAAAGAGGGAAAAGTGAAAAAAACTGAAAGAAGTGATGTTTAAATTTTAATTTGACAGTGCTAAAGAAGTTTTCAGTTTAAGTGAAAGAATTATAAAGAAAAGATGAATGGAGTTGCAAATACAATGTGTATACAAGAAAATGTATATCGAGGGATTGACACCACAAGTTTAGTAATATCGCTTACAAATCACTAGGATGAAAACTCCTATAACCATGTGCTCATAGGAAGCACTGTCAAAACAGCCAATTCGCGTACATGGAGGCATGTCAGCAGTCAGTAAATGCATGCAAACTCTCATTCCCAAATTATTCAAATATCACATTTAGGCAAAGATAAAAATTTGCCTAGATGAGAACATTTTCCTCGTGATAGGCCTTCTAAATGTTTATGTCAAGAAAATAAGCAGAAATATGCACCAAATATGTATAAAGATAATCACCAGAGCATTATTTACTTATAAAAGAAGAAATTGAAGAAACGGATACAAGTGACTAAAATTATTCCCTGTGTTCACAGTGAATGTATTAGCTAATCATTGTTTCACGTTTGGGGCCAAACATGTGAACAATTTGGGTATTGAAAGAAAACAAATGAAAAATCTATTCAAAGCACTTTGAAAAGAATAAAAATCAAGCTGTTGAAATTCTCCTAAGCACAGAGATTTGAAAAGCAGTTTAGGAAAGACATCCAAGCCATAGTGAACCCAGCAGAAAGCTGCTTTAAATCCTTTGGGAGAGTTCAAGGTACAAATATAAATAAAAATAAACCAGTATGTGGAGTACACAGGCTAAGACTCGAACATGAAGCAAGCATATAAATGCATTTGGTTTCATGAAGATTAGGGCAAACACGAAATTTAGAAAGATGATGTCATAAATTGAGTTAGATTCAGTCATCAGTTTTCATTTGATGATTCAGAATTAACAATGATTTTTCATTTGATGAGGAAGATTTATGGTACTATAAAAGATTAAAAATATTATTAATTAATATAAAAGGCTTGGTAGAGACATATGATCACTCACTCAAAGACCATTCAGTATTGGAAATGAAGCATATTACTTTACATCCGGCAGAAATTTATAATACTAGGTTGATAGTAACACTTAACTACAGGAAGAGAATGTAAATTTCACTTGAGTTCACACTATGAGTAATGGATAATCAACTGAGGAATAATTGCCATCATAAAGCATCATTATTCTTTCACTTTACCTCCCTTTCACTCGGCACCTTTGCACAGTATCGAATACAATAAAACTTGATCAGAAATAAAGACACGGTCACTTCTCACTGGTGTCTGAAAGCGTCTCTTGTTCAACAGCAACAGTCTTAACAAGACCATAAATGGTCAGTTAACAAAGTACGGGAGCTATAAGGCACATAAATTAAAGGGCGTGTGTTTTTCTTCCTTCAGGGTGTTTACCCAGAAAGGAAGGGGCTATAATTTTCAGAAAAATTAAACATGAAGGCATTTTCACGTGTAAAAACAGGAGTATTTGATCATTAGCATCTTCTAATGAAAAGCATTTCATTTTCTCCATTATTTCTCTTCTAAAAATTCTACTTTAAAAAAAAAAACGACCTTTCAATGCTGTCCAAAAAATAATTACCAGTAATCTGCCTTTCGGATACGGTCCACATGCTGCAGCATTGTGTGTGGTGTGTGGACCCCCATATCCTGTGCCAAATTTATGGTTTTTGAGTCTTGAAGAAAGCGCTCTACTGTCTTGTGGAAATAGTACGCTACCGAGAACAAGAGGAATTGATTAGGAAACCTTTGACATTTTTTTTTATTCCCACCTGAGGACATGCTTATTGATTTTAGAAAGAAGGGAAAGGGGAGAGAGAGAGAAGGAGAGAAACATCCATGCAAGAGAGAAACATCACTCGGTTGCCTTTTTGCACGCACCTCCAACAGAGATGCCTCAGTGCAGGCATGTGCCCTGGCCAGGAATCAAACCCACGACCTTTCATTTATAGGATGACACTCTAATCAACTGAGCCACTCTGACCAGGGCTTTGAAACTTCATTACTCTTTCCTTTTTCCTTGAAGCAGTATTCAAGGAGGGGGTTACAACCCCTGCCTCAGCCAAGTACTGTATGAGGATGCTCAGGGGAAGTCAAAAAAGACAGGTTTTCCCCAAAGTCCAGGAATATAACCTTCTGATTATTTGGGATCTTCTGAAGAGACATCATAAGAACATTTTTTAATCAGTATTTAATTATATTCTGGGGAATTCATGCGGATCACCCAGGGGGGACTCTGTTAGGAGTCTCTCCAGGCAAAGTTCTATGGGAACATGCAGTCTGGATCTAGTGTCATCAGGGAACGTATGACCAAAAGGCCAAAGACCTAAAATGAGGATGTGACAACCCACAAACATATGACAATGCATCTTAAACTACACTGAAGCCCCAGGATGAGAAGAAGGGAGAGACGATTGTTTCAGTGACTGAGATTGTGAATCAAGTCCCTTGCACACTTCAGCTCCGCCAGCTACACCTCAGCTGGAGTGGAGCCATTCCTACGCAGCCCGCAAAGACTTCCGGCCCAGAGATCTGTCACAAGTTTGCATGTCCTAAAAGGTCGGGGACCACTAGGGGACAGCACTAATGACAGAGCACGCTGTCGTGAATTCACAATAATAACTCGAAAACCAATACAAACTGCAGAATTGAAGAAACTAGGGGAAGGTGGAGACATACAATAAGCACATCAGCCCTCCCTCCTCAAGCAAACGTTCTTTGCTGCACAGTAACAAAGATAACTGAAGACCGTGCTGGAGTCGCGCCTAGCAGTCTAATAAGTACTTGGCCGAGGCTGGCTTGCCAGTCAGAGACACGACAAGTTCTACAGCAGATGGCGCCTGATTTGAAGCACGGGCCTTATTGTTTATTGCCTTCGAATTTGCTTTAGAGGGTTATTTTCGAGTGGGAAAAAAAAAGAATTTCACGGGAGGAATCAATCAGCCACTGTGAATTTAACTTAAAGTTCGATCATGCCTTAAATTCTTTGTTGATTTCTCTGGAATCAAAATATTACTTTCTTCGATACATACAGCCAAAGGCATGCAAATCCAAGCAATCAGAGCGCTGTAGTCTCCCGCCCACTGAACAGAGGCCAACTTTTCTGAGAGCGGAATTTTACCAGTTAGGGACCCCTGAGCTCCAGTCCTCTCCACTTTAGTCCACTCTGCCATGAAACATGAGTCATAGCGCCCACCTTGTCGGGTTGTCATGAGGACTAATGGAAATGCCTGGTGGATTTATTCAGCAGCCAATAAAGATCAGACACATAGGGCCGGTGATACTTCCCAGCATTCCTTTGCATGAGTCTATCTGAATAGAGAGTTCTACTTTTTGGTTGTCAGAGGAAGGAGAAGAGGGCATAGGG
This sequence comes from Tonatia bakeri, assembly GCA_004024845.1. Classification (NCBI taxonomy): domain Eukaryota; kingdom Metazoa; phylum Chordata; class Mammalia; order Chiroptera; family Phyllostomidae; genus Tonatia; species Tonatia bakeri. Next base: position 125,468 of record PVIA01002836.1, on the reverse strand, counting down.
TGAGCAGAGGCAGTGGAAATCAAGGTGAGAAAGCGAGAATACATTTTATGGCCCAGCCACCCCAAGTTCTGAGAAAGAGGGGCAAGGCAGAAGACATGGGATCATTCTGACAAAGGTTGGTGAGGGCCTGTGCAGTCAGCCACACTGCAGGGCTCAGGGGACAGGGTTACAGAGAGCGACATCCTGCCCATTTCTTTTTCATCCAAAGTGGCAGCATTGAGCCAGAACGTAGCACAGACCAGAGGCTCCAGCTGCAGCCGCTTCAAAAAAACCAGAGAGCAGTGGCTGTGGGTGAAAATGCCTCTCTCCACATGTTTCTAGGCAATAAATGCCTAAAAGGATGCTCACGCAAAAGAATAGAGGTAGAATTCCCTTGAGCAGAGAAACGCCTCTTAGAAATTCCAGAGTCATGGAAGGACTCGGCAGGCAAGCACGGAAGGCTGCCCGGCAGAAGTGGAGACACTGAAATCTGGACCTTCCTGTACTTCATACCACCTGGGGCATTTGTGTTACCTGCCCTCCCCCATCATATTTCCGTTTTTTTCTTTTTACTCCAACTGCAGACAAGCTCCTGAAGGACAGATACATATCTCAAATGTTCTGTATTTCTCACATCACCCGGCATTATTCTGGGCACAGGTTACCTGTTTAATACATTGTTTAATACGTTCTGTTGATGTTCACAGTGCATAGGGCAGAGGAAATGATCGATGAATACATGAGAGGGGACTTTAGAAAAAAACTGACAAACAAGGTGTGAATAAACCACCAAGAACAGATGACATCCAACCAAATGTTTTTGAAGCAGTCAGAGGACACTGGAATCACTGGAGAGAATGTTCCATCCTTCATGAGCAATGGACTAGCAGTAGACTAGCAGTGGACTAGCAGTGGACGCTGCATCCACCACGGGCACACCGCTGCCTTACGTCTAGAAAAGACTCAGAGAGTGACCTAGGTTTTGGTTGGTGGCTACCAAGCTGAAAATTATATGATAAATGTATGCTGTGGTAAAATTATATGGTAAATTATATGAGAAATAGTAGTAATGAAATAAACATCTTTGAGTTGTGTTTAAAAAAATAAAATGGGCCAGAAAGTTTCACTCAGTTGTAGTTACATATTCAGGAACAGGGGACAGAAGGGGAGCCCATGGAAATAATTTATTTCCATTTTTTAGTCTTGGGAAAGCTGCAGGCCAGTCAGGTCACCAGAAGGTCAGAGAACATGCTTACTCAAGAGGAGAGAACTGACTTCAGTGGAGCAAATCAAGGTGTGGTGGCATGGTTTTCTTTACTTGTGTAAGTGGCGACATTGAGGAACGGTGACAGAAGACAGGTGTATTTAATAGCTTCATACCTGATTTCAAAGACAAAGCAAATGACCTGAAAGAATGAGTGAGCTTTCACTGAAGAGCGAAGACAGGGAGGGTAGAGGGGACAACATGTGCCAAGGACGCAGTGACTGGCTGCTTCTTGTACCAGGCACATCGGGGCTCCAGTGGGAAGCGAGTGGCAGGAACAGAGCTGGGCCAGGTTACAAAGGCCCTTGGAAGGGTGACTCTGTCATTCGGGGAAACAGGGGCATGCAGCATTTCAAGAGTGGACTGGAGGTGAGCCGTTAGTGTTTTTAAGAAAACAATTTTGGAAATAGGTACGAAGGGAAGTCGGGAGAGGTGAAGAGGTAGACAGAGATTAGCCATAATTAGAAGGCGGAAGTGACAGGGCTCTGATCAGTTTTCAGGCAATGAGAAAGGAGACTCCACATTGACTTGACTGAGGCATGAGGCAGAGATGAATAAATTATAGGAAGACAGCGGGCAGAGCAAGCTCTAATGAGTTTGACACGTGTCCTATTTAATTAAACAGAAACATCCAATTGACAGAAATGTAGTTTCATAAAAAGTTAAGGGTCTAGACTTACACATGGAATAGTTACAATCTCAAGGATACCCATGTTACACTAAAGTTTTCGAACAGTCCTTATCGACCACAGCACTGGGAACTTCCTTCCAGTCTCTCCTTCCACCACTTCCAAGGCAGGTGTTATCATCTCCCCGCTGGGTTATTTGGATAACCCGTTTACCACTCTCTCTGCTTCTAGTCTGTTCACCTTCCACATCATCTGCACCCTGCAGTCTGTGGTTCTCAGACAGCGCATTCCCCCAGCTAGGGAAACACTGTCTGCTGTCCCCTCTGGGACATTTATGTGTAACATCAGCACTTTCTGGAGGCCTGGGAGGCCACACAGCTTGGAAATCTGCTTAACTTTGTTCAAGTCAGCATTTCTCAAATTTATTTAACTATGCCACACACTTTATTATTTATTTTTATTGTTCCAAGTCAGGTTCTTAATACTCAAGAAACTGACTTGGGACCACAGTCCACTACATACAGTGATAAACGTGCCACTTTCTTCCTATCACTCTTGGATGAAAAGGAACATTTTCTAGTTTCCTGGGTCTTACAGAGTGAAGGCCAAATGCACAAGTTGTTCACTCAACACTCTAGAATCTAACACAGAGGCATCTTTTAGGTAGACTCCCATTCATCTGTCAACCTTGACCCAGCTCTTCCCTGGGAAGTAGGCACTCTGAGAGGCTACTCTGACACAGAGTCATTCCAACATGGCCATTTTCACTGAGAGTTCGTGATGTGTTTGTTTGGGTTTTTGGCAATAGACAAGTTAAAAAAAACTTTCAACTATTTCAATTCTGGAAAACATATTTTTACCTCATCTTTCAGTCTCCCCTCATCTATAAACTCTACCACTTTATGGCTAATCCAAGGTCAAGAGTAGAATAACACGGCACCAGCAATGTGCAAGGCAAGAAAGGGGTTAAAAGTGAAATGCCTGCGAGAATTGTCACGGGATGTCCAACCTGCAGCCCACGGCTGCATGCAGCCTAGGGTGGCTATGAATGTGGCCCAATGCAAAATTGTATACTAACTTAAAGCAGTATGAGATTTTTTTGTGTGATTACATGTCGTAATGTATTTAATGTGTGGCCCAAGACAACTGTCCCTCTTCCAGTGTGACCCAGAGACACCAAAAGGTTGGACACCTCTGGTAGAAGAACAACCACATAGAATCAGGAGTCATGTCAACACACTTATTTTTCTCAGGAAAAAACATGTTAATCAATATAAGCTCAGGGTTTGTCTTTTCTCCTCCACATTAACATAGTTTGTATAGCCCGTCCCTCGGTCTTTGATTTCTCACCTAAAATATCCTTTCTAAAAGGGACTAGATGAGTCAAATAGCCAGATAACGGTACTTTTTGGTACCTACTTACACATGTGGAAAATTGCTCTCGGTAAGCTTCCTGCCTTTGTCAGTGCCGTCTTATTGAGAACATTCAGCTGAAGGAGGAGGACATATGGGGGACAAGGCAGAGAGTTGAGTCATGGTATGATTAATCTCAGCATCACTTTGCACAGAAACTTTTCAATAATATTTCTGTTATTTCCCTTCCTAGTTGATGGCAAACATACATTTTATTTTGTCAAATGATGAAAAAGCATCAGGTGTTAAACTCTTAAATTGCTAACCTGGTATTGGTGGTTTTCTTATTAAAAAAAAAAAAAGTAATGCTTCCTGAGTGGTGGGAACAGGGGTTAGGAAAGAAGTCAGAATCACAGACGTGTGTCCCAATGTGACTTACTAATAAAACAAGCATACAGCCCTGCCTGGTGTGGCTCAGTGGATTGAATACTGGCCTGCAAACCAAAAAGCCACTGGTTCGATTCCCAGTCAGGGCACAGGCCTGGGTTGCAGGCCAGGTCCCCAGTAGGAAGCACACAAGAAGGAACCATATGTTGATGTTTCTCTGCTTCTCTCCCTCCCTTCCCCTCACTCTAAAAATAAATAAATACAATCTTTAAAACACACACACACACACACACACACACACTCACAGCCCAAATGAGTCTACATTTCAAAATTTCCACCTTACAGGCTCATCCTGGCCTTGTCACATCTAGAAGAACCCAAATCCAACTCCAGTAGCCTTGAAAAAAGAGTCGTGCAATTCTCTACCAACAGAATTACCTTGAAGACCTGGGCAGGCAGCAGCAGCCCATCACCCAGAAATGCTCCAGATGCCCTATCAGCCCGTTACCCCTCCAGCTCCTCAAAAACCTCTTTGAAGGGCAGCTGCTACTCCTCAGTCTTCCTCTCTGAACATCAGTCCCCTTCCCAGACCCCTTGCCTTCCTGATAAGTCCTTTTCTTCCTTCACTTACTATATCCCCTTTCTTATGTAAATCAACTGAACTTTTCAACTTTCCTCCCTCCAGTTCTTCTCCCTCGGAGATTCTCCCCAGTGGGAGACAACTCCCACAACCTGATCCGCACAAGGTCCGGAAGGTGAACAGTGAAAATGCAGCCTCCTTTTCTGCAGACATGAGAAGAAAAGCCAATGAATATTAGCCATGTGATATTTTTGTCACTGTCCTATCTATTCTGCCAGAACCATTCTGAAGCAAATTCATCAAAAAAAATTATATATATATATATAACACATCAAAATGGCCATACCATGATGTCCTGCTTTACATCCTGCTGCTCTTAATGCACTTTGTACTCCAGCCAGCTACTTTCAAACACTTATTCTGTTACAGCTGAGCTTCTGTTCCAGTATTTGGGCCCTGCCAACCTGCAGTCACTTCAAGCCATACCATGTCCTCACTTACTCATTCAACAGGAGTCTACTGAGGACTAGGGAGGGGAGATGCAACCAGCCAGCCAGACACCAGTCTAGCTTTGAGGATGTTTTCCATCCCGCTGACGTGCAGTAGGGCAATAATACCTCATGGGGGGCTTTTAAGACAGGGTGAGAAGTTTGGATTTCATTCCAAGCATGGGGGAAGCTACTGGAGTCTTCTGAACTGGGAGTTTATATAAGCTGATTTATATGTTTCAAGCATGTTCCTACTAGTTTTCTAGATAGAGAAATTATATGTATTCCTCAGTGTTCAATTCACACATTCCACTTCTATCATTAGGCCATTTCTTACAAATCCTAACCAAAATGTTTTCCCTTATTGTGAATTTTGCTACAACATCAGGTTTAGGGACAAAATGGACTTGAAGGCCAAGTTTCAAAGTGAGGCAGTCTTGGATCCAAATCCAAATTCCAGCACTTAAAACCATATGACATTTAGAAACCTACCTAAACTTGAGTTATGGCTCAATTATCTCTAAAAGAGACATGGTAATTCTTGCCTTACAAAGATGTTAGAAGATCAAATGACATCATTTATGGAAAGTCCCTAGCACAGTGTATGGAACTTTCCAAGAGAATTTAGAAGATTTGTTTCCTTAATTCTACCCATTCCCACTCATTCAACAGATGCCTACTGTGCTCCCAGTGGAATGGGGCGGCAGCTGAGAGGTTATGATGCTCTTGTCTGCCTAGAGTCTTCGATCCCTCATTTAATAAAAGAAAGAAAACATGTTGGCGAGGTCTATAATATTGGGTTAGCCAAAAAGTTCATTTCGTTTTTTCCATAAGATGACTCTAGTAGTACTTAGTTGTCTTAAACTTTATTCAAAACAATTTTGTTAGATCATATTGTGACAACTGTCACATCAGCATGCATTAAAAAGAAAGAAAGCTTATCAAAATTGGTGAATTTTGTGCAGCCATTTTAATATTGAAGATGGAAGAAGATACGCAACATTTTCAGTGTATTATGCTTTATTATTTCAAGAAAGGTAAAAACGCCACTGAAACACAAAAAAGGTTCGTGCAGTGTATGGAGAAGGTGCTGTGACTGCTCAAACGTGTCCAAAGTGGTTTGTGAAGTTTCTCAGTACTACTGACATTTCAGCCAAATAACCCTCTGCTGCGGGGCTGTCTTATGCATTGGAAGGGGTTTAGCAGCACCCCTGGCCTCCACCCACTCGAAGCCAATAATGCAAGACAGCCAACATGCTCAAAATATCCAAATCAATAAAGATAATGGTGAAAAAGAAAAGTGTTTATTTTACTTTACAGAAAAAAACTAAATAGACTTTTTGATCAACCCAATACAAGGTATACAGTGGTGAATACTATAAGCAAGGGACAGACTAACTCTGTTTAAGCCAAAATGAGAAGGTCTTTCTCTTCTCTGCATCTCCGCCTTCCACTCTCTCTTCCTGCTGAAGCTGTGCTTCTTCAGGTCATGCCCTCAGTGTATTGGAAAGTAAATGGGCACAGCAGCTTCAACTGCCTTCTGCTTACATGAGACTAACAGTGTGTTACAGTAGCAGGACACCCCCAAAACCCCAGGAAACACTTGTTCGGCCAAATTAGAATTACAGACCCATTCTGTACCTGTCACTGAGGTAGAAATGATGGAATGCTTTCAATAATCTAGGTGTAAAAACACCTTTCCACAGGGGGCTGTAACATGTGGGAGAAGCCCCACCTAAGCCACCAGGTCCAGGGTGTGCTGTGGGTTGATCTGTGTTTTCCCTAAAATGACCTGGCCAAGTCCTAATCCCTGGTACCTGTGCCAGTGACCTTATTTGGAAATAGAGTCTTTGCAGAGGAAATGTGAAAGATCTTCGAGAGGGATCATCTGAATTTAGGGTGGATGTTAAATCTGAAGACTGTCGCCCTTCCTGGAGAAAGGAGAGGAACAGAGACACAGGGAAGAAAGCCAGGAAAAGACAGAGGCAGGGGTTGAAGTCATGCTGTCACATGCCAAAGGCCACCAAGAACCACTGGGAGCCAGAAAAGGGAAAGAAGGAGCATGGCCTCACTGGCACCTTGATCTTTAATTTCTGGCTCCCAGAACTGTGAGAAAACACATTTCTGTGGTTCCAGCCTCCAATGTCAGTTCAGCTGTGTGTGTGGTACACGGTCACAGCAGCCCAGGCCAACGCACCCAACTTCTACTACTGCTTCCACAGCAGCTTCCAACAACCAACGCCCTTGTCCTCAAACAGTACCAGGCACTGATCTAAGGATGTGATGGGTATTCATGATCCCCCTGAATTCCAACAGAAACCCCACAGGTGAGCACTCTCATCTGCTCCATTTTACAGCAAAGGCAAACCAAGCAACAAATAAGAGGCGTGCTCACACACATGGAGATTTAAGGGTCTAGGTTTGGAGCCAGGCTGCCACCTGCAGAGTTCTCAGCATCCGTCCACCACAGTCTGTCAAAAACAAAGTGCACCTGAGCTGTGGGCTGGCAACTCAAAAGCAAGCAGTGCCTGATGCTTTTCAGGGGGTCCGATGGCCTCTCCGCCCTGTTGCTAACTGTCAACTGGCTATTCTTTCCCCTACAGACCAAGTTCCTTGGAAGGGAAGGCTATTTGCCCAGTTAACCTGCCCCTGTGATTTTTATTTCCTTTTCAAGTCCCAGGATGTAAAAGTTGCTATCTCCCAATAAAAAGAGAGCTAGCCATTGTTTCATGGAAAAACCCCTAAAACCCGGCCCGATTTAGTTTGGCATATGTGGGTTTTTACTGCTCCTCTTCGTCCTCCCCCCAACCCCCCCCCCCACACACACACATCTCCTTGCTAACTTCACAGTGTGGAGGTCAATTTCAATTCTCATTCAGGTTGAGGCTGCGCCCATGGTTCACCATGTTCATTTATTTATTTTTTTCTTTTGGCTTATGTTTAGGATGGGAACTGCTGCAAACCCATGTATTATTAAGTTCCTCCTTGGACTTAAAACTGTGCTGAGCCCTGGATTTTACCAGAGAGACAGCAGTGCTGCCCTGTAGGAACTCTAAATATCAGGGGGAGCCATCTCTGTCTCTCTAATCTACACAAACAAGTACAAGCCAATCCATCTCTGCGCTCAAGTTCAGAGGCGCAGTCTATCAAAGCCACGGCACCGTTCGGGGATCACCGCTTTCCATTTTAAATGGAGGCTAAACTCTGCTGGTGCAGACGTTGCCTTGGAAGGAGAATGTGCCCTTTCCTGTTTATTCCAGAGGCAGCAGTTTTATGAGTTCTGCGGTAACACTATATTTTTGCAAGGGACAATTATGACCATAAAGGGAATTGGGCGGTAAAGACTACAGAATCTGCCGTTAGGCAAGAAGATGACCTTTTTACTCATCTAGCTTGCCAAGTTGGAGCAGGTTCTTAGCATTTAGGAGAGATTTATGGCCGTGAAAGGAAGCCTGACTGCTAACCACAAGACTGAAAGTCCTTATTTCTTTAAAAAACAAAAACAAAATCAAAACTACGTGCAAACACTAACAATGTGATTCATGTTAGTTCCAAAACTGTATTCACTGGTCCCTTCCTCTTGGGCACAAAGACTTAGAGTGTCTTCCTCTCTACTCCATGTAGGCACGTGCAGGGGCATGTCTGCCCCTCCACTCCAAGCAGTTTCCTCCCAAAGGACTCAGTGTTCTTTAAATATTAAAAAATATAATTAACTAAAATGGGTGCATTTCAAGCTAATTTTGGGGTGATAAATATATTAATAAATAATATGGTTCTGCATTTTAAAAATAAAAAGTACTATTTATGAAAAATGAAAGGTTGCCAATAATTTTTTTCTAAAAGTATCAAGATTACCTTAAAACATGTTCACAAGCACATACATTATGGAGTTTACAAAACAATATTTAAAATGGAGACCAACAGTGGAGTAAAAATAAGAAGCAAAGTGTAGGACCAAGCACTATGAGTTGAATTGGGCCCTAACCTAAACCAGTGTATGGTGCCTCTAGAAGACGAGGGAAATTTGGGCACACAGACACGCAGGGCAGGGAGTCAGCAAACGAGGCAGAAACGGAGCCACTGCTGCCACAAGTGGAGAGACCATGGAGAGACCAGGAGCTTGAAGAGAAAAGGGCGGTTCCCACCCTATAGGCGTCAGGGGGAGATGGCCTTGCCAACACTGAGCTTTAGACTTCCGTCCTCCAGAACCGAGGAAGAGTGAATTTCTGTTGTTCTCAGCTACCCAGTTTTGGTAATTTGTTCTAGTAGCTCCAGGAGAGGAACACACCAAGCAAATGACATAAAAACAAATACAAAAGCCAATAACTATGAAAAGTCTTTTTAAGCATATTTTTAATGACTGTGTTTGCCATTTTCCATGTTGCCTCTGTCTTTGCCACCGAATACCCAATTCTCGATGAAGCAGCCAGAATGTTCTACTTAAAAAGTACCTGAGGTTCAGTCAGACTCCTGCTAAAAACCAACCAAAGCTGCTCCATCAGGATCAGCTTGGTTATAAATAACAACAAACCTGGTATCAGAGGCTTAAACAAATAATGTCACTCAACGGGGGATGGCAGTTATGTAGGTCGGGAACTCAACGGTGCCAGGAAAGACTCTCTGTCCTGTGACATCTATTATTGAAAGTCTGAAAACCCTTGATCTACATATTTTGCCTTCTGTTCTAGTTGTTTCAAATGGAGGTGAGTTCTGGCCCTTGTAACAGATGTCCAAGGTCCTGTAAGACAGAGATTTTTAGTTGTGATATAGCATTATGTTCTTTTCCTGTAACTTCTGTCTCTACTGAGATTCTCTATTTGTTCACCAATTCTATTTTTATCTTTTGCCATAAATCCTTTAACATATTTATTATAATTATAGTCCTTTTCTGCTCGTTTCTACTTCTGGGACATCTGTTTGGTAAGCTTTTGTTGATTTTTTCATGATGATCATAAAAATTATGGTTTACAATTTTCTGCCTCTTTGCATGAGCTAGTAATTTTTATTTGTGTCTCAGACATTTGAGATGGCTTGTTTACACTCTGGATTGTGTTGCCTCCTCTATACTGAATTTTGCTCTGGCTGGCCGATAGTCCCCTCTCCATTCACTTATCGATTTACTTATTGATTTGTCAGAGTTTGTTACTGACATAGGGTACAAACCTTGGGTGCTTTTATGTGTTATAAATATCTGTTCCACTCTGTGATTTGCCTCTCCGTTCTCTTGACAATACCTCCATCAAATGCACCACAACCAAATGGGGTTTATCCCAGGAAGGCAAGTTTTGTTCAGCATTTGAAAATCAACTGAATTCATCATATTAACAAACAAAAGAAGAAAAATGATATCTTTTCAATAGATACAGAAAAAAAACTTGATAGCATCCAGTATTCATTAATGACATGGAATAGATCTCAGCAATCTGAGGATTCAAAGAGACTTTGTTAACTTGATGAATCTCCCTATGACCCCGAAGAAGTCAAGGGTTTTTTCTCTCATTCCTCCTATTGAGCATTTAAAAATCGGGCAAAAGATTCACACAAACACTTAGCCAAAGGGAATGTATGAATGAGAAACATGCACATGAGAAGATGCTCCCCGCCATGTTATCAGGAGAATCTAAACTCAACTCACATGAGATACCACGACATGCACAGGGTCCGGCATGAATAACACCCCTGTTTTATGTGCTGGTAATCTATACCAAATCTTTTATTACCAGATCATAAGCACGTAATTCTGTAACATAGCAATATCACACTGAAGCACACCATATGACATTTTAGGTGAAATGTTCAAATTGCTGTCCATCTTGTGCGAGACCTTCACGTACCCTACCGACCACACTCAATGGCGTTACTTTTGCAGGACCCTGTATATTAAAAGTGGCTAAAATAAAAAATTAACTTGATCATTCTAAGTCCTGGTGAGGATACTGAGCAGCCCTAGTGGTGGCAATGCAAAGTGCAGTCATTTTTTCAAAACAGTTTAGGCGTTTCTTATAAAGTTAAGCCTGTACTTACCATGGATCCATACGGTCCCCACCCCGTGGTATTTAACTCAGAGGGGGAAAAATATATATATGTCTACAAGAAAATGTTCACGAACATTTATAGTGGCTTTACTATAATCACCCAACACTGAGAATATCCCATCTCAAATGCTGGTCCTCTGGTAACTGGTAAATAACTATGGTACATACGTAAAATGAAATATTACTCAGCACTGAAAAGGAATCAACACAGCTTTGTGCAACAACTGGGATGGATCCCAAATGCATCATGCCAAGTGAAAGGAAACAGATGCAAAATGCTGCATATTGTCTGATTCCATTTGTATGACATTCCGGAAAAAAAAAACAAAATCATAAGGACAGGAAACAGATCAGAGTTTGCCAAGAACTAGGGAGAGAGGGAGATTGCTCAGAAAGTATCAAGGGGGAACCTTTGGGGATGGGGTGATGGAAATGCCTTCTACTTCAGAGTGATGGTTGCAGAATCGTATGCATTTGTCAAAACTCAAAGAAAGATACACCAAAAAAAGGTGAATTACATTGTAGGAAAATTGCTCTGTTTTATCTCTTTCTGCCTAACAATGTATTCCAAAACTTACAGGCTGAAAACAACCCACTTTTATTATCTCATGATTTCTATGAGTCAGAAATCCAGGCTCAGTTTGGCTGGGTGCCCCTGGCTCAGAGTGTCCCCCGATGAATCGCTGCTCACCAAGAGCCCAGTAATTTGCATGCAGCGTTTTATTTAATCTTCACAGCAGTCCTGGGAGCAAGACATTGTGATCTCCACTGTTACAGATAGGGAAATTGAGGCCTCCAGAGACTAGATGGCATGCTCAAGATTACACAGGTGGCAGTAAACAGTGGAGCTGAAATTAAAACCAGCCTCTCTTAGACTCCTTAGCCCAATTCTCTTTTCATTTAGCATCTTTATCTGAAGTACCACCATCCATTTAGTTAGTTATTTAGGCCTTGTATTTACGGGATAAATAGAATTTCTTGGTCTGATTTCACATCTACAAAATTATACTAAGGAGCTAGTCATAAAGGTAAACAAAGATTCAGGTAAAAGTGATGTTCCTCATGATATCGCTTAACAACCCACAGAAAAATAAGCAGCTTAAGCCTCTGAAGTTGGCAAGTAGTTAAGAACTTTATGAAATACAAGGGCATTCTCAAGCACTAATGACATGGAAAGCGTTCACTAAGTTTGTGATGTTAAGTGTCTTTAAGTGCTAAGAAGCTTACAAAGTAGCACCTTGACGTATCATGAGATTCTACTCAACACCTGAAATATTTTTAATGTCATTGTCAGATTCTAAAGTTCACCTGGTTCCTAGCAAAGTATGTCCCTCTTCTTTTCCCAAAGATGATTTCAATAACAGAACAAATACAAATATAAACACACTCCATAGTTTCCAGGGAAAACCAGAACGAGGCCATCCACTAAAAGCACTGAGGAATAATCTGAAAATATAAGGGAGATTGATTGCATTGAATTAAGGACAGAACCTTAGAGCAGCAAAAAAAAACCATGCAACCCCATCAGGTAAAATAGGACCATTTCTGAGGAGAAGAGAATTGTCAGTAGGGAACCTGGATCCAAGGTGCAGAATGGAGTGAGACTAAACCAAGGAGTAGCCAATGTGGTTGTTCGTTCAAAACAAGACCAGGGCTCCATGTGTCTGGCTGAGATGTTTCCCAGGGAACACTGAGAAATTAACTCTTGAAATAACATAGAATACGTTCCTTGATAGAGTTCAAGAATAGACTGAAGCCAGAGAAAGAAATAAGTGGGTTCCTCAGGTAACTGTAGCTGGGAGTATTTACACCCTAAACTTCGTAGGTTCTGCCAGCAGGACTCACAAAGCTAGCTCTTTTCCTTCCAGAGAGCAGGTTATTAACCCTTTACCAGAACGCTACACACATATAGCTGCAAGGGAAGCTGGCAAATGGTTTCTTTTTATACATTCTTAAAAGCTGAACACATTGCCATCCCATATTCTGCTGGCAAAAACAAAGAGGGGGGATGAAATGGTACAAAACTAGCAGCAACTAATGTAAGGGTATGTGTAATTTTAGTTCACAGAAATGAAAAATCGGACTGCTAAAGTAATTTCAAGTCTCTACACAAAGACCGAGTTGAAGAATGAACAATACTTAAGACAGAATGAGCAGTCTATAAAGATATCGGTATTTCTTCGCAGTGCGGCACAAAATAAGAAGTGATGTAAAACTACCAAGAAAATGTAAAAGACATGGAAGATAACTCTGAAAGATCCCGTATCAAGTGGAAATTCATACACAATATAAGTATTCTACAAACAGAGAACAGAAATAATGGAAGAAGAAAAAAACAAATTCTTCATATAGAAAATGTTCCCTTAGAGACACATGTCTTGGATAGATCTTTGGGAAATCTGGGAAATCAAAGGATGAAGAGAAATTCTTAGCACATTCAGGATAAGAAAAATAAATTACTTACATTGGACTGAGAATCAGGCTAGACATAGTCAACACTTGCTAAAGAGTGGGAAGTGGGCAGGCATTCAGCTATGGATGGAGTGTATATTGGGGGAATTTGGCAATTTCCACAGAAGTGTAAAAGTGAATGTCCTTTGAGCAATCAGTTGAGTAGCCTGGTATCTGTCCTTCACAAGTATCGGCACTAATACGTAAGGACATCCGTGACAAATCCATGGACCACGTACAGTAGCAAAAACTAAAGTCAGCCTAGAGTTTTATCGGTTAAGAACAATTAAATCAATTTTAATATTTCCATGTTATGAAAACCTATGTGAGCCATTAAAACAATAAGTAATATCCTGTCCAAATGTGCTGATGTGGAAGGTGCTATCAGATATTGTTAAGTGAGGTGCAGATTGCAGAACAATGGATAAATTTGTTTCTGTAGAGGAAGGGCAGCAAATACATGAGAAAGTGTTAATAGCCATTAACCTTAGAACTGGTAGAGAAGAGAGGAAACTTCCACTCTTTATTTGATACACTTGTTTGATATTTGATTTTCTCACAAGGAGCAAGCCCTTCTTTTGAAATGTCTTAGAAGTTATAATAGGTTACATTCATGAGCAAAGGCTTGATTTCCAAGCATTAGAATGTCCAAAAGGCTTTAAAAATATAATAATAAAGACCCTATGTCCTTATGAGCTATAATTTGTACGTTCAGGCATAAGTTATGACACTTGATCAGTTTGGTTATATAAAAACTAAAATTACAAAACACCTCCCCTACACTAAAAAAAAAAAGGTAAAGTTTATCGTCAACAAATGCCATACGCTGAGATGAAAGACAAAAGAAGCTAAAGAGATAAAAACCTGTGACACGTACAAAAACTATTAATTATATCTACATATAATATTTAAAAATATAAAATAGAAGAAAGGAAGTTTAAATCACTTGTTACAAATTATACAGCTATGAAAGCACAGATATGGATTAAAATAACCATTTTGTATAAATAGATACAGATTTCGATATATAGAGAGCTATTCCACACATAGGCATAGAAACTTGTTACATTTGTACATATTTTAAGAGGTGAGAATACAGTATATTTCATATGCTTGCATTTATGACAGACATAAGGTATATGTACATAAAAAGATGTCTGAAAATACACTAAACTCTAGCAATATGTATTAAGTAGGAAGCATTGCGCAGTAGTTACAAGCTCACTCTGCAGCCTCGGCGATACTGGGTCTGGCCTCTACGGCCGTGTGGACCTGGGCGAATTAGGGGTGCCCTCTCCATGGGAAGGGATGAGAAAGGGCTGGCAGGTAGGGTGAGGGGGAGGCAGGGCAGCGTGAGCCACACCCAACTGTTCATCACGGAATTCATGGGAGCCAGTTTTCCTACTTGCCATGCATTGCTATTGTTTAAATTTCTGTAATTAGCAGGAAAGTGCTATTACAATCAGTAACAGCAAATATATTTACATTTGCAAAAAAAAAAAAAAGAAAATGAGATGTGACTCGTTTTGATTCCTCTCTCCAGTGAGTGCTATCAGTGTTCAGTTTCTGGAAAAGACAGCCTCATGTTTTCATAGCCAAATTCAAGGCCATCTGCTTGCCGGGGCCCTCCTGAGAGGGGTCAGCAGTGAGCAGCATGTTCAAGGTTCTGTCTGGGTCAGTGCTGCCTTCTAAGTGCTTCACTCCGTACCTTGCCTCGGTGCTTCCACCCTGTGAGATTCAAAACCAGTTTCAACATTAAGTGACTTGTTTTTTTTTGTTTTTTTTTGTTTTTTTTAATTAATAAGTTTTTTTTTTTTATTATTATATTTTTATTTATTTATTTTTAGAGAGGGAAGGGAGGTAGAAAGAGAGAGAGAGAGAGAGAGGGAAACATCCATGTGCGGTTGCTGGGGGCCGTGGCCTGCAACCCACGCATGTGCCCTGACTGGGAATCGAACCTGCGATGCTTTGGTTCGCAGCCCGCGCTCAATCCACTGAGCTATGCCAGCCAGGGCTAAGTGACTTGTTTTAAATTGGCATTTCCCTCACGTGCCAAAAATAATGAGTGTGGATGTTAAAAGTAGAAAATGAATTTGATAAAATATTTTCCCTGCCTAGAAATGTTTTTGGTAGTTCATTAACTGCAAAAGAATCCCCTGCTGAACACCGAGATACTGTGCAAGACCCTGCCTGTGGGGCGAGATGCTATGTGTTCACGTTTTAACGACCCTGACAGAGGAGAGATCAGAGGGGCGTCCACTAATATTCAATACATAGTCTTCATTTAATGGAAAAGAGCCGAAGCGTGAATAGTCCGAAGTATCAGATCATTCAAAACACGTGTGGTTTGAGTATAGCTTTACTATGCAGCTATTTGCAATAATTTGAGAATTTACTCCCACTCACATTATGGAACCAGGTGCTGGAAACCCGATGCAAGCTGCCAGTCCCTTTCTGATTCCTCTTGTCTGCTTCTCCTGATCTCCGAGCTAGTGATGGGTGTCAGCCCTCGCTTCCCAGACTGTATTATAATTTAGGATTTGCCAGACCCTAAAAAAATTACAGCTTTCTTTTTTTTTAATCCTCACTGGAGGATATGTTTATTGATTTTAGAGGAAGAGAAAGAGAAACATCGATGAGTTACATCATGTACATGCCCCAACTGGGGCTCGAACTTGCAACCCAGGTATGTGCCCGGACTGGGAATCGAACTTGCAACCTTTTGGTGTATGGGACGACATTCCAGCCAACTGAGTCACCCAGCCAGGGAAGCTTCTTTGCAGTCAGGTTCATTCACAGCTTGGACACGAGACAGCTTATTGAACTGTCGTACAGATCTGATTCACAACTGCACTGTAAACCAGTCAAGGGCAGGAAGTGATGTCATGTTTACATTTTTATCTTGAGAGAGTAATGCAGTATTGGCAGATCATAACTGTCTCTTTGTTGTTGTTGAAATTAACACAGTTCTGGGCCACAGTGACTTTATACTTCACGTGGTATGAAAAGAGAAATCTACGATTTTATTTCAATAGAGATATTCTTCCTCTCCAACAGGCCAGGTAAGAAGGTCAGCAAGAACACAGTATAATTGCAGAAACTGGTTTCTTTTATTCCTGAGTACCATTCAGGTCTGAATTTATATTTCAGCTTTATATTATATCCTTAATGTTTAAAAAAATGTGTTATTTTAAGATGAAGCCAAAATTGGTTACAATAAAAGGTTATTCATTATTCTGAACTAAAGCGGGTTTTGTCCATTGGGTGGCTATGATGCTCTTATGGAAACCTGAACTATTTGGTTCTGTTTTGCTTGAGGGGGGAAACAATGCAGAGAAGAGTAGGAGAGATTTAATAAGATTAAGCGTATTATTCATTCTCTACACCCCTTCCACCCTCAAGTCCACCCCCAATTCTATGGTGATGATTAATTTTCCTATGGAAGCAACAACAGCAGCAGAAAATCCAGAGAGGGAAATATTTAGAGCCAATTATCAGCACTGCCATTAACCCTGTATCTCCCAGGGCATTGCAGAGAACATTTGAGTCTAGCCCACTGCTGTTTCTTCCCTGCCTATTGTCCACGAAAACACCTTAGTGCGGCATTCAAGTGCACTCCAGTGACTATCTTAGGAGGTACCCCTGTCTATTCCTTTTATTCCTTGACATCCCTACCCCTGCAAAAATGTACAAGGTAGAGGCCTAGGCAATAAATCAAGGACATTTGTCGGCTTGATTGAGGAGATTTTTCTTCTTCCCATACATCCTGCAAAAGGCAAGCCAATAGTCACTATTGCTAAATGGATCCCTCTCTTTGCATGATGGTGTACTTGTCTGCCTTCTTTAATGGGACATGGTTTTTCCCTGCTTCAGACAGCTATCTTTGAGTTCCACTGCCATGATAGCAAGGTTTTGCCATCCCTGTCCCATCAGGAACTTCCCTTATGCATGTGAACAACAACAAAGAAAAATCACATCCCTCCACACCCGAGTCCCAAGCCTCCTAGCACCGTCTTGCCCGCACTGCCGGACCTGGTATCTGGAAAGCTGCCCACCCACAGCGGAGCAGCTACACATCACATCTGGTGCAACAGCCGTGGAGGTCCTTTTCCTCTTCAGACTTAGAACCTCGTTCATCACCGGCAAGCCATTTAAAGTGTTTAAATTACACTCTGTCCTGGGCTTCAGGAAGGTCCTCCTTCCGAGGCGCTGTTTTCATGTCACTGTAGCTTTGTGGGTGGGTGCACCCTAGTAGGGGCTGAAGAGCAGCGGAAAGTTCATTAAATAATCGTTTTGCACATTAGATGCACCTAAGAAATGCATTGGAAGACTTAAAATATTCCAGGGAGCATGTAGTCAGAGAAGCAGTTTGAAATATGATTTGAGCAAGTGTAAAAGTATATTTATCAAATGCAGACAATGAATCTGTGTATTTCAAGGGAAAATACTTTAAACTTTGACTTTACTTCCCATTCATCATTATCACCCAAGCTTTAACCTTTCATTTCTACTGCAAATTCACCACCATTACTTTGCCTCTACTATATTCTGCTTAAAAAGTGTGTATGCACACACATATATACAGTTTATAGCAAATACTAGGTGAAAATTAAACTGAAAATGCATTAAATAATGAAAGTTAAGTAAAACAAGTTTTTAGACTGCACTATATTTCTGAATTAATTTAACAGCATAACATTATAATAATTATTCTGCTTTCAAATACATATTAACTAGCTTGTCATTTCTTTCTCACCAATAAAGTTATACACATTATATATATATGCGCTAAAGGATGTCTGGTAAATTAGTACATTGAATATTTTGTTAGTGTGATTAGCAAAAACTTGATATTTAAAGCTACCAGCCTCTCTAGATCTACCGCTAAGAAACAGTACCCCTAGGTATTACTGTTTTTGCTTTGGAAAGAATCTTTAACATGGCCTCTTATATAAAATATTTAAGACAATAAGTTCCCTTTCTATGAAAAAGGCCTCAACTAGCCAAAACCACACTGAAAAAGAATAGAGTTGGAAGATTCAATTCACTCAATTTTAAGATTTCACACAAGCCATGATAGTCAGGAAACCATAGTATTATGGGGGGAAGACATATCTCCAAGGAACACAACAGAGAACCTGGAAACAGACTCACACAAATATAATCAACTGGTTTTGAAAAGGTGTAATTAATTCACAGAAGAAAGAAGAATCTTTTAACAAATGGTGCTGGAACAATTGGGTAGTCACAAGGAAAAGATGAACCCAGCCCTGATTGGTGTGGCTCAGTGGATTGAGTGCCGGCCTTTTAATCAAAGGGTCGCTGATTCAATTCTCAATCAGGCATATGCCTGGGTTGCAGGCCAGGTCCTCAGTAGGGGACACATGAGAGGCAACCACACACTGATGTTTCTCCTCCCTTCTTTATCCTTCCCTTCCCCTCTCTCTAAAAGTAAATAAATAAAATCTTTTGAAAAATGAAGTTAGATATAACTGGATGATACCAAAATCCAAGAATGCTAAGGTCCCTTATGCAAAATAGCGTTAGACAATGCATACAGTTGGTGCTCCGCATCCCTGGGTAAATACTGTCTTCTGTTCGATCTGCAGTTGGTTGAAAGTAGGGATCTGAAACCAGGGATACAGAGGGAAAACTGTGTTTTTACTGAAAATCATCCCCGTTTAAGTGAGCCTGCACAGTTCAAAACTGGGTTGTTCAAGGGTTAACCATATATGGCATTTTGAGTAGAAAAACAAAAAGCAAAGAAAAAAGATGTATTTCCCAGGAGTGTGGGGTGGAAAAGAGGTGAACAGGTGAATCACAGGACTTTTACGCACTGTATGCATTGGTATGATATTGGAACAGTGAATACGTGACATTTTGCTGTTGTTAAAACTCGTATGACTGTACAGCACTGTGAGTAAACATTAATGTATGCGAGTTAACAAAATATATTTAGAAAGGTAAAGGATCCTAAAATGGAATGTGAAAGGAAGAATCTGAGTCTTATGACTATAGGGGATGGAGGCAAAGATGCTAGCCTAGCAACTGGGAATGAAGGAAATCCATGAGAGCCAGAAAAGAAGTGCTCAAAATTAGGAGAAAAAACGATGGCTTTGTTTTGGAGAGGCCCCAAAGCCAAATAAACAAGTTCCCAAAATGGTCAAAGCTGGGATAATTTGAGCAACAAAATTCATGAAGTATGGACTTGAGATAATGTTAGCAGTAACAGTAGTAATCATAATGTATCGACGTTGGTTCATTAATTGTGACAAGCATGCCACACTAAGTTGTCAGTAATGAGAGAAACCAAATATGGGATATACGGGAATGCTCTTTAGTTGTTTTGCAATAATTCTGTAAATCTGAAACTGTTCTAAAACATAAAGTTTATTTGTTGAAACCACACACTCTCCGGAGCGAAGCGTGTGTTTACAATGAACTGTGGATGGAAAACAAGATGGCGTCCCACAGCTGTCCCTTCGCTTCTGAGCTGCTCCAAGGGCACAGCCTAAGCCGACTCTGTGCCAAGAGACAAGCCCCACAACCTTTTCAGAAACAATCTTTAAAACAAATTTTTATGCATTAAAACAAAGCTAATGTTGTGCACTTCCTGTCAGATTAAATTTTACTTTGCTTTTTATCTTTATTGCGTGTATATGAAACACATTGCAAGTTTCAGAACAAAATTCACTCAGACAAGTAAATGACTTCTGTGCTGTATATTTTGTGCACATTAATGGCATCATTTGCATGCTAAAGAAATGAAATTTTTATTCTGCTGTGGCCACCAAGGATTAATTTAATGACTTCAATAGAGTTCGGATTGTCTTCTGAGAGAGAGGAGGTTAAAAGGTACATTTTGCTAAATATTTAAAATCTTTAACCTTTGTGGTATAGGATCTCCATGATTTAAAAAAACAGGTAGGTGCTTCAAGCACAGTTGTATTTTGCTTGAATTTTTTCTTTTTAAATTCAGTGGTAATCTACATGATTTTTTTTTAAATTAATACACAGTATTCCTAAAAATGTTGTAATTCTGCTATGGAAGAAGTTGCAAACAAACTTGTCAGATTTCCTATGATATCTATTTCCTCAAAACTGGCGGATGGAAGAGTGACTTTTACATGTTCGATGATGCTGATGAGATGAATCGGTCGATCGGTTGACTGACATCAAATCCCACTGGACACGGAGATCTATTCCTTGCTCACATGGCAGGGTCTGCAGAGTGGAGAGCACCGAACATCCGTGAATCCATACAAGCCCACCCTGAATCGGGAGAAGGCAATGAGCGACCAGACATACAGATTTCAAATGAGCCGAAGTTAGGGACAAATCTCATCTGGGACTAACTCCGATGATCAGTGTTAGCACTGTTCTATCCCCAACCCACACCTCTATCTAAGTACAAAGGAGAAGGAAGGATGGAAATCTGAAATGGATTCAGGGAGCAGATTGCAGGGAAAGGAGGCCGGGGAGCGAAATGGGTGCAGGAGACCAACTGTGTGGCTGTGAATGGTAACCAGACTCAACGTGGTGATCACTTCATAGTGTGCACAAAGATCAGATTACCAGGTCATACACCCGAACTGTGTTCTAGACCAATTTTACCTCAACTTGAAAAAGAAAAAGAGATCCCAGACCCCCTCTACCTACTCTATTTCAACAAAGATCACCGCTACCAGATTTTGGTGCTCTTAAGATTCCTTAAAATTTTTCATTTAAAGAAACACCCCACAGCAAATGAACAAAAAGTATATAAGCAATTTTCAATAGTCACATAAATCTCAATGGCAATTGATTTTAGGCAGTTTCTTCCCTAATTGACCTTACAGAGCATCACCACTAGTGACCTCAGGGCTTAGCATCCTATGTTCAGTCACAGCAAAGGATCAACCACATATCAGGCTGGGAAGGTTGCACAAGGACTTCCTCACTCATCATTCTACTCCAGGGAACATAGTAGGCTTCTAAGTATGTGAATATCTATTGTATCATTGAATGAAATCTGGAAGTCACTGAAACACAATGCCAAAAAACTCAGTGTGGTGCCCTGCCTTGTAACTCTTAATCTGCTTAACAATGCATAATATCCATTTGCCAATATGCCATAGATTTCATTACCCTCTTAGGCCCACACTGGGTGCCAACATGTCATGAAACTTACAGGGTGATCAGTGACAGGTTAGGTTCCTGCTACTCTGTCCCCAGCACCATTCGGCCTGATTAAAAAAAAAACAGCTTAAGGCCTGTATGAAATACTTTTTCCAGTTCAAGTGGTATAAAGCTCAGCCTCTAATGATAATATAAAACCAGTTAAAAGTCCATTTGTCTCACACATAATAACTGTATTTAAAAGGTTTTGGGTTAGTCACTGTTTTACATACTATAAATGTTTTAAGTATCCAGTTTCTGACCTGCCCTGGGTAGGAGTCAGGTACCTTTGCCTCCTGCTTTTTATTAATTTAGGCATTTTCCTTCCCATTTATGTGGGGGGGAATGAGAAAAGTGAAATTTAAATGAGGAGGTTTTGTTTCTTGATTATAATGCCAATAAAAAGTTTGATATGGACTGAGGTGGAGAAATATTACCAAGCACAGTTTTTCCCATTATCTGTGGATTTCAATTATCCAGGGATCCCTCTCCTTTATTAGAATAAATAACTGTGAGTTCATGTAAATTATTTGGATGGAATTTAAATCTCACCATGCTCAACTTCATTATCTGGAACTGGGCTTTCATTTTCAAAAACTGAAGGGAATTTAGGAAATTGCATAATTATTTTCTCCTTTCTTTGAAAAAGCTGACACAGAGTGCTTCATGCATCAAGGAAGCAATAAACCAGAAAGACTGTCAGTTTGCCTCTTTTTAGTACTTTGTTGATAATCAGACTTATATTCTAGCACACTCCTGACACTGGATAGCTACAATACCTGGGAAACATTTTGAGACATGAGACTATGCATAGACATACCACTTTCACTCGTGTGCCTTACATGCACACACATAAATAAGCTGTAACATCAGTCTTGAAAAAAGTATAAACAAGTAATTCAGTATAAAAACAATCCACTGTTTTCCGGAATGGGTGTCCAACATTAACTCATGGCATAAAAAGGTCTTAATTGGATCACTACGGTCAAGAACATGGGCCAAAGATTTTCATCATGATTTTCAGCGAGCTATGACTTCTTTGAGCCTCAATTTGCTTCTGGACAAAATGGACATAATAGCAAATTTGTGAGAAATTGTTCATAATCTATACATTAGCACAGTGCCTTCCACATAGGTAACTAAATAGCAGTTGTGCTGGTTCTTATTATCATCTTTGACTCCTTTGTTTTCCTCACGTCTTTATCAAAGCAACTGACAAGATCTTCTTGAAAAGATGGTTTCTGTAGTGTCTATCAGGTGTGCCCACTCCTTTCTTCCTCCCACTGTTCTTCCCCAAGGCCATAGTACCCCTTCCTGGTAGACCATAATAGTACCTAACTGTTCTCAACTCCCCGGTCTTTCCTCCCTTCATCTACCCACGGTTCTGCTAGAGAGACCTTTTGAGAATAGAGTGGATCGTTGGTCGCTCCATAGAAGACAAGCTTTAATACTTCACCAGACAGCATTCAAGTCGGAGCCTCAACCAAGCATTCAAATTCACGGTGTGCTCTGACCCACATTCTGGTATCTTCACCCTCTGTCCCACCTTTGACTTTCTCCCTCACCCATCACCCAGAACACCTCCTAAACCATACTGCCTGCCTGACAGCAAGCTCTGCATTTCCACCACTCACAGCCCAGCTTGAACTGTTTTCCTTGCCCATAAAATCCCTCCCTCTGTTCATAGTGAGGCTGAGAGCACCCTACAGAGACACCCGGTTCTGAAGAATTCCGGAGCCTTCTGAGGTGCCCCCAGGCACTGATTCACATCCGTCTCTAGAACTCAGGCATCGCACACTCTTGGCTGGAGGACTGCGTTAAAGCTAGCTTTCACCCCTGGTGACACCTAGATTGATACTATGTTATGCCTGCATGTCTGATTTTCCAACACAATTCTGACACTAAACAAGGGCTTTCAGATTCCTTAATAATGCTCTTGAGAGAGCCTCGTGTCAGAAAGACTCTGGAACACCAGCCTCAACAAAGCATCCAAGTCCAATTTAGGTAAGAGGGACCTTGGGACAGCCTGCTCCCCTCTTCCCCTATACCTAAGGAGTCTCTTCCGTCCTTCTCCAGAAGTACCCCACAGCCCCTTTAGTTGGAGTATTCTCTCCTTCTCCCACAATCCAGCTGAACTTTGCATTTTTCCTACAACTCAGATGACATATACCTTTTTCAGAAGTTTTGTATGAGTGCCTTTTACTTTTACTGTGTCACATGCTCTTAAAGACTTATTGTACCTCCTGTGATACATCCATCAGAATGTGTCTCAGAAAAAATAGTCAATAAATACATGGTGAGCTGAATGGATGTAATAAAAATATCACCTAAGAGTCAAAAAAGACTTTCTGCTTTTTGAAAACGAAACTACAGATAGAGACACATGACATAGTAGGTAATAACATCAATGACCAATCACAGATGAGAACATTGTGACTGAGAGAGTCATAAATATATTACTTCAAAACAAAAAAACTAGTCCCAACTGCTAGCTCAGTTTTCCCACAATGCACAAGACCAGCTCTCTAGTCTCAAATATAGCTACGATTCAAATATAATAATTGTGCAGATAATAAACCACAGAAATCAAGTTGTTGCCTTACATAGGCACTCTTCCTCCCCCAAGTGAAATCATATGATTGCTTACTGAGGAGAAAAAGGGTTAAGGTAAAGGAAGATGTGGTCGTACTGCAGGACACGGTGTAGCATTTAAGAAGGAAGACGTAGAACTCAGCACGTGAACACGGAAGTGTCTCCAAGACATATGGTTGAGTTAAAAATTGTTTCCGAATGACAGAACAGCATTACCTCACTTAGATATTAAAACTATAAAATGCATGACACTATATATATTCTCTAGGAGAACAAATGTAGGTACGTGTGCAGAATATGCTCCTGCCTGAGAAGTTGGTACCTTGCAGGGGAGTCAGGGAGCAGTAGATGGAAGCAGGGACGCTGGTCATCAAACGGAACTTTAGAGGGGGGGTCTTGAGATCTGCATAATGTTTTAACTGTTTAATAACAGAAATGTATTCTACCTCTAAGCCAGATGTCAGGGTATAAATCCTGGGTCTTTTACTAGTTGAATGAACTTGAGACACATACTCTCTTCACCTCTGTTTCCCATCACAAAATCTTACAAAACGCCTACATCCTAGGCAAGGTGGCCTCACGGGTATCCAAATACTTTTCAAAATTCAATACTTGTGTTCAACAGCAGAATCTCTAAATTAAAAAATGCAGCCCCACTCCCCCAAACATATATTTTGCCTCTTGCATTTTCCATATCATTGCTGGGATGTTTATATATGCTGTAGATTAGAATCTGAAAGTGAAAATTAACTGTAGCAATTTAGATGTGCACATGAACTTTAACTATTGCATTGGATTATGTACAAATAGGTTAGAGTATCTTCCAGACGATCCTAAAATATTGCTGAGATCTTCAATTGGAAAATCCAGCAAAAATTTAATAAACTCTTTATCTATGTGAACAACTGTGTTGACTCCTCCTTCTCTATCTGGCAACATCCACTTCCTACTCTTGGCTCTATTTTTTTCTTATGGGCAAGTTCCCCTCAAGGGTTGCAAGTTTATTTTCATTATTATTGACTTCTCAAGTTTCGAAAGTCCTGACACCTGGTGAAATGATTTCCTGGAGTCCAAATATACATGTAAAGGTGGCAGAATTTGCTCAAATAATTAATACAAAGCAAAGCCTAGGTTGTGCCTGCAATGGGTCTTAAAACCTGTCATGCAACATAAGGAAAACAAAGGAATTGTTGTGTGAACCCTGTAGCCCTGTCCCTTTGTCCTGAGTTTCTAGTTTAATGAAAAACAGGGCGGTGCTAGCAGGGATTGTCAAGCCATATTTTGCTCAGACAACTAAACGCCTTAAAAACTTTAATTCTCCATTTTTTTTGCTTAATATTTAGTCATTGACAAAGCCCATAACTGAAAGTATTTTATTCATGGTGAACACACAGTACAGTGCACAGATGATGTGTTGTGGGATTGCGCACCTGAAACCTGTATAGTTTTGAACTGGAGTCACCCCAATCGATTCAATAAGACGACAAAAATGTTTTGTTCAGCATCAACACCCAACATTTCCTGAGTATGTACTGTAAGCCAGCATTGTCTTAGGTACTAGAGAGATAGATAAAAATAGGTGATACTCCTTTGCAAAACTTGCAATCTAGAAAGAAAAACAGACAGTGATTTTTGTTTTCTTACTTTCAGGATTTATGTGCTAGAACTAAGGCTCATGTTTTATATTCAGACACATAGCCAGTCCTTTAAAAGCAATTACATCAGTCAAATATATTATTTTTGGGAAAAATGGCAAATTTGACCCAAACAATACTAATTATTTGTTATCAATGAGATTTTTTAATGTCTGTTTTTAATGTGTATAATGGCTGAAGGTCTTCATTTTTGTTAAACTCAATCTGTATTTCTACTGATAGCCTGAATATACTCCCAGAATGCCTTGCAGTGGAAGATATTTCAATGAGAGGATTAATTCACTACTTGATTTCCTGTTAGGCTCCGCTGATCGTAGACCAGAAGACTTCGCTAGGTCTTAATTAGCATAACACTTTTTATCGAGGACACACAGGATACCCCTAGCTCAAAATCTTAGCATTTGGGAGGCAGCTGAGGATTTGTGAGGATTACTATCCCGTGGATGCCAGTTATAAATCTTGAGTAAGCAATACCTCAGCAGCACCATACTCCAAGTGTTTCTCTTTGATGTAATCAGGACTGACCAGCAGTTTATGTTTCTGCCAAGTCTATTATGTATCATTTTTAGTTAATGTAATTCCCTTAAAGTCAGATCAGAGTGCTGAGTGGTACATAAAGCTCACTGTTCTTCACAGCAGGTGACCGTGTGATTACTCCCCCTAATTTTCTCCACCCCTGCCAAACTGTGCACATTGCCAAGGAGGGGCCTGGGTGTGAGAGGCAAAGAATAGAGCATTTCTGAACTGTAATGATGTGCATTTTATCAGCCAGGGACTTGCACAAGGAAAGAACTGGTAATTGCCTGATGGTGTGCCAGGTGACCTTTGGGTTTTACATCTAAAAGAATTCATAGGCAATAATGCATAACAAGTAAAAGTAACATTTTCAATATCACAGCTGGATCAGAGTGACCTACTATTTAGTCAATTTCCAAGTGAACGCGGAGTACTAGAGTTGGCTTTTTCATCTTGTTGGGGATTGGACGGCGTTATTGGACATTTGAAAAGTCGTAAATAAGCACTGTGGCTGCTAACTTCAAGGAAGTGATTCTGGTCTTGGATATTTTCGGTCGTTCCATTCTCTAAGCTCCTGTAGTGTCTATAGTCTGAACCACTCACCCCAGCAGTTAATTAAGTGTAAGCGTTTAATTATGTTCTTGGCCATAAAACAATCTCCATTCCCGTGACACTGACGAACGTACAAAGCACTGGAACATAGTAGGTTTTTGATGAAAACCTTACAATTGGCTCACTATTGGCTCAATAGTGAGGCTGGCCTGTCAGACTCACTATTCAGATGGTTAAAATGTGACAGCAGGAGGGGATGTCAGCCCACTTTACAGATGACAATCAAGCAATTTTCAAAGGCATAGTAGGTTCTTGGCAGAAAAAGAAACAAACACAAATCCTAAGATCATTTCCTTTCTGCTGCCTAAGGGATGCCATGAATTTTAATGCAAGATTCAGAAGTATTGGGTTGGCCAAAAAGTCCATAAGGCTTTTTTTCTGTAAAATAAAAAACACAGTTTTCATTTTCACCAATAACTTTATTGATTTGGTTATTTTGAGTATGTCGGCTGTCTCCCATGTGGTATTATAATGTTGATTGTTCTCGATCAATGCCTCGATTTGATCGCTGTCGACTTCAACTGGCCTACCCAACCGTGGAGCATCGTCCAGTGAGAAATCTCCAGCAGGAAACTTCACAGACCACCTTTGCCACGCTCGATCCGTCCCAGCACCTTCTCCACACACTGCACAAATCTTTTTTTTTTTTTTTGCATTTCAGTTGCTTCTTTACCTTTCTTGAAATGATAAAGCTTAATATGCCAAAAATGTTCATTTTTTTCCACCTTCAATATTCAAATGGTTACACAGAAATTCACCAGTTTTGAAGTTTTGTTAAATGCACACTGATATGACAGCTGTCACAATACAATCTAACAAAATTTTTTCCAATGAAGTTAAAGGCAACTAAAGGCTACCAAAGCCATCGTACAGACAAACCAGATGGACTTTTTGGCCAACCCAATACTCTCAGGCCTCTAAATATTTTGCAAGAGGAATAAAAATGGGCTTCCCAACCTCAGGGACAATTGAAGAAGGAGACGTGGCATTCAAGACCTCATCGAAAAAGCTATTGCTTCCAAATTAGGAAACACCAGTGGCCCATCGCTCTAAAGTTACACAAACAAACATTCAAGAAAGTGTGAAACAGCATAAATATTAAGAAGAATATATTGGGGGTTTTTGATCAGATAAAAGTGAATTTAATTTTTTTTTTTAAAAAACCTTATTTATTGAGTGCCTGTATTGAGCCTGGATAGCAGTATGTCAGAAGTACTCAGGGCCCAGATATCAATTTATTTCCTAATGTACCCCATGTTCTAGCCAATCTAAATATATATGAAGTGCAATATGGAATCCCTATTTATCTGTAAAAAGTCATGAGTTCAGAGGCAATGCAAATTGTCCTTATTTTTAATGTGCGCCGAGCTATTCATTAAAACCAGGATATTCTGAGGCATACAACAAAGTTCTGAAGTATTTAAAATATGAATTGGACAGCTTTCCAAAACTAAAGGAAAGCAAACAAAAATTCCCACGATTTTACATAACCTCACCCAACCCCGAAGGCCCTTCTTCCAACTCCATTTCCTTCAGACGGCCCGGGAAGAACCCTTCTCCACTCTCCTTCCTTTCTTGGCAAATACCTCTCACCACTAAAACCAATGTGGTTTCCGCTCAGTCCCTCAGGCCACTGAACTTCCACCCTTTAAAAGGTCACTCCAGAAGCCATGAGAACATTTTGACAAGAGATAGTAATTCACCTCCATGCACCCTTCAGATCTGTTAAATAAATGAGAGTAAGCCGGCATTCTGTCGGGCTGCAGTCCAACCGCTAACTCCAACAGTTGTGAAAAGTGGAAGTGGACCGTCAGCGAGTGGATGGCCACCTGCTGTTCTCTGTGACAGCTGCCACTGCCCCTTGACACAGAAAGGTGTAGCGTTGTCACCCAATAAGCAGGCAACTCGGAAGTCTGGCGCTGCAGACACAGCGCGGCAGACATTGGCCGGGGGAGTTATGCTGTCAGTCTGCTTCCAAGAATAAAAGCTAATAACCTCTGCTTCCAATGCAGGTTTGCAGAGCCGTCAGGCGAAGGTGGTTTTTCTGCATTAGTGGAATAGCTGCCTTTCCCAACATCTGGCATGTGGCTTACTCCTGTAATTTTAGGTCGAAATTAAAGCACATTCTGATTCTTAGGATCACACGCATGCAGGAAGGACACTGCAGTTTCTCACTTCCAGGGATATTATGTATCATAAACATATTTTTAGGAGTCCTGCCCAACTCCATCATCAAGATCCACTCTTCTCTAAACACCTAATGATCTATTATTCGAGCCAAAATGTTGTAGGCTTCCTGGTTTTCACTTATTATTCAGACCAACTGTCTCATGACTATGTAACACCCCATAGCTCGTCATTGTCTCCAGCCTGAGAAAAGTTGGCTCGGTTCTTCTCTCTTATTTGAATTGCAAAATTCCCATAAATGTGAACCAAAAGAAGACGTTAACCCTTTTATAAAATTAGCTATTATGGCCCGCTGGCTGGCTGATTCAAAACAGAAACTCTTCAATGAGAAACTATGCTGAAGAGGAAAGCAAATTCATACACAGCAGCCTCGTCGGGAGTAAATGAGTGTGGAGACACACACACGAGACATAGTTCCTGTTCCCGGGGGACTCACAGAAAGGGAAGAACATAAAAGGAAAACTCTCATTCATTATCTGCCCAAGAACACAATATGGATACAGTAATGGGCTAGAATAGGAAAAAATAATTGGGTTGGAATTGATTTTTATAGTATGGAAATGAAGCTTTTCCTATTTTTAGTTTAGAAAGAAAGAGGACTCTAGTGCAGTGCTGCTGTTGATTCAGCCCGAGCCTTTATCTTTAATGGAAAAGTTCCAAGGAGTGAGCTGAAGGGAAGCTTGTACAAATCATACCCTAGCATGACTAAACATGCCCCCGCACCTTGGAGGCCAGCATTTACAGACAGGCATCAGGGACCCTATGACACATTGGGTGAATTCACAAGCCTCTCACTTCAGCAGGTTTTAAAGAGACCAGGTATTTAGAGCTGACACATGGGAGAGTGGTGACACGTTGCGTTCATTCAGTAACTCCTTCCTTTCATTTGAGGCCCCGTGTGTTCCAGTGGACACTTGTCTCCATTCCAGCCACGTCACACCAAACATTTGATTTGTCAGTTCATTTAATCAACTACCACTCCAAACAGGAAGGGCTTAAGGAGGAGAGTCCTGCTCAAATGTCAGCCGATTTCTGAAGCTGGCCTACTTGGCTTTTTCCTTCCAGTTTCTTAGGATCCTGCCTCTGTAGTTGTCTTTCCCTCTGATCCATCTGGGGCTTCAAAGAGAAGTTCGGAGTATTCTCTCTCTCTTCTTTTTCCTCACTAATGAATCTATTGGTAGTATGAGTTTTCCATATTCTGTTTAGTGCTAAACATCAGAGTTTTAAAAGTTTGTAATTCACTTCCTCTGATCCCATTCTTTTTGCTATGGTGTCTCTGCCTAAGAATGACATTCAAATATGCTTCCCAAGCTCTTCTGCTACAATAGCCATGGAATATGAGTTCATTATGGACAAAGAACAAGGAGAGATCAGGAGAAAACATTAACTGCACACAAGCCTTGAACCACCTTTAAAATATTCTGAAACTGGCCATAAAGCAAATAATATTTGCAGTTTGTATAGATAAAAACATTTTCATGTACAGTATTTCACATAATCCTCATAGAAAGTGAAATGCCACGATTATCAATCTCGGCATAAACTTACATATAAAGAAACTGAGACTTTGATGGGTTAAGTAACTTGTCCAAGGTCATCCAGCTGGCAAATGGCAAAGTAGGGAATTTAACCAGGTCCAGTGAACCCACACCACTCCCCCAAACCCTCTTGCTCTTAGTGAAAGTAAGAGCAACCATGGTTTAAAAGGATAAGATACATTTTGAATTTATCCTTGTGTATGGTGCAAGAAGGTGGTCTAGTTTCATTTTTCTGCACATAAATGAGACAACATCAAACTAAAAAGATTTTATACAGTGAAGGAAAACATCAACAAAATAGAAAGAGAATCCACAAAATGGGAGACCATATTCGCCAATACATCTGATAGAGGGTTAATACCCAAAATGTATGAAGTACTTACAAAACTCAACACCAAAAACACAAACAGCTCAATTAAAAAATAGGCAAAGGACCTGAACAGACACTTCTCCAAAGAGGACATGCAGATGGTCAATAGACATATGAAAAGATGTGCAAAGTCACTAATCATCAGAGAAGTGCACATTAAAACCACGATGAGATGCCATCTCACACCTGTCAGAATGGCTGTCATCAATAAATTACAAACAAGTGCTTGCTAGGATGTGGAGAAAGGGGAACTCTTTTGCACCATTGGTGGAAATGCAGACTGGTGCAGCCACTGTGGAAAGCAGTATGGAGATACCTCGAAAAATTAAAAATGGATCTGCCTTTCGACCCAGCAATCCCACTTCTGGGAATATGTCTGAAAGAACCCAAAACACTAATATGAAAGAACATAAGCACCCCTATGTTCATTGCAGCATTATTTACAATCACCAAGATATGGAAGCAGCCCAAGTGTCCATCAATAGATGAGTGGATAAAAGAAATATGGGACATTTACACAATGGAATTCTTCTTGGCCTTTAAAAAGGAGAAAATTTTACCCTTTGCAATAGTATGGATGGACCTGGAGAACATTACACTAAGTGAAATAAGCCAGAGAAAGACAAATATCATATGATTTAACTTGTATGTGGAATCTAATGAACAAACTGAACTAACAAGCAAAACGGACAGATGCATAGATGGAGAGTGGATGATAGCTGGTTGGGGTGGTTGAGGGAGTGCAGGGATTGAACAAAAAGGAAAAAGGACTCATTGACAACAGTGTGGTGATTGCTGGGGAGAGGGGGCATAAGAGGACTGAATAGTAATGGGAAAACATACAATAAAGATTAAGTTTAAAAAATAAACAATAAAATGGTAAGATACAGGTTAGCATCAATGAGAACAGGTAACACACTCAGTAGCTAAGGTCTGTGCAGCCTGCCCAGCTCAGAAGAACAGGCAGCAAATAGCTCCATGAATATGTATGCTGTCGCACTTAGAAAGAGGAAGAGTGTGTGCCAAACGCGATGTGTAATGCTTCCTACAGTCACCCTTTTGTGACACTCACATGACAGACACATATGCAGTGTTTAGCCGCACCACAAGACTGTAATCTGCACCAAGGGAAATAACCTCAATTCCCCTGAGTGTATACCCCGAGACAGAAAATAAGGCAATTCTTCTTTTCCTTCCACATCTTGGCCAGTGTCAGCTCTACAGTTCCCAGGTTGCCCAGGATTGTACCCAAAGCCTCTATTTCATTCCATGTACAACATTCAAAAGCAGGTTTATGTTTTAAACATGTATTCTCTGAACAGTGTGCAGTATCCAACATAAGCCAACTTCCACTTAGTGAGTACTCTGAAAAGAATCCTTAAAGAGTGGCAAAGAATTGAACCGCTGTGAAATGGTAGGCTGTGTGGGCATGCAGGCATCATGAAAGAATGCTTGATGGAGAGATCGTGATAAGGCCAGGAAGTTATGCAAAATTCAGAGTTATGCAAAATTAGATGAAAGAAGATGACAGAGTCTGGGGAGAAACAGGAAAAGTGAGTTGTCCAGGAAACATTCGGCCAGAAGCAGTGTACTGTGCTGGCAAGATTTCTGCACAAACCTGCTGTGCAGCTTTAGACACTCCATTTCAGCTTCCAAGGCTCCCCCCCACGTTGTTAGTATACTATAAAGACGGTCAGATACCATGCACGGGCCCCTTTAAAACGCAAACATGTGAGAAGTAGCGAGGGGTATGCTGTAAAATGTTCTGGAGATGCAATTTTATGAAGATAGACTTTGCTGCACAGGTGATTTTCACTGGCCCTGATATCAGCATGTTAAGGCGGGGGGGCGGGGGATGGGCTCATTGTCTCTATAATGGAGAACACGGTCCCCATTTTATAACTTGAAATTTTGAACTTCAGCAAACTCTCATTTACTCATACTCAGCATGGCCAATAACTAAAATTATGCCTCTCTGGTCAGAGTTGCACCCTCAGTAATTTAAATGGTTTTGCAGTTCCAGCCACTGAAAGACCCTGACAGCCATAGGCTATCATCATGAGGCTATATCAAGGTGTGTTTGCTTTATTTATTTTTAGTTATATTTTATTGATTATACTGTTACATAATCTGATTTTTCCCTCTTTGCCCTCCTCTACCCAGTACACCCAACTCCCTCAGGCAATCCCCCCACCGTTCATTCATGTCCATGGCTCATGTGTCTAAGTTCTTTGGCTGCTCCATTTCCTGTGCTGTACTTGACATCCTCATGGCTATTCTGTGACTGCCTATTTGTACTTCTTAATCCCCTCACCTCTTCACCCACTCCCCCACAACCCCTCCCATCTGGCAACCACCAAAATGCTCTCTGTATCCATGATTCTATCTCTGTTCTTCTTGTTTGCTTAGTTTGATTTTTATATCCAGTTGTCAATACATATGTATTTATTGCCATTTCATTGTTCATAGTTTTTATCTTCTTTTTCTTAAATCAGTCCCTTTAACATGTCATATAATAATGGTGTAGTGATGATGAAGTCCTTTCATTTTTCTCATCTGCCCTTCGATTCTAAATGATATCTTTGCTGCGTAGAGCAAA
The DNA here is from genome assembly GCA_004024845.1 of Tonatia bakeri. NCBI lineage: Eukaryota > Metazoa > Chordata > Mammalia > Chiroptera > Phyllostomidae > Tonatia > Tonatia bakeri. Next base: position 92,076 of record PVIA01002836.1, on the reverse strand, counting down.
CTTGGCTGTAGGTCTCTGCTTTTCATGACTTTGACTATTTCTTACCAATTGCTTCTAGCCCGCAGTTTCTTTATAGCTCAGGCACAATGGCCATGGGCAAAACACAGGTTGGGTCTGATGTTGGCCTGTACTACATGGGAAATCCCAGAGCCAGCACACCTAGTGGACAACTACAGACCATGTTGGAGGACCACCACCCTGCCCCTGCACAGCTGATCCTTCATGGAAGAAATCAGCTGACAGTCTTATGAGAATTTCTTTGTAGGTACCTAGCTTCCTTTCTCTTGCTGCTTTTAAGATTCTCTCTTTATCTTTAACCTTTGACATTTTAATTATGATGTGTCTTAAAGTGGGCCTCTTTGAATCCATCTTGTTTGGGACTCTTTGTGCTTCCTACACTTTGCATGTCTGTTTTCTTCATCAAATTAGGGAAGTATTCTTTCATTATTTTTTCAAATAGGTTTTCAATTTCTTGTTCCTTCTCTTCTCCTTCTGGAATCCCTATGATGTGAATGTTGACCTCTTGAAGTTGTCCCAGAGGCTGCTTATACTATTTTCATTTTGGGGGGTTCTTTTTCTTCTTCTTGTTCTGATTTTTTTTGCTTCCTTATGTTCCAAATAATTGACTTGATTCTTGGCTTCACCCACTTTACTGTTGTTTCCCTTTAAATTGTTCTTTATTTCAATTAGTGTATCCTTCATTCCTAACTGGATCTTTTTATATTGCTGAGGTCCTCACTAAGTTTCTTAAGCATCCTTACAATCAGTGTTTTGAACTCTGCACCTGATAGATTGCTTATGCCCATTTCATTTTGCTCTGTTTCTGGATCTTTTGATCTTTCATTTGGGCCATGTTTCTTTGTCTTCTTGTTTTGGCAGCCTCCCTATGTTTATTTCTATATATTGGGTAGAGCTGCTTTGACTCCATGTCTTGGTAGAGTGGCCTAATGTAGTAGGTGTCCTATAGGGTCCAGGGCACAGCCTCCCCTACCACCCAAGTTGGGTATTCAAGATGTGCCCTTTGTGTGGGCTGAGAACACCCTTCTCTTGTAGTTGAGCCTTGACTGCTGTTGGCAGGTCAGTGGGAGGGATTCACCTGGGCCAGTCATCTGCAAGGACTGGCTGTGACCACTGACTACCACCCTCTGCCTTCCATGAAGGATCAGCTGTGCAGGGGCATGGTGGTGGTCCTCCAACATGGTCTGTAGTTGTCCACTAGGTGTGCTGGCTCTGGGATTTCCCATGTAGTACAGGCCAAGGTCATACCCAACCTGTGTTTTGCCCATGGCCATTGTGCCTGAGCTATAAAGCAGTCTGAGAAGGCTGCTACTTGTACTGGGGTTGGAAATTCCCAGGCAAAGCCAAGCTGTGAATCTAGGCTGGCTGCTGCTAGTGCCAGGCTTGGGGCCTACGGAGTCTGGCTGTGGCTTATTTGAGAGGATTTAGGATGTTGTACAATATGAGCCAAGACCAGCCATTCATGTGGAAAAGCAGTTTGGGTGGGTCCATAAGTTGAGGGGGTGGAGTCTCAGGGGACCTCCAGAGTAGAGGTAAACAGTGTTAGCCAGGTTGATGGAGTCTTAGATATAGCACCAGCTTGCCAGCTCTGTAGCTCTGTGAGGGCAGGGCTCATAAAAGGGACAATGGCCTTTGCTCACCTTGAGGCTGGATACTTCAGTTCCTCCCTGTATGCCACTGGTGCCTTTCAGGCTGCTCCCCTGGTGCTGGAGCTCAGGGGAAGTGAGTCTGAGTAGGTAATTCCATGTGTGGGTTCCTTAAGAGGAACTGCTTAGGGTTCTAGTAGTTTCTTCCACCAACTCAATCCCCACTGGTTTTCGCAGCCAGAGTTGTGGAACTTATCTTACTGGCACTGGAACCCTGGGCTGGGAGGCCTGGTATAAGGCTGGTGCTCCTTGCTCCTGAGATATGCCCCCCAAATTTCTATCCACCACACATGGATGAGTGACCAGCCCTTTCTGCATCTGTGCCCCTCCTACCAGTCTTGATGGATGTGGTTTCTTTAATTCAAATGGAATTCTTCCATTCAACCTGATTTCTGATTGTTCTGAGTAATGGTTCCTCTATATTTTAGTTGTAATTTTGATGTGGTTGTGGGAGGAGGTGAGCCATGTCTGCCTATGCCTCCATCTTGACCAGAATTCCTGTTTTGCTTTATTTTGTTTGGTTTAGCTAGGTAAGGCTCCTGCTTTCCTCCCCCTAATGAAGATAAAGAGCCTCCTGTCCTGATCACCTTGGGGAATGTCGGGTCAAAGGAAAATAATCATTTTTGATAGTGAACTGATTCATCCACTGAGAACAACTGCCCCAGATGAATGGGCTTTGAAATGGGGAGTGACCATACTTCCCATGGTTAGGCATGCCTAAGGAAAATCTCCCTTCAGTGTCTTTATTTAATATCATAAGCTATCTTCTTAAGACCTTGGCAGGGGACACAGTAGTGGTAGAAGCACAGCTCCAACTATGTCACCATAGGCAGACTAAAGCCATGAAGTCCAGTGTGCTGAGACATGGGAAGGCAGGTACCACCTTCAGGCAAGTGTTTATAGACAAACTGCAGGTGGGGTTACTGAGAATTCTGGAGACCTTACATGCTGTTTTCACTTAAGATTCAAATCAAAGGGAAGGTGGATTAAAACCAACATAATTTCCATTTATTTTTACCATGCAACACAGTGGAGGTGGGGATGTTAAACTTGGTCTCAGAAAACCTGGATAATAGCCCTCACTCTTTCAGTAAACTAAAATGTGATCTTGGGAAACATTAGTATTATTTTAAAGGTATTTTAAATTATAATATTGTATTAGTCTTGATTTATAATCTTGATAACTAAACGAATCCACCATTACTCATCTTTTGTTCAGTCCCATGGCTATTTCTATGCTACATCTGTCCAGAAGGTCAAAAGCAGAGTCTAAATTCAGACATCTCCCAAAGACACACAGCATGGGGCACCATCACCATCAGCTTATTCAGGTCATAGCTGAGGCAGGATCTAAAGTCTGCCCTCCAGCTGAGCCTGGCATAGAGACTTTAAATCTGTTCTCTATTTTCAGATTTCTTTGTTTAATGTATGAAATCTGGAAACTGTAGAGGAGAGAGACTCCCTTTTCATTGTCAGTCAACATGAAGCCATGGCAACTGGTTGAAATGTGAAATGTTGACAAAGCAACAATTGTGTTGTCTACCTGAAGCCAAATAACAACCAGTTGGATTGATTTATTTTGTTTTTCTTTGAGGACAGATTTGTTCAATTGTTGAAGCATGTAGATACAAGTCTTCAAATAATCATACCTTCTCTTTCCTTCACAGAGAACAGACCAATTGTAAAGGAATTATCTCATTTTTATCCTGATTTTTCCCAACCACCCCTGGGCTATATGTAGAGCAAATAGTATCCTATCTGTTTTATATAGCATAGACAAAACTATCCCAAATAATTTACTCTCTGTTCTTTCAGTGGAACTGGAGAAAGCATAATTTTTATACATCGAATAATAAAGTATACATTTTGCCTGGCCCAAATAAAATGTTCAGCAAATAGTATTCAGTTAGCATCTCTTATGGTCCATCATCGACAGCAGAGACTCCACGTTCCTGTTAGATTATCTCCTGTCCATCCACAGGTGGGGGTTGAGCACCCTCACCGGATAGCCCAGTGGTGGACCAGCACATTGTTTTCCATTTGACACCCAGGCTTTTCTTCCTTTACCTCAAATTAAAAGAGTTCTCCCTTCCAATCCATAGTTGCAAGGGACAGATCCAACCAGAATGTCTTGACTAACCTATCAGTTCCAATAGACTGATTCTACCAGAATGTCTTAACAAAACTTGTAAAGATATAGAAGCTTAAGGAAGTAATTTGGTCAGGCTCATTTGATAAGTGTTGTATTCCGGACATGAATCCCTGTCTATATCACTCCAAAGCCTTTTCTTTCAACCATTTATTAAAATAAGCTAGATAGAAAAAGACAAGTACCATATGATTTCACTTGTACGTGGAATCTAACGAACAAAACAAACAAATCAAATAGAAACAGACTCATAGAAACAGCTATCCTAGGGGAGGGGTTTTGAGAGGCTGGGCGGAAAAGGTGAAGGGATTAAGCAAAGGGAAACAACCCTCACGGACACACGGCGATCGGCAGAGGGCTGGGGGTGGGGGAGAAGAGAGCAAAGGGGGATAAAGGGTGATGGAAGGAGACTTGACTTGGGGTGGTGAACACACAATACGATAGACAGATGATGTATTATAGAATTGTGCACCTGAAACCTATATAATTTTATTAACCAATGCAACCCCAGTAAATTCAGTAAAAAATATAAAAAATTAAAATAAAATATATTTTCATATTTTATGTCAAATCTGAAAACTCTGATCACTGTGGAGCTTCCCAGGCAGGTCACCGTGGTTGTCTGCTCCCTGGGGAAGGGCAGAAGCCAAGCACAAAGGGGACCTGCTGCTCAGTTAAACTCAGTTAAACTGTTAAACTCAGTCTTGTAATTTACTTCATTTATTCCCTAGACACAAGCCACAAGTTCTTAAAAGCCACGTATTATTGAATAAGAAAATGATTTTTTAAATTCTTTGGGCTCCCATGAAAATAGCAAGCACTGACCCTGAATCCTTGGGCTAGATGGAGAGGACCTGCCCTTTGCATCAGACTCAGTACCAGGCTCCACTGAGCGCCCACCATGCGGATAACAACATAGACTCAGGGGCCTTCACCAAACGTGCCGTCCAGCACACGGCTTGGATACTAACTACATAATAAGGAGTGTGATGTGCAGACCTGCGGGGTGCTGTCTGGGACATTTCCCAGGGAGGGAACTCGGTCTGGGGCCCAGAGAAAGCTATTCATCCACAGTGACAAGGTATTTATCCTGCAACCTGGAGTGAGACTGCGGGTTAGCAGGAGGAGAGCAGAGTCAGGCAGCTGGAAAAACATATTCAAAGGCTGTGGTTGGTTAGTTTTATGTGTCAGCTCGGCTACACTGTGGTTCCCAGTGATGCAGCTAAATATGAATCTAGGTGTTGCTGTCAAAGTATTTTGGAGCTGTGGTTAACATCTCCTCTCAGTTGATGTTAAGTACAGGAGATTTTCCTACCTTATCTGGGTAAGCCTCTTACCATCAGCTGAAAGGCCTTCAGAGCAAAACAGGGGTTTCCCCGAGGAAGAAGAAATTTCATTTGTGAACTGAAGCTTCAGCTCTGGCCTGAGAGTTTCCAGCGTGCCTGAATCTACAAATGTCGGACTTGCTATGCCACAGTTATGTAAGACAATTCTCTGAAATAAGTCTCATAGGTATTCACACATACACACACAAATACACACATACTTTTCCCTCACAAGTATGTGCACGGATGTATACATATGCTAGAACCCTAACTTATACCTGTCGGTAGCAGAAGTGGGGTGCTGCTGTGACAAGTACCTCAAAATAAGAAAGTGGCTTAGGAATCAGATAATGGGCTCAGACTGGGAGGATTTTAAGGCGCACGACAGAAAAAGCATAAATGATTATCATTCATGCTCAATGGTTTAGTTTGAAGTTTTCTTGACCCATGAAATGGGGTTAATCAAGTCCTAGTGGTTCAGCGGAACTCACCTGAGAACCTTTTCCAGACATTAATAGGTATTGATTGATTAATTGTCCTAATAAGTAAATGCTTTATTTCTAAGCATGCCCATCTAGGCATATGACTGAACATAATCCTCTGCAAATGAAAAGAACATAAAAGAAGGTTCCAAACTCCACGTGTAACTATATTCAGTAAAGGAAAGCTTAATCTAATCCTTGAAAACTGGAGTACTTTTTGCCAGTTGTTTAATCACGTCTAATTTACAGTTAGGGACCTCCATTTTCAATCTTCATTAACAAGCACAGGGCAATAAAGATGGATTACTATATTAATAAAACAGAATTATTATGTGTTATTTATACAGGACAGCAATAAAATCAGGCCAAGAAGATTAAGCACTCAGCATGCAGTAATTTATGTCAAAGTAATGTCCTACTTTGAAATCAGATTCTGGCTTAAACAATGAAGTAGGACAAATATTCCAAACAGCAAGGGGGGAGGGTGGAAGAGCAAAAAGCCAGATGCATGGAGAATGCTGGAAATCTCGGCCGATGTAGAAGAGAGATCACTTGAGGAGCAGCGTCTCAAACAGAGGAAGGCAGCCCAGGGCGCATCTTCTCCATCTTCTCTGTGCCTCTTAATCCTCCATCTCCAGTCAAGGTCACCCCGGAAGCGACCTTCAGAAGAGCAAGTGGGCGGAAGTGCGCCAAATGTCCTCTGAGCAGTCTCTGATGCCCCATATGGCCCTGCCACTCTGAGTCACGGGCTGGAGAAACACAGAGAAAACACTCCAGTGAACTCAGAATATTCAGTTCTTAAAGGAAGAATCTCCGCAATCAAAATACGGCTTCAAAGGGAAGCCAGTGTCAGGCACAGGCTGAAGCCTCCTTCCTCCTGCATGCATCCTTACTAAAACTGTCAAGTAGATCTTTGAAGTGAAACTTGGAGAACAAATGCACAATGTGGTTGACTGCAGTGTTCTTGATCTCTGATTTGGAAAGACGCGTTAAGGCTGTAATTTTTAACCTGGGGCCCCACCAAGAGGTGTGATGCAACATGTCGGAGAAGCGAGAGCCGGAGGGAGGTAGGACTCTATTGCAGCGCCCCAGTGAAACAATCTCACAAAATAATTTTGGAGGAAAGTTTGTTATTTTATTTTTTTACACTGAAGAGGTTTTGTCACACTCACATACTACCAAAATTACTGTCTGGGTGTGAGCCTAGACAGTAGAACATTTTATGGGCAGTGAGTGACTGGCAGATTTTTTGCTTCACACTGCAGGTGAATGAAAGAGGATGAGTCCTCACGGGGAGACAGAACAGACTAGGGCCTTGTCCTAGTCTTCGAAATGGGTGTTTTTTCAGAGATGGAATTTGCCATTTCTCTCTCCCAAATCTACTTTTTTCTTACATATGCATGCACACACACACACAAGTTATTGGCTCACCAAAATGATCTCAATTTCCTTTCACAAATGTGGTCAGATTACTTTTTGTAAAATGTATGACCTCCATATTGTCACATTATAAAAGACATATCTGTAAGAGTATCATATACATTACTTGAACATTCATGCACAAAACCCAGCACTGTAAAGACAAGTCCATGTCCAATGTCAAGTCCATTGGAAAGGGTGCTAGTGGTGGGGGCGGGCGGGAAAGAGGGAAAGGACCCATGGAGAGAGGAGGAAGTACAGCCACGGCGAGTCCGTGCGTGGACTAGTGATGGGCACAGGCCACACACACTGAAGAGAAGGACTTATTTAGTTCTCTGTATGTGTTTTCTAGTCTTTTAATGAAAAAAAAAGTAGAAAAAATGACATATAGACTTTGTAGTTTGTGTCACATATTCTCATAAATTGCTGGTGAAGGGAAAAGTAGGAAAGTTTTTGGCAAAAAATATACCTGTTATCAAGTATTTTCTGATCCTTGAGATGTGGAGAATACAAACTCATCTACCTAACTGAGACTAGGCCAAGCTGGACACTGGCGCAGCGATGGGGCTGGTGATGTCCCAGCATCACTAAGGGGTAGCCACGGGATGGCCTGGGGACCCCAGCAGCTGGGTGCGGGCAACTGAAACTCCTGCGTGGACTGTGGGTCAGGATGAGCCCAGAGATCAAACCAAAACCTAAGATGCGTCTGAACATCAGTATTGAAAACCTGACATTAAAAAGCCAATAACATCAGTTGTCAAATAAAACAAATACAATAAAAACTTAAAAGAAGATTCTATAGTGAACATGCTTGGAATTGCTCACAAACACCTGATTCTTCACCCACTTTTGCTCACTCTCCCTGAAGAAACATTTTAATTCTTCTGTTAACTCAGAGGTGGCTAGGGACTTGCTTAAAAAAAATCCTCTATGAGTCTCCTGCTTGAATATTTCTTGTGATGTCTGTCTGTCTGTCTGCCTACCTATCGTCTTTCTATCACTCATGTCTAGGTAGATATTTGAACCCAGATCCAGTCCCTGTGACTTCTACACAATCATCCTGTATTTCCCTTCAACAGACTCAGAATACAGCTTTTTCTGACACATAATTGCTCTTTGAATACTTTAAAACAAATATTATGTATCTTTTTGGTTTTGTGTTCTACCCAACCTCATAACTTTTATGTGGCATAAATGTCAAAATCCTCACCATCGCTCCTACCCACCTATTTCTCCAAAGCAGTGAGTATGGAAATCTTAAAACGGAGGAATCAAACTTTACATTGTTGGGAAAAATATGTGAAACAGTTCTAAGCCTGGGACCACAACAAAACCCACTCTTGGCACTCACTCCTCCTCATGATCACTTAAAGAAACATCACAAGATATGTGGTTCTAAAATTAGAACAAAGGAGCCAGAGCAGGGTAGGGGGGTGAGGACCATTCTTAGTCAAAAGTCCAGACGAAGAGCCCATCTCTGCCCCTCTCAGTTTGTTGTTCCGGGAGTAAAGTAACCTGACCCTTCTGAGCATTGGTTCAGCCAGCTCTCACATGCGGATTCCAAAGATTGGCTTCCACAATATAGTATGGTGGAAGGAATTATGGAAATAAACTCAGAGAGCGTCGCTTCAAGATGTTTGAAAATAATGCTAGAATATATTTCCAGAAAGCATTACCAAACTTTGAATCATACATTTTGACAAAATAAATATTTAAGCATAACTCTACCAAAAGTGTGAATTACATTCATCCAGTGGCAGAGATTATTTTTGAAAAGGCATGTCTCAGCAGCACTCGTGTGAGCTCATTAACCCTCGAGGCCAAAAAAAAAAAAAGAAAGAAAGAAAACCTCTCTGCTTCTGTATTATTTTTCTATAGCATTCTTTCCCCGTTTTTGTATGAGCTATTTAATTGAATAGGTCTTAGTGAAGGGAGGGATACAATATTTTGTAAACTTGGTTGACAGCTTGCAATTGATGGGTGGAGGGGGTTTGCCTTAAGAAGAAAGAGAACAGGAAGTCAATAGAATAAAAATGTGAGATGCACGAGAACTTCACTCGTATAAGAAAGGCGTGGATTTTCATGGGAATCAGAAGAAAAATTATTATTCTAGGTATGACAGTGTCAGGTGGTATCTCGATCCATCACGGTTACCTGAAAGGGATATTTTTTCCTTTTTTAATTGCTATATACACACACACACCCACTGTGTGCAGGAAGGCAAAACCACGCCCTTGTGGGAGGAGGATGTCGTTGCCCAAATGGGACCACCCATGGTTGAATGACTTATAGAGCAGTCAGCGTCTAACTTTAGAAGTAGGTCGATACCGGCCCACCAGCAAGGCCGAGAAGGACTTCAGTCAAGCCAAAGCACCATCCCAGGAGCCCAGCTTCCTGGAGAGATGGAAGGACGTGGCGAGGGGACGGTTTCTCAGCCAGCAGAGTGCCTCTGCAGACCGACCCCGGACTCGGCCTTGCGAAGAACGGCAGCTGCTGCCTGGCCTTTCAGTCAGGAAAGAAAAAAATAAGCACACGTGGCCACAGCAGCCATCACACCTGTCACTGCCAGAGAAAGGGACAGGTAGGATTCAGAACGGGAGAGCACCGCGGCACTGAGACAGAGGAGCAGAGAGTTAATGAAGTGCCAGGCAACTGCCAGCGGATGGATCTCCCTCGCCGTTCATCAAGAGCAACTGAGACTTGAGTCAAGCCAACTATTTCCGCTGTCACATGAAAGGGTGGGTCTAGCTATGAATTCTTTTCTCCATCTGATATGATTCGTGTTGCATTAGTGTGCAGAAGGCCACTGGGTAAGCGGTTAACCATGATACCCTTGGCATGGATGAAAGAATTTGTCATGTGGCCATGAAGCTTTTAAAGCCTGACCACACGGTGTGGGCTCTGGCTTTGACCACATTCCCGGGAAGGCTGTCTGGGGGGACGGAGAAATATTGTTACCCGACGGGTAGTTAGCGCTGCTGTTTTCAGCACTGGGGCAAATGTGAGAACACCTCGGCCCAACCGCAGATCCAAGTAGCCAGTCCGACTCATACTCCCATATAATTCTTTAAAAACATCTTCACTAATTCTGTTGGCTTCAATATTCAGACGCATTAATATTTCATGATCACATTGAGTACCTCCTATTTTTATTACAGTTTCTACCAGTCCTCTCAAGTGTTTGCTTTGACTCCAATGTTCTAAATCAATTTGCCTTCTGCAGCACACTCACGCTACACGGAATGCTACCAACAGGGGCTGGCACAAATAACGCCCCTCTTTTATCACAAAATCTCCTATTACAAAATCATGAGCATGCAATTCGTTTTTTAAGGTTTTATTTATTTATTTTTAGAGAGAGAGGAAGGGAGGGAGAAAGAGAAGGAGAGAAACATCAATGTGCGGTTGCCTCTCACATGGCCCTCCACTGGGGACCTGGCCTGCAACCCAGGCATGTGCCCTGACTGGGAATTGAACTGGCAACCCTTTGATTCACAGCTCACACTCAATCCACTGAGCTACACCAGCCAGGGCTAATTCTGTAAAATAACAATATCACTCTGAAGCACATCATATGGCATTTGAGGTGAAATGTTCAAATTAAAACTATGAGTTATCACACCCACATTACTACCTCATCACCCACCCTCAGCGGGTCCTTCCTTCTGCCAGACCCTGCACGTCACCACAAAAACATGGAGAAAGAATCACAAACACCCCCAACTTTTCAAGCCCTGTAAGGTTTTCTGGTGTCGACCAGTAGAGCCATAAGAGTTAATGTAAACACTGGCGAAGGAATGTTATTCTTAACAAAGGAGTTTGGAGACTAGAGAATCATTTATTCCAACGAGTGGCAATGAGCGCTGTAGGAAAAGGAAAAGAGAGGCATCATGGAAGGCGTGTAAGTACTGTTACCACGAAGACAGACTTGCACGAGAATCGGTTTCTAAGCGATTCTTGCCTTTAATGACATCACTCTCCCAAGACCTCCCCCTTCAAGTGGAACTATCTCTAAATTTGTATTTGTCACCACAGGTCATTGACTCATTTAGGAAAGTGAGGCTGACCGTCCTAATTAGTCTGCAGGGTAATAACTTTTCACACATAAGAAAAATATTCACCCTTTCTTTTCAGCCCAGAAAGATGAAAAATTATTTAAATGGCAAATTCAGAGTAAATTCACTGTGGAAAAAAAAAACACCTAGAAGAAAGAATTCTGATTCATCAAGGCTTGCATTCACATAATTAGGAACAAACTGTTATACCCTGTAGAGATAGGGGCATGCAGCATCCTTAAATATATATCTCCCATCACACCATTCGCTGCTTAACACTCGCTAAAATACAACACGATTCTGTGTAATAGAATGATACTTACATCTCCCAGGCCACACCCATTATTCTAGTCTCTAAACAATGAGCAACACTAGCATTGGCAGGAAAGGGTGGGGTCCAAAACTCCCCCTGTCCCCCATGGCGTGGCTACTGGAAGGTTCAGAGAGGCCATCTCCAAAGTCATTGCCAAATTCCTCAGCAGTGTGTCTACTCTCTGTGCATTTCTAAGCATTGTCCTAGAGTTTCGGGTTCCTGAGTGCTCCTTCTTATTCTAAATTGAAACAACATAGCTGACCTACTTCCAAGAACAGAGCTTGCATTCAGCTGGGCTAAAGAGCCCTATCTCATCACCGACCTCCTTGACAAGACCGGAGCAGAAACTCCAAGTGAAGCTCATTATCTGAGGGCTCCAGTCCACACATTAGCCGCCAGGTAAAGCGGTCATTATTTCCCAAGGGCAAGGGTTACTTTTCAAGTCTTTTCTCAAAGCCGCCTTTGATTGTAAGGATAGAGCTCCCAACAACACATCTTCCTCTGGCTCCTTCCCTTTTCCTGTGCAAAAGCCGTTGGTGGGAGAGGCAGGCTGAGGCCAAAGACGGCATTTGTTCCGAAGAGTTTTTAACTCTAGGAGGAATTGTCCAGAAAGCTACTCCACAGAAACTGACAGAATACATTTCTGGCGTGTGCCATTTGTTAAATAAAATTCCAAGATTGCCTGCATTATTAGGTTTATTTTATTTGAAACCTTTTTTTGTAGGGAGAATTTGCAAATCAAGGGTGAAAATTCCTTTTTAAGTGACCTGATTATAGACTATTAACCACAAGAGCTCTTTCATCACATAAGAATTAAAAGACACTGTGAACTTTATAGAAACGTGTTTGTGTATGTAGAGAATGTGTAATTTAGACCAATATATATCAAGTTCTCATTTTACAGTAATTCCTTTTTTGTTGTTGTTTTTATTAAGATCTAGAGCTTTGATCCACTTTTTAAAACTAACTAAATTTATGCATTCTATCTTCTCATCTTGGTTGGTCAAGATGACACATTTAATTTCCTTCAGTTGATTATCATGATTCAAGTTCATCTATTTACAATTTATAATTATTTCAGGAAGGATTCCGTGAAACTTTGCCAGGGGGAGAAATTTCAACTTTCAATTACCTTCTTTTATCTTTTACACTACAAAGCATCTGGGTCTTCCCCTAGCTTTGCCTCGCTGCTTTCCAGAGCGACTGCAGGACCCCCATGTTCAAACCCCCACCCCCGCACGCTTTCATAGCTTTCCTCCTGGGTGCACTTTGCTAGAATTACAGAACAAACCAATTTAAGCTCTTATGCCTGACAGCATATTTCACAGGGCTGGTCTCTCTTTATACAATGCTAATATATGTGGATTCATCCGATACAATATTTAGAAATGGTTATTCTTATAAGAGAAACTTTGATTACACCAATCTATTCCTGCATACTCCCTCGTATCTGTATCTCTGTACGTCTCTCCTTGTATTATAGATCCAGAATGATAGAAAAATAGATCTCTCTCTCTCTCTCTCTCTCTCACACACACACACACACACACACACACACACACACACTGTCTTAGCTTGCTGCCTGTAAATAAAATTGCCTGTATCACAGCTATTTGCTTATCTGACTTTCTTTAAGGTAATGGAAGCTAGTGTGTGTGTGTGTGTGTATGTGTGTGTGTGTGTTCTGTTCTTGTAGCATAATTTCTTTTGGTTTATGGCTCAATAAAACAATCTCATCTATGAAACCAACTCTTAAAACTTGAATCACCCAGATAAGGATGTGGTGAGGATGTTGTTCCACAGTCGGTCAAGTGCAGTTTCTGTGGGAACTAAATAACAAGTCCTGTGGCATTCGGATCCCCTGTTCTCTAATATTGTAACACTTCTTATGTGATAATCACCAGCAGATATAGGCAATTGACATATATTTGATAAAACACTGGAGAAACTGAATACTTTCTAATTTCTAAAACATCACCTTACCTATTCTCATCAGTGTTGAACCGAAATCTTTCATTATTAGTTCATTCAGAATTATATTCTTATTTTTTACAATTAATATAATGCCCATTTTGTTTTTGTATTAATGATTCTTTATGGCATTATTACCCATAGAGTCCACTAGAGTCTGCTTCAGTAATTTGAACTCTTCTATTGTTTTGAGATTTTTACTCTCACTGATTTTGTCAATTTTGTCTTTTAATAAATTAACATTTTTTCCTTTGTTTAAATTGGAAACCACTATAAATTACTCATTATCACATGGGCCCAACTCTATAAAATCAGTGACCATTATAACAAGAACAAAGTCAGAAAAGAGCGAGGCTGATTTTTCTTCCATTTCGAAGGCACTGCTCCGTGTCCCCCTGGGCTGCTGCACCCCATCTCCCACCCCAGAGGGAGGTGGGCATCTTCCTGCTCCTCCGGGCCACCACACTCGTCTCCCTTGTAAGGGACTTGACACTCAGCACAGTTCCTTTGTCCCTTCATTACCCTCTCCCCTAGTGGTTCCATCCAATTCGATAGTCACATTCAATAATTACATTCCTTAAACTTATTTCTCTTTGTAGCATCTGGCACCAATAACCAAATTCCCTGTAGTTAAAACATTTGCTTCCCTCTGTTTTCCCTGGCCCCTCACTCTCATCGCCCTCCTCCTTGGAGGGCTTCACTTCACGTCAGGTTCCTTGCCGGCCATCCATTCTTACAGGTTGGGGGCACTCCTGGGATTCTGTTTGGGGAACCCTTCCCCACACTTCACGTTCCCATCCATGTGTTTCCTCCCAGCCTCACTGCTCCCAGTGCCAAGTTCATGTTGGTGATTCTGCAGGGTTGACCACCAGGCCCTCTCTCCCCGCTGGGCATCAGACCCTCGGGTCCAGGTCCCCACCAGCCCTCTGACTTGAAAGTCACACACACCGCCCAACTCATCCTGTCTGCCTTCTTCTTCTGTTGCTCATGCAACACACGATCACAAAGACTGCGCAGTAGCTTAAAACAGCGTGAATGCGTTCCCTCACAGACCCAGAGGCCAGAAGTCCTGCAGTGGTGCCGGCAGCACTGGGCGCTGTCTGAGACCTCTAGGAGAGGAGTGACTTCCTCGCCTTTTCCAGCTTCCAGCTTTTCCTCACATCACTCCAACCTCTGCTTCTTTCATCTGATCCCCTCCAACTCCAACCCTCCCACCTCCCTCTTCCTGTGACTGATTTCACAGGGTCCTCCTGGACTGGCCCGCTCCCCTCCTTCTCTTGTGTCCTTAATTTAATTGCTTCTGTAAAGTCCTTTTGGGAGATGAAGACATGGACATCTTTGAGGACCCAGTGTTCTGTCTGCCACAATGCACAACACTGAACTACTATCCCCTCCCCCTCTCGCCAAAGCTCTTCTTCCTCCAGCACCGACTTCCAGTGAACAGCACCGTCATAAACCGGTTCATCTCAGGAATCCGCTGGGTGCTCCTGAACCTGCTCTTTACCGAATCGAGTCACAGATTCAGTCACCACGTTCTGCAGACTCTGTATCCTGAGTATCTTCTGAACCCATTTGGCTTTCTCCATCTTTACCGTCGCTTACAAATTGTAGGCCACATCGCCTCATGGCCAATTTACAGGTCTCCCCACAGTGGCCTGTTATCACCTGTGCTATGTCCCTCAGCATCATCCAGAGTCTGGCTGCTTGAAATCCATCAATGATGCTCCATTTCCCTCAATGTAAAAATCAAACATTAGCTTGTATCAGCAATTTCCACCAGTGCGCCGCAAGAATTTGTAAAACACGCACTACCTGACTATTTAGTCAGGGGCACTGACCTCTTTTCCTTTAGATCGTCGAATTAAAAAATGACAACAGCCAACACAATAATAGCCAGCTGGGGTAAATGAATGGAGATTATGCCTATTTTTTTGTCCAATAAGCAAAAAAATATATTATATATATTTTCGGTGGGTTGCAGAATTTTAGTGATTAGTTTATGTGTGCCATAAACTGAAAACGGTTTAAAAAATCGCTGGCTTAAAGCATCGGTTTCTTCTGTTTCCCTGCTAAACTGCATCTCTCGCTGCCCCCTCCCCGTGGCCTTCCTTACTGAACTCCAGAGGTTCCTGGGCTCTCCCAGCTCCGCGCCACTCGGTAAAAGTTGCTCATCCAGTCTGGAACACTCCGTCCTATCTGCAGCCCCGCTTCACAGTGAGGGCTCCAGCCCGTCCCCCAGGCCCCTGCCACCTGGAAGCCTTTCTTCACCTGTTCAGGCTGCTGGCCACCTTGCCTCGGTTCCTGTTGCTCCAAGACTTCACCAGTTTAGTATCAGCAGGTGATCGCAGGTTCCTTATCTGTACCTCCCTTCATACCATACTTTTGTTCTGTGACAACTATGAGGAGGAACAGAAACCACAGTGGAAAGAATCGCTGAAAGAGAGATTGCAGAATAATAAGCAGTAAATGAGATTTGGTAACTGCCCGTGTTGGGGCTTCCGCTGGGATTCAAAGCTAAGGACGCTGGCCTCCCAAAGCCATACTCTGCCCTCTAAGGCAGTGTGTTCAAAACTTCAGATTTCTCATCTAACGTCTTAAAGATTTTTGCTAAGACCATGTATACCTGTAGTGTTCCTTCATATATTTCTGTAAATGTGCTCCTTATTTTAAATCAGTAATTTTATGTTACAAGGAGGACTTACATCCTGGTCAACAGTGAAGTGTGGATATGGAGATCCCCAAGACCCCCTGCAGATCGAAACTCTCTCCATCCTTCCAAGGGGGGCGGGGAATGCAGTTTACACCAGTGACCATCAAGCAACTGACACGGAGACACGTGCCTCCTTTTCCAAAACACAGATTATACATAGATTGCAGCAAGGAAGGAAAACTCTTCGTACTCTTTGGGGAAATGCTAGAAGAATCTTTCCTGAGGAGAAATTATACTGTCCAGTTTTGTAACAGTTATATTAGCAAATAGAGAGTAACTCACTCCCAATGAAAACCCTGGATGACATCGTGTCTCTGCTTCAGTGAAACCCGACAGGCGTGACGGGGTGTGAGCCCAGCCCCAGGACCCTCCTCCAGCGGCTGAATAAGGTTCTGCCGCAGCGAGTGTTTGATCCTGCAGACTCGGCAGGACCGTGAACTGAGTACCCAGCCTCCTCTAGTGCAGAGGCCCTGCTGACCACCGAAGGGCGCCCCCTTCCGGCCGGAGAAACAGCAGTGCTGCCAGTTAGAGCCCTGCTGTTCAGTGATGTCTCGGACAAAAAAAAAAGCGGCGGGGCAGGGGGAGGGCAGTTCATCCAAACAAAAACCTTTGCTGTGTGTCTCTTCTCTGGGCCCATCTCATTGAAACTGAGAGAATAAAAGGAGTGTCAGACTCAGAGAGGGTTCCGGGGCATCCTACGATGATTATAGAGATAAAATAACACTTCTGAACTCAGGCTCAATTTTATCCATGCAGGCTTCAGCCCTGGGATTCATGCATCCTTTTTCCACAAAAAAGGTGATGATCTAGTGTCACACCAGTGGGAAGTCACCCAAACATCCAAGATGCTGCTTCTCTTGGCTGTTATCAAGACCCTAGTGTTACTGTTTTGAGGGACAGGGAGGAAGGAGATAATTCCAGAAGCAGTACGGCCCATCTAGAAAGCTCTTACAGAGGTGCAAGCAGGCAGGAGATAAGACTCTAGCTTAAGTCACCATGGGTTGAAAAACTAGACTGGATCATCCGAAAAAGGTTTCCATGGGTGCTGGGGCAGGAGTGAAACAGAGAGGATCAGAGGAAGGCATAGAAGCATCCAGATCAGAAGCCCTTTAAACAAGGATGTTGTCAAGGCAAACTGGGAGGGCAGGAAGCAGAGCAGGTTTCACTGGGGATGGCGGGGGTTAGCATATGTTTCTGGCACAGTCCAAGTGCATGGAGAACACCCTGTTGGAGACATCCAGGAGGTGGCAGAGTAAATGAGACAGTCAGTCGCAAAGGCACAGCCAGGCGAGAAGACCCAAAGCAGAGTCCTGGATTACGTCCGACATGGCAGGGGACGCCGGGGGAACGAGGAGCAGGCTGGCAAAAAACAGAGAGGCAGGAGGACTGACATGAGCAAACCAAACAGCAGGAAAACCAGGAACTCAGAAAAGGAGCAGTAGAGCTTGGTGAGATGCTGAGAAGAGAGGGAACAGGCTAAGAGTTAATACCGGTCACACCTGACTTTTTAACCTGTGGTTCAACGAGCCACCGTGCTTTCTCTTCTCCGTTGTCTTTCAAACCCGCTCAGAGGTCCAGACAGAGCACCTTGCCCCCATCTTTCTCCTGGCTAACTCCTGCTCGTACTCGCTGTGGCCTACCGGTACGCTCATCTGCAGACTTTGCCCTCCCATTGCCCTCTAGTATAAGCACGTACCAGCCTGTAGCATACACTGGCACTCGGTATGGCCGCTCTGCTTTTCTGCTCCTTCTGCAAATACACAAGCTCTCAGAAGCAAGGATGCCCTGCCCTGAACAGGGCAACACTTGGCATACTGCAGATGCTTCTGGGTCACCTCACAGCCTCTCAATCAGAAATGAGAGAGGTTGGCTGCAGGAAACTCATCTCAAACAGTTTTGATGGTATATTAATTGGAGGTGAAGGAGGACTTAGGCAAATGCTATTAGGAAAAATTATAGCTTATTCGTCAAGTGAGCAGAGTGAAAGTGAGCTTGTAGGCAGGGAGAGGAAAAAATGACTAATTGCCTAATTTTCATTTCTGTTGCAATGCTCCCTAGCTGTTGAACCACCAACTTCGGAGAGCTTCCCATAATCAGCATCTCTCTCCTCTGTCCTTGATTTGCGTTTCCTCATTTTCCGGGCTCTGCCACTCTCGGCTTGCTGCCCTGACACAGCCCACAGTCTGACGGGACCCTGCTCCACACAGAAACGGGTAGCTTGTTGGTGCCCCAGCGTGAGGACTGCGAGAACGTCACTCCTCGGTGGGCCTCTCGATGAACTAGAGAGATCAATGAGTCTCACTTCCAAGGAAAGGAGTGATTTTTTACCTATACTATTTTGTTGCAAAAAGAAATTTTTTCTTTAAAAAGACAGCTGGGCAGAGAGCCTCCTGACTACTCTCCATGGGATCTGATTGCAGTCCTGTGGGACACACACAGAGGTGGTTTACCCCTGTTCTGCTCGAAGGTGGCCTAGCAGCACATTCCCATGAATGGAGGGGCCACAGTTTCGGGTCACTTCCACTCTTCTGAAGAAGTATTTGGACCTTCCTGATGTTCTTTACCATCTACTAGGGAAATCAGATGAAGGGTTAATTAGAAAATAAATGAATACATAAACAAATAAGTCAATACAAAATGACAAAGGACAAAAAGTCTTTAACATTAATTTAATGGTTGGAGTTACTGGAATTTGGAACACACACACACACAGTTTGAAATTTCCTTGCAGACTCCATGAACTCTGAAAATCTCAATAAATTGAGAAGATTTTAAAATTATCATTCACAGCTTTTCTTTTCATTGGCAAACACTCCCATTATAATGTCAAAAGGATCCTCACACCCACCTGTCACTTTTATTCCCATACCCTCTGGTTTCCATCAATACGATGCCAACACCATCACACTATTCCCTGGCTTACACACAGACTAAGTCCAGTTCTTCCACACAACCTGTGGATTTGTTTGAGTTTTCATTATGCAAGCACTAACTCTGGACTTTCAGCATATGCCTACCAAAACCACACCACCTTGATGCATACACCACACACACACAAGCACTTTATGCTTCATGATGTACAACCAAGAGTTTTGGTAACACACCACGACGACGTACAAAGACGACCTTGCGTAAGCCATTCCTACTGCCAGAAAGCCTCTCCCTATCATTTCCGCTCCCTCTTCTCCTTGCTCTCCTAAATCCTTCCTCCTTAGAGACGAGCCTCTGTGTGTTGCATCCTCCCCCAGGAAATGCTGAAAGAGTGCCTTCTGCTTCACGCCTTTGTCTCAGCAGGTGCCACCCTGGGTTTATCCGTGCATCCCTTCTGCTTGACTACGAGAGCCTTAAAGCAAAGACTGTTTACAATGGTGTTTTCATATCCCTTGTGCATAAACCAACACCTGGCATATAGTACATACTCAATACGCATTTTCTGGACAATGCATGTATCCACAAGAAATTTGTGCCATTAACAGTAATAAATATTTCACACAAAGCAACAATACTTGAATAAAAGAGCAAGCAATAAAAGAACATTATTTTAAAACTAATTTGGCAGGGACTGGAATTCTATTTCTCTAAAAACCGTCATGTATCAGAAGTTAATCGAGGGCCCAGCAGGTGCAGTGCGGGTTCTTGTGGAGAATTACAAAGCATAGGTAAGCAGTTGGTACCTTTATTTCTTAATGGCTATGGAGATAAATTGGTCTGAAATGCTCTGGTTTATGGGGCTTGCATAATGCCAGAGACTACATTCGGATGGCCCTTTAAGTAATGTCATTTATAAACATAAGCATGCAAAACACTATGCTGAGAATTGCTAGTTCAAGCCACCTTTACAGCAAATTTAAAGCTGTATAGGATTTTCCTATTTTAATTTAATATGTGTTTGTTTGTGTGTGTGTGTGTGTGTGTGTGTGTGTAGTATGTTCAGAAAAAGCCCAGCCATTGTTAATATTATGAGAATGGTTTGTGCAACATCAGTGAAACCTGGCAGCCAAGGAGAGTGGACTGGAATGCACATGGGTGAGCAATGACTTCACTGTACTAGTCAGTGGGGACAGTAGATGCCATTAAGAGAGCATGTGCACCGTGTGGTGGTCACATTCAAAATGACTGAGCAAGTAGACCAACGAGTCTGCATCAAATTTTGCGTTAAGCTTGAACATTCCTCTGTGGAAACTATTCAGATGATTCAGAAGGCCACAGCTGTGGGCAACAGGTGATGGGCAGCTTCATCACAACGATGAGCCCGCTCATGCATCACGTCTCAGGCAGAGCTTTTTGGTGAGACATCAAGTCACACAGGTGACTCAGCCCCACTACAGCCCAGATTCGGTGCCCTGTGACTGCTGGCTTTTCCCAAAACTAAAATCACCTTTGGAAGGGAAGAGATTTCAGGGTGTCAATGAGATTCAGAAAAATACGACAGGGCAGCTGATGGTAATTGGGAGAACCACGTGAGGTGCCAATGGGCCTACTTGGAAGGGGACTGAAGTGTCATTGTCCTGTGTACCATGTTTCCTGTATCTTGCATCTTCTTCAATAACTGTCTCTGTTGTGCATAGTGTGTGGCTGGATACTTTCTGGACAGGCCTCGTACATACATGGGGGGGTGTGCGTATCACAGTAATCTTACTGTGGCCTGCACTCAGACTGTCCCCTATAGTAATACCAGACTTTTATGGCCGGTTTTCTGTGGAGTATGCGATGTACGATGAAGCCTTCAATGTTTGTTTAATAAGGAAGTTTAAAGACAGATTATGTGGCTCCTCCTTGCAACACTTTCTGCTTCTTGCCCCTGTTCTGCAGGCATTTCATTAGCATGTGCCTGCTCTTTCCTCCCAGCCCGCATCGCTTCAGACAAGCATGGGTTTAATTGAGAGAAAAAGAAGCTGTGACTGATTCAGGTGTGAAGGCTGTTTCTCTCGGCAAATTAAATCCAGTGAAATGACGGAGCGTTCCTTCCCACACCCTTCTGATGGCTTTAATACTGCATATTAATTGTTCTTGTTTGCTCTGCTCTGTGACTGTTTTCCCCAGGATCCTATGGCGGGTGATGGATGTTCAGATAAGTTTGACGATTTCCCAGAGAAAGAAAGATGAACGTGTGCATCTCTTAGGACGCCAGGTTACAGGATTTTAGGTTAGCCTAAATATTAACACATGCTCTTGCAGGTTCAAAAAGGAACAGTCTGGTAAATAAAACTCAAAGCTGATCATCAGAAAGAAAATGAAACAACCCCTGGTTTCTTATGTGTAGTTTCTAATACCTTATCTTTGTGGCTAAGGACTAGATGTGCCTGTCCGCTTACCAGTTAAGCCAATTGGAAGTATAATTTTTTGGGCCATGGCAAAGCTATGGTAACAGAATTCAGGGGAAAATACAGATTTTGAGTTGTCCATTCCCACCACCACCTCACCCCACTGCTTCAGGGCAGCTTGCTATTCTAGCTTACATTGCCCAGCGGTTCCTGATGTGTCTTGAACTTGAACTTCACTGTGATATCTATTAGTTTACATCATATAAATGTAAGAGCATAATTTTCTTAAACCAACCCTTATTTTCCTTTCCCACCGATTGTTTTATGTGCTGTATCTTATTAGTGAGCACTTATTTGTACAACTTCCCTCACATTCTCTATGAAATCAGGCACAAGATAAAGAAGGGATGAAAGAACTAAAGAAAATCCAACATTTTCACAGAGGAAGAAAGAGGAAATTGGTAAATTTACTTTCGCAATTATATTTCTAGTTTACCTTTATAAGAATATCACTTAACCCAAGGTTTCTGTTTGGGGGCAGCTAAGAGTTTATGTAAAATGTCTCTGCTCCATTGGACACCTTCGGGTGGAACAAGTTCGCCTGTGAAATCCAGCCACGTCTTTATTAACAAGAGGCCATAGCGAAGGCCGGACTTCCTGCTGGAAAAGAAAATTACCTTGGGCATAGATGCTCATCTAAAACCGACCTCATGAATTTGCTTATTTTCCCTGCTCCCTCCAGATGTGAGCAGCCGAAGCCATCCCACACACATTAATTACCCCAATTAGTCCCAGCCGCACAGGCACGTGCATTCAAGATTTGATTATCTGAGCTAAAAAAAAGTGATTGGGTATGGCACAAATAATACAAATGAGCAAAAAATTCAAATCCCTTGCACTTTGAACTAATGGATGCGTTATATATATTTTGGAACAGCACCATTAACTTATGCTTTTCTTAATTTAAGAATGCAATTACCTTACCTTTCTTTATTCCACCTAAGCAATGACAGGGTGGGGGAGGCAGGTCCAGATTTATAGCAGATTTGGGAAAAGCCAACATACCATGTAAGGATTTTGTTATAGTCTTTTACTTCCCCTTTATCTTCATAGATGTCTTTTTTAATTTGGCTGGACATCCTTCTTACTGTGGCTTTGCTGCTCCACAATGTCCGACACACACTCGTAGAAAGATTATCCGCACAGGTGTGACAGTAAGGATTCATACTCGAATCTCCTGTGATTAAAGGAAGTTGGAAGGCAGCCAGCCCCCACTGAAGAGTCATTCCAACTTTCATTTATTCCTTTGGATTTGGGGCAGCTAACTAGTTTTGTGAGTGAACCTTCATACAGTGGGGGCTGGTGGCGATCACCCACTGGAAGACAGCACAGTTTAATACAGCGGTTCTCCCACTTCAGTGTGCACGCCCAAGAAATTTGGAGAGCTTGTTAAGACACAGATTGCTAGGCCCCGGTTCCCAGTGTTTTTGACTCAGCAGGTATAGTATAAGGTCCAATAATTTGCATAATGAACAAGTTTTCAGGGGCTGCTGGTGCTGTTGGCCTGGGGAGCCTCACTTTGAGAACCGCTGGTGTGATGATTCAGAATGTAGTTTGATGGGTTTCGTCCCAGTTCAACTGGCTGTGCGACCTGGGGCAGTATATGCAACCTCTCGCTTCACTTTTCTTCTCTGCAACCGGGGGGTAATTACAGCAATCCTTTCAGAGTTCGAGTTATTTTGGTGACGAAGTGAGTTACACACTGAAAATGCTTACAGGGAATTCTGGTGGAGATGATGGTGCAAACAAATGCTGTGATGGAATCCCTCACGACCACATCACGTTTATACCTGCACCACAGAACCACCGTCCATCAGAACTGCCTGAAATAGAACAGGGCCACAGTCCCACAACTAAAGGTACAAAGAAGCAGCCACACCCAGATTAGGAGGAAAGATTTTTATCCACCCATGTGTGGTGAATAAAAATCATGAGGGACATCTCAGCTGCAGAGGTCCCTCCTGAGGGGTGAGGGGTCTCAGGCCCACACCAGGCCCCCCAACCAAGGCTTCCAGTCCCTGGAAAAGAAGTCCCCATAACTCTGTGAAAACCAGGCAGGACCGTGGCTGAGTGACATGCGGGCTGCTGGAGTCCCAGGGGCTCCTCTTAAAGGGCCTGTGTGTGGACTTACTCAGACTCACTCCCTCTGAGTTCCAGCACTGAGACAGAAGCTTGAAAGGCACCAGGGACATACAGGGAGGAACTGATGTGTGTGTCATCAGGGCAAGACCTGGAAGGGCGGCTTTCTCCCAGGGCAAGTGCTGGCAGAGGCCACTGTTGCTTTGTTGAGCTGTCTCCACACAGAGCCGACAGGCAGGGGCCATAACTCAGTCACTTCAACCTGGCTCACACTGTTCACGGGCCCTGGCGATTCCCTGAGGCCCCACCCCACCCAAGCCCTTCCTGGTGGCTTTCGCATACAAACGGCCTGTCTCGGCTTTTGCTACAGACGTTCCTACGGCCTCTCAAACAAGTAGCATCCGGCCTCCAGCTGCCCAGTACCTCTCGCTAAGTGGTCCCAGGCTTGGCAATGGTGGCCTCTGGCCTCGCTTTGCAGCTTGGACTTTCCCTGGACCTCCGATTGAAAGACACACCAGAGTGAAAGGAAAGGAATGGGAATAATGTGTTTTATGCAAATAGAAATTGCTTAAAAAGCTGTGTAGCAATACTTACACCAGACAAAATGGACTTTAAAACCAAGCCTGTAATGAGAGACAAAGAATGACCCAGCAATTTCACTTCTTGGCCTCTATCCAAAGAAACCCAAAACATTAATTCAAGAAGGCATATGCATCCCTGTGTTCACTGCAGCACTATTTACAATAACCAAGGTCTAGAAGCAACCTAGGTGTCTGTCAGCAGATGGATGGATAAAGAAGTGGTACATGCTCGGGGTTATACGAGAATAATTGCTGGTTTTATCTATGAACTGTTCGAATAAGACTCACAGTGCTTTCCTTTCTCTCAAGGATAAGGGAAAAAAATTACATGCCACAGCACTTCAGAGAGTCTCATCAATAGAAGATGTTCTAGTAGCAGTTGTGGTTAGAGAATTTTTACCAAAGGTATGGTAACACAGGCCAAATACACTAGGAGTACTGAACACTAAGTAAAACTGAAATTACCTGATTGGATTGGTGCCAAAAAAAGAGAGAGAGGAGTCTGCTATGGTTTTAAAATGTTGTTTGATTATGCTTTACTGTGCTTGCCAAATGAAGCAGATAGAATAAACTGCGTGTATGTCTTTTGAGTAACAGAAGGCAAAAGGTCAGGCTTCCTGGCACATGGTGTGGGAGGAAGATGGAGGTGACACAGGGAAATGCTTGTTTTAGTTGGCTTCCCAGTGGTCTTGAAAAGTGGTCTACTGGTTTGCTTTCATTCATCTGCAAGATCAGTGTTTGAGATCGTTGACTTCAGGCTGGTGCACAGTCCTCATTTCCTTGCGTCAGAGCCCAATCAGGTCGAGAAGATACCTGAGACCTCAGCTCCTTTTCTGAGCAGCCATTAGCGCTCCCTCTCTTCTCCAAAGCTGTGGGGTGTTTGGGGTGGGGGATGTCGTATTGAGGGAGCTTGTGCTCTGCCCCCACAGGCTAAATGAGGTACTTTTAAGCTGTGGCCCCTCCGCTAAAGAGTGGCCCCCACTCAGCCTGGGCAGAGGCCCCAGTGGCTTTGGGAGTCTGCTGAGCAGCAGTGGGATGGGCTGACCTGGGCACTTGCCCTGCTGGGGAAGCACAGGGTTGAGCAGCCCAGCGTTCTGTCCCAGCCAAAGGCAGCCATGCAGGTTTGGGAACAGAATATGGCACTGCTAAAGTGTGAGCTGGAAGGGGGACAGGTGCAGGAAGGCCACAGCACCCAAGACCTTTTTTATAGCACAGTTGGGGCAGGTGAGCCAAGTTGTTACACCAAGCATCCTGGGCTTGTCCTCTGCCTCTCACAGTGCCACCTGTCTAGGACATGGGGGAGGCCAGCCCTGGGAGGACTTCTCAGCCCATCTTCCCAAGGAGTACAGAAGCCAGAGGACTTGTAACTCCAGTAGGAGGTGACCTCTAGTGTGGGCATCTGGCATCAGAGGGAGGAGGCGAGGCAGGGCAGTGCCTGCTGTGAGTAGCCCCGCCTAGCATTGCTGACTGTCCTTATTTTTCCCTCCTGTTTCCTTGCAAGCTGTTCCCCAGCTGTTTTCTGTCTTCACTTTCAGTCTTGAGCATCTAACATTTCAAACTGGGGACAGGGGGTGGTGGAGCCACAGCCATCCATGGTCAGCAGGAAGCAGCTACAGAATTATGACCCTCATCTCTATTCCCTCAGGAAGGAGGAGTGAAAATTTTCTGGGGGGAATTGCTAGATACCACAAGGGTCTTAAGGTCTGGGCAGCTCTTACTAGAGGCTGTTCGTGCTAACTGCTAACATGTAGCACAGTACTCTGCAGATGCAGCTATAAACAGAATGAGCTGGAGAGGAACTCAACCCAATCAATATAGCCCACTATAGAGGAGAAATCAGTGTGTGTTTGACAAAATAGTCCCCATAAGCAATGGCTAACCCCTTCTTCAGGAAACAGAGCTTTGAATGTGAAGCCTCTCTTTCCTTTACTTGCCACAGATAAAGACTAGCTTGCCACAACCACATCTCATTCTTGAATGGGAACACTCCAAGTGGGAAATGCCTTGCATTCAATAACAGGTTTTCTGACCCTAGCATTCTGGCCCCTGAGTTACAGCCACTGTGACTTGGTTTGAATTAAATAAATAGTGACCTCCTCTTCCTCCTCTTCCTCCTCCTCCTCTGGTCACCACTGTGATTCCGTTGTGAAATGTCCTGTGTACTAATGTTTCTCTTTTCTATAGTTTATGATGCTTGGACATCTTGAGGGCCTTGCTGGGCAGGGAGAGACGGTTCATCCCAGGGATAGCTAATTCCTAGAGAGCACAAAGGAATCCCCTCTGAGCACAATTTGCATATGCCAGTCAACCAATCCAAACCTCACATTCCCAACCACCTCCCATATCTAACTCTCACTCACCAAGCGCAAGTGCCCCTTTTACCCTTGGCTCCAGGGCCAAGTACCAAACATATAGCTCACAACCCACTGAAATGACTCAAACCACTGAATCTGAAACCGTGTACCTTGCCCTCCCTGGCCTTCCCTGCAGAAACCACCATAGCGGCTTATGCCCTTGCTTTGCCCTCACTCCTTCTGCCTCCCCACCAGCCTCAGAACTATCCCGTGTGACCCTGGATGGCATGGCATGCCCCTTCTTTTGAACACTGTGAGTAAGAAGCTCTCCTTTCAAAGGCAATTGTCACTATGTCTATCACCTTACCATACTCAATTAACTGTAATCCAGTGCAAATGAAAACATTCTCCGAGTCGTTTCTGCAGTCGTTAGCATAGGTTCTCCTTTGCTCTCCTTTTCAAGTATTTTGTTACACTCTATTGCCTGTATTAAATTTCTCAGTTCATAAAATACTCATGTCGTTTTCTCTTCCCTCACTGACTTACAAGCAGCTACACGAGGGAGGCTCTCTAAGAAAAAGTGTCACACCGTTCAAAGATATATCCCATAGTAACATTAAAAGCCATGTGCTTAAGACTGGAGAGGTGAAGGGACTTGAGTCTGGCCATGGAGTGGAGGACAGACATGGGCTCACTGGTAGAAAGCCTCCCTAGCTACAGAATCAGAAGAACTGCCTCACCGCGAGGTGGGCCCTGGTCCCAGGGCTCCAGGGAAGGCTGGGCTTCATTTTCCAGGTAAGCCAACAGATTGCTCATGTGCCACCCTGGAGGCTTTTTAGGTGCTTTCAGGGGCACCAGAGCTCCTTCATGGTCAGCAGGACACGAGACTGGGTTACTTCAGTGAGCTGATCCACCGAATCCTGAACGTTCTGATGCAGTGAACTCTAGCATTACGTGGATGTTCCGGCAGATGCACTGACCGCTCTATGGTATTCAAACATTCTGGAGATAAAGATGATACAGGAATATTCCTTTACAGATCGAAGAGGTCCTTGACAACACGGTGTCACTGGTAGCCCAAAACGACCTTGGACCATCTTTGGACTCAGGGCATGAGTGAAAATGGTGGACCCAACCCTTGACCTTGAGTCAAATATCAAAACTAAGAGCATCACCATAATCACTATCCCTCATCAGCCAGGGCTCCTCTACCCCCACCTTGGAGGTGGTCTGTTTGTGGCTGCAGGTGCTGGTCTGCTCCTGCTCTGAATACGGTCAGACAAAGCTAGGCAGAGCTGCAGCCTAAGCAAAGTTTCTTTCAAAGGTCGGGGGTGGTTGAGATGATAGAAAAAGGCAGAGGCTGGCGATTATTTTCTATAGAGGGCTTGACAGTACACGTTCAGGCTCTGTGGGCCGTACCATCTCTGGTGCAATGACTCAACTCTGCTCTGAAAGAGCAAAAACAGCTTTAGACTGTACGTAAATAAACGAGTGTGTCTGCGTCCAAATAAAACTGTATTTATGGACACTACAATTTGAATTGCATGTGATTTCCTGTGTCATGAAATATGGTTCTTTGGATTCTTTCTAACCTTAAAAAAGCACGAAATCATTTTGTCCACACCGGACATTGAATGGAATTACAGACGTATTTATTGTTTTAGGTGTGTCCCCCTCCCACTGACCCTGGGGATTATAATACACTCCAAAGCCCTTGTAGATACAAGAGCAAGTGGCCGGAACTGTTTTCTCAACAAAGGTGTGAGTGTGTTGCATAGAAAGTCAGCGAGATCCAGGACAGGGCAGCCATGTACTCCACAGCACGCAGGGATTCGGAGCTGAGATGTGTGTCCATGGAGACACCACACTAGCGGCCGCAGAGGGCTGCCGCCAGCAGCAGATCCAGGTGGGCTGAAGTCTGCATGGTCCATTTCCAGCCTGGGGACCAGTTCTCTCTCCTGACGGAGAGCAGCCTTGGAAAGGGACCGCGCTGCCATGTGGAAGAGCAGTGACACATTTCCACGGAGGGGAACAAGAGGTGCCTGCCCCCAGTCCCATTCCACACAGCCCTCTGTCGCCACACTGGGGCACAGCCTGGGCAATGACGGGGGACACAGGCTGTCTCTTTCGGGAGCAACTCAGTACTCAAACTAAAGGGAAGAGCCTTGAAGGCTAAGCAATGGGGGTTCCCAGCCCCAAAGGGACACGGTGTGCCATGACCCTGAGTGCAGGGTGACGGCGGGAACAGAGAGAGCATCCCCGGCTCATCATGCTCCTCACCTATCAGGGCACATGTGTCATCTTATCTAGGGGCCTGAGGGTGTTTCCTTAACCCTCTGAAGCGAATCCTTCAGTGTGACTGCATTCGGGTCCTTTTCCCCCCAAGGACACTGCAGGTTATGCTTCGCTGACACCAGATGTTCAGATCAGTGTGTCTGCTCATTTCCACCAAGAACACGCCAATTACTCACTTGCCCTCCAGCACTCGCAGCCTCCACGTGTTTAAAGGAAATGCCGCTCGTGCTGGGTCCGCTCAGCTGACCCCCTTCTATCCACCTCAGGGTGATATTTTTTGTTTGTTTGTTTTTAAAGATTGTTATTTATTTTATCTTTAGAGACAGGGAAGGAGAAGGAGAAAGAAAAGACAAACATCACTATGTGGTTGCCTCTCGCTCGCCCCCTACTGGGGACCTGGCGCACAACCCAGGTGTGTGTCCTGACTGGGAATCCATCCTGCGACCCTTTGCTTCACAGTCAGGGGCTCAATCCACTGAGCCACACTGAGCAGGGTGATTCGGTGATGCCTTAAATCAGCCCCTCAGCTTCTGACTTTTCAGTGTTTCTTTGTTTAATGTAGCATTTTAAAACCTAGAGAGTTGTCTTGAAATGCCATTTCTGCAAAAATGGAGGAAACTTGAAGGGAGATTTCAGTACAAATCTCACAATCATTAGTAAGTACAACAGCCAAAAATTACCATAGATATAAAATATTTGAGCAACAAAATGAAAATATTAACCTAATAGACCTATATCAAATTTGTTTCCAAAATTTGAACAGTACGGCTGCACTTCTCATGAGTATTGATGTGTCCTGTTTTACTGTTACTTGACACTAAATTCTTATAAGCTTTCAGCATAATTTCTTCTTTGACTAATGAATTCCCTAGAAGTACGCTTTTAAAGCAACTATATATGGAGGTTTAAATTTTTTTTTTTCTGGAGTAGTATGCTTTGATTCCTTTATCTTTTATGTATCCACTATAGGTTTTGTTTTGTAGTTACAAGAGGCTTACATAAAACATCTTACAGTTAGTTATGCAGTCTGCGCTGAATAATCCACTCATAATCTTGTGATGGTTTTCACCTGCGCAATAAATTGCTTTTCTTCTCTTGCTTTTAAGATTCCCTTCTCATCTTGAACTCTTGACAATTGAAACATAATGTATCTTGATGTGGGTCTAATTGGATGCATCTTCTTTGGAAATTTTTTTAGGGTCTCCGTATCTTGATCTCTTTTCTCTGTCTCAGTTATGCAAGTTTTTAGTCATTATTTATTTCTTTGAATGAAGTTTCTGCCATACTTTCTATCTGTTCTCCTTCTGGCGTCCTCATAGTGGGTATATTGGTCCATAGTGCATGTATATAGTGCACATATAGACCATGTCCCTTAAGTCCCTTAACCTATCTTCAGTCTTTTCTTATTCTTTTTTCTTTTAGATCTCTTACCATCTCGTATATTTCTACATGTTTTATTTCTGTTTATTGCATTCCGGAAATTGCCAGGAATAGCTTTCTTTTCTCTCAGCCACTCTTCAATGGGTCTGTTATGCGGCTGGATGCACCCGTGAAAGTCACCATGGCACTGATTCACTTCTAACTTCTAGGCATCCACTTCTGACAGTTTCCTCTTGTATCTTTAAAAATGTCACGTAACTGTTATACACACTTCCTCCGGCAACAACGTCCATTTGTTCCTTGGTGATCGACATGGGTTGGTTCTCATCTCTCCTGGCTTAATGGCTTGGTCATCAGGACTGGAGATCATGGTTGTTTTTAATTCCTGTGACTTGCATCGGCGTCCTCTGGCAGAGCCTTTCTCCAAAAAGGATTTGCTTTTGTTCTGACCACTTTAGAGGTTTGGGCTCAGAGTGGGGATTCAAGAATTAGCTTTCCACGTGCTTGCTATTTAGGGATCAATGTGCCCGTGACAGACCAAGTCCCTCTAAAGCCAGCCTCGGAGCACCCGTGCCCTCCCGCTCTGTTCCTGCAGCTCCAGGTCAGCTTCCTGACGTGCTTGATCCTGTTTTGCTCTAAAGCACAACTACATTTTTCCCTCCTTCTTTTTTCCTTTGCCCAGAAAGAAAGAATTATGAGAATTCAATCAGTTATAGAAAAAAAATAAAAAGGCTATAATTTTCTTTGAAATTTGGCTAAATTTTAAACACAACAAACAATATTTCTGCTGGGATACGAAAGGATGTCAAAGATCTTTGTTGCCATGGTAACACCAAAAATTAGATATATAAACTCGTACTTATATATAAAACTATTGAAAAGAGGTGGATGCAAGAAAACCCCAGAGGGACTGGTTTGCAGAGAGGAGCACTTCCCACATGACATTCCAGCAGCGGGGTTTCTGGAGACCACTGTGGAGCAGAAAGCCAACCAAGGCTGAGGCAGAGGGTCCGCTGGCTATGGTGAAGACAGGCTGGAGCTACAGAACTTCAGAAGAATCTCACACATAGCAATACTTACTGGATCTAAAATTTCCTCCTGGCTTCCTACTCCTGTTTAGCTTCTTTCAGAAAATGGCAGTAATGGTGTAACAAGTAATGGTAACATAGCAGAAAGGAATCTCCAGTCTCAAAGTATTCTCCTGGTGATGAGAAACAACTTGCTGATTCAATAGGTAAAACTGAGGTCCGACTCCTCCCCAAGATCCAGGATTAAACGTGGATGAGATCAAAGAAATTAAATGTGGGCAAGAACAGCTGTGGCCTTGGGAGGAGAGCAACTAGAGATGAGGGCAATATTTTTTAAAAAATTTACATTTAGTATAAAGTCACAATTCTTTACCCTGACTTTCAGTTTTTTTACACATTATGGTCCCATCTGCTACAGCTGTGTGTGTGTGTGTGTGTGTGTGTGTGTGTGTGTATATATATATATATATATGCATTTTTTACTTTTTTAATGAAATTTATTGGGGTGACATTAATGAGGTTATATAGGTGTATTCCTCTCAGGGTCAAATGTAATGATGTTTCCCTGAAGTGAGAGAAGCAGAAACATACCTTGAACAACCTTCTGTCCCAGTGGGGACAAATTGCTGTTCCCTGCACTATGGATATGGGCCAATCAGTCTACCACCAGATGTCAGCCTGAGCTCCCTAGGATATGATATCATAAAGGGGCTGAGAAAAAAATTATATAGGTTTCCAGTGTACAGCTCTGTGATACATCATCTGAATACTGCTCCATGTGCCCACCACCCAAAGTCAAGTCTCCACCCATCGCCATACATTTGACCCCCTTTCCCCTTCCTTACCTCCCCCACATCCCTTCCCTCTGGGGACCACCGCACTGTTGTCTGTGTCTATGGGTTTTTGTTTGTTCATTTGTTGCTTTGAGTTTCAACCCCATGTACGAGTGAAATCAAATGGTTCTTGACTTTTCTGTCTGGCTTATTTTGCTGAGCATGAGAGTCTCAAAATCCATCCGTGTTGTCACAAGTGGTGGCATTTCCTCTCTTCTTATGGTACTTTCCTGGGGTCCGTCCTTGGGGCAGGCCAGCAGGCAGATACGTCTTCCATGCTGTCATTCACAATGATGAAACCATTTTCATTTCTTACATTGAACCATGTAACTCTTCCCCAAAGCTTCATGGTGACGACCTTCTTGTCCCCACTGGCAGGTGCCACAGCTGCCCCTGGTGCTGGACATGGCTGAGGTGGGGGTGACAGGTGGCTCCTGGGTGGTGGCCTCCCAGCTCATAGCTGTGGTGACAGTGACTGGGGCTGGTGGTGGGGTGGGGGTGGGGGGACTCTGGCTCCCTCTGGGGTATGGTGGTGACTAGGCCGGCAGCAGTGGTGGGCTGCTCGGGGCTCTCAGGGGTCCAATTTCCACTCCTGCTACCAACTGAACTCTGTTCTTAATTCTTGGAGGAACTTTATACTGTTTCCCATAGTGGTTGTAACAGTTTACATTTTCACCAGCAGTGAATGGAGGGCTCCTTTATCTCTACAATAAGATCAGGTCAGTTTTCGAAAGTGCTGTCTAGGCCAAGATTGTCTTGATACTTGGAGAAACCTGAATAATCGCTGCCTCGCTTTGGCAGCCGCACCTTGGTAAGAGATTACACTCCATTAGAAACAAAAGCAGAGCAGAACAGTTGCACGAGGAAGACTCCACTGTTATCTGTATCCGATCATACAACATCGTGAGGAATGCTAGGGAAATGAGAAACATGAGAAAATCAACAAGCCAAAGAAACAGACCCACAGCCAACCCAGACATCGGAACTCGCAGAAAAGGAGTGAAAACTCGCACCGTAAATGCTTCTAGCACCACCATGGGCTGGCTCTGTCCCTGGACAGGGGCTCACTGCTCCTCTCAAGGAGACTCGCCCTGTACGACTCTTCCCCATTCCCAGTTTCAGTAACTGCTCCCTCGCTTTGACCGTCAAGGCCCAGTGGTGGTGACAGTTTGCTGCTGTAGCTCCAAGTTACTTTGCCTGAGGTTCCCCTATGCTGTGCAAATAGACCTTTTATGAATAAAACCTCTTTCTGGTTTCAAAAGTTTTATATAAAGGCAGATAGACGCACATAGATATGGACAGATGTAGATATAAATATATTGATATATGGTAAGTGTCACGGTGACTCTGTGGAGAATCTTATAGAATACATAACCATTTTTAAAAATAGAGAAGTCACAGACTGTGGTCTGTAAAACAAAAACATTTTGCACAACCTTAACAGCATGATAATCACTGCAGAAGAGAGAGTAAGTGATCTTGAAGAAAGAGCAGTAGGAATTATCTAAAATAAAACACTGAGAAAAAGATTGAAAGACTAATGTAACTAACTGAAGAGTATCTGTAATTTGTATTATAAAATTGAATTGAGGCACAACAATGTTTTTAAATAGTGACAAAATTTTCCCCCAAGTTGATGAAAAAATATCAATTCAGAAAATCAAAAATCTTTATAAATCCCAAGCAGGATCATTTTAAAGGAAACCACCAATGTATATCAAAGTCAAAATATTGAAAAACAAAAATAAAGAGAAAATCCCAATGAGCATCCATAAAAAAACATAGAACACACAGAGGAACAGTGATGACAATGACATTTGCCTTCTCATTAGAAACATAAGCTAGAGGATAATGCAATGACCTCTTCTAAGTGGAAAAACTATCAACTTAGGATTTTATAGAAGGCTGGATATGTCCACAAACAGTGTCCTTCAAAAATGCATGTGAAGATTTTTTCTGAAACATGAGAACTCAGAGGATGCCCATAGACTCACTAAGAATTGCTACAGGAAGTCCCTTCAGATAAAGAGAAATGATACAAACTGTAAACTCAGACATAGAAGAGGAACTGAAGAGATCTGGGGATGGTGAATACGGGGAATATTTCATTATGGTAAAATGATGAGTTTGT
This sequence comes from Tonatia bakeri, assembly GCA_004024845.1. NCBI lineage: Eukaryota > Metazoa > Chordata > Mammalia > Chiroptera > Phyllostomidae > Tonatia > Tonatia bakeri. The sequence goes on along the minus strand of PVIA01002836.1, from coordinate 58,043 downwards.
TATAAAGGCATAAAAATCCTGTCAATACAACTAATAAGACAATTACAAAATTCATAATGGAAAGATAAAAGGATCAAAGGGAAAAATAAATCACAATCATGATTGAAGATTGTAACACACATTTTCTCAGCAATGGATAGAATGAGGGAACAGAAAGCAAGAAGAATATAGGTTTGAACAGCACTATAACCAACAGGACCTAATACATGCTCATTGAACATTGCACCTTATGAACTCTGAATATATTTTTTTCCTGGCACACATGAAAGATCATCATGGACCATATGTTCGGCCATAGAGATGTCTCAATAAGTATCAGAGGATTCAAGTCACTCTGAGTATAATCCCTGATCACACAGAATTGAATTTGGATTCAATAATAGTGACATCTAGAAAATATCCAAATATTTGAAAAGTAAGCAGCATAATTGCAAACAAATGATCTTATCTCATGGGTTATTAAAAAGTTCAAAAGAGAGATTACAAAAATATTTGAATGCAATGATATTACAAATACAGCATATTAAACTATGTGAGATACTTCAAAATGGTGCAAAGAGAATCTTCAGAGTTCAAAGGTTTGTATCAAACAACAATTCAAGAGTGTTTAAAATCGGTGATCTAAACTTTCACCTAACAGGCAAGAATAAAAAGAACAAATTAAACCCAACATAAATACAAAATAATGCTAAAGATAAAGAGAAAATCACTGAAACAGAAGTCAAGAGGAAAACCAATAAAGCCAAGAGTTTTTGAAAAGATTAATAAAATTGATACTTAGGAAGAGTGATCTCAAAAAAAAAGAGAAAAAATTATCAGTATTATGAACAAAGGAGAGATATTACCACAAGTCCTATCACTAAAAAGATAAGATGGATTCAGTACAAAAAACTTTATGCCAATACATTAAAAAGTATAGGTTAAAGTATAAAGTTCCTTAAAAAAATACAGTGTTGACTGAGATAAGAAGATAACATATGACTAGCTGGTATTAATAAAATTTGTAATATTATGAATGTTAAATATGAAGTATAAAATACAGTGAACAGAAATAAATAACATATGTTAAAATAATTTATTATTAAAACCCTCCCACAAAGAAAACTTGCAGTTCAGAAGGCCTGTTGAAGTTAAATATTTGAAGAAGAAATACCAATCTTACAGTAAAATCTTTCAGAAAACAGAGAAGGCATTCCTAATTGGATTTATAAGGTCAGCATATTTCTATCACCAGAAGCTTTCCAAAAGAAAAAAGAAAAGAAAACTATACACTGGTATTTCATATAAACATAGATGCAAAATTCTTAACAAAATGCTATAGAATCTAGCATGTGTAAAAAGATTATTATATGATGACCATGTGGGTTTATCCTGGATAAGGAAGATTTATTTAAAATTGACCAGTCTAACATTAGAGTACCTTCTTCAAAGTCCCACAGCTCATGAAGTGGAAGAACCGGGCTCGAACCCAGGCCCTTTTGCACCCTGTCCCTGAGCTGCACTTAGAGCGAGAGGACCACCCCTCCCGACGAAATGCAAGAGCAGGTCCCTGAGCAGCACAGATGCTAACGTCCCATCCACCTAAATGTACTGTTCGCGTTACAGAGGAAGCATAGAACAAAATCAAAAGTTAAGGAAGAGAATGCGGTGATCTAAAACGCTCTGGCATATCGCCACCCAATGACAAAAGGTGTCCCTCCATTGATAAGAGATCATTTCACCTCCCCTCCGCTAAGTGCTTGATGGCAAGTCGGCTCTGCTAGAAAGCTGCTCGTCACTGAGCCGAGTCAACTCTCTGCCCTGTAGGCCTCAGGCACCTGCCACATGGCAGTCCAGGGGTGAAGGGTGGCCGTCATGTAGATCTGGGCAGACTGAGCACTTGGCGGCGGCCGGCATACAGCAATGGAACTAGAAGTGTCACTTAACCGAGTGCGCCAGGGTTCAGGGTGTTGTTTGTTTATTTGTTTGTTTGTTTTATTTTTTTGGTTTTTGTTTTTACTTTCCACTACTTGATTTTAATTCTGCAAGGAGAAAACTATGAAGAATGGAACAAATCAAGTGTCCCCAAGCAAGGGTGGGGAAATGAGAGGGTTCTTTGCAATACAGGATTCCTCTCCAGCAGTGTGCTGGCAGGAAGCAGAGGCTAAAAGTGCAAGGTCAGCAGGCAGGCAGCCGCAGGGGTCCTTCCCCAAGGTAGCCAGCCCGGGATAATTACCCTGACACAGGAAAACTACCTACATTGTCCCTCAGGCACGGGGACTAAATAAATCACAGCAGTAGCGGGGCTGTGTAAGGGTGCTGCGTCCCTGTTTTCAGGGATTCGGGTTCCCTGAGTGATTCATCTCTGTGTAGGTTCTGAAAGTAATTCATTAATATTAGAGAAAGGTTCCCTGAGTGATTCATCTCTGTGTAGGTTCTGAAAGTAATTCATTAATATTAGAGAAAGGCTGGGACGTGATCTTCAGTGGGAGGGGCTCTGGAGCGAGAGGACTGTTTGTTAACATATTCTGTCTTACCACTCCGCCCTTCCGAGAGAATTCCATCTACGTTCATTACAGCCAACCTGAATCTCAGATCTGGGGTCACTGTGCGCTGTGAAGTTAGGAACTGCTAGCCTGCTTTCCTCGGTGAAACCGGAGACCTGTGTAGGAGAGAAATGTTGTTATGAGGCATTAGACTTAATTTTTTATAAGTTATTTTGTATTTTGAAAAACTTATAAAAATGAAGGCAGAAAACTACCTAAAGGGGCCCCTGAGCGAAGAAACCGGCTACAAATATCGCACTGTGTCCAAGATCCCATCTCTGCTTCTCACGTCACTTACTCCCAGTCAAATTCCTCCTCCCTGTTGATCCAGAATCTTCTATCTACTAGAAACAGAATAAAACCCACAATCTGGAAATATAGGTTGTTGGAACCGAAACAGACAACTGGCTTAATCCTGGAGAAAAATTCTGTACCTCCGGCTTTTGCAAAATCACGTGGTGGAGTCTGCGGACCCGGTGTCTGGAGTCCCCGCCTAAGGCATTTCCTGCAGCCCTGTACTGACATGGGGCCGACAGTTAACGGGCAATTTATATTGACAAATAATAAATCTGTTTTTTTTAATTGGCGCTATTTACTCCATATTTCTGTGCATCCAGTTCCGTCCGTAGAAAATGAGGGGCCTAGAAAGTGACAATGACATTGTGACTTCCTGACACAAATACCTTTCAGACCCACCGACCATTCAGAAACACAGACAAAGCCCTGGAAAGTCCAGTGACGGAACGAGCAGACGGCAGTGAATTATTAAAAAAAAAACACGCCACCTCCCCTGCCAGCAGCGACCTGCGGGGTTCAGGGCCTAAAGCTGCGTTTCCTGAAATGAACGGCTGCCCTGCGGATGCTCCACGAAAGGAAGCCTTGCTGGCTGGTGTCTGCGTCCTGGCGCACAGCACACTGCGTGTGGTGGCGTTCTGCAGAGGTTACTCAGCCGTTGAGCTTCGTACAGGTCATAGGAGATCTTGGGGAAAGAAACCTGTGCGTCCTTCCTTAGCACTGCATTCCCCAAGCATTCATGACCAGAAAGTTGTTTTATTCATGACCTAATGATATGTTAGATAAACATTCCCCACTGCCCATGTAGGGAAACCCGGGGCAAAGGCCTGGTCCGAGAAGACTCCATGTGCCCCTTTCTCAGCCTTTTGTCCGGCCCAGGCCATCGGTTCTGCCCCAGACCCCAGCTTTCCAAATGGTCCTCTCCAGTTCTCTGATAGTGCTCCCCCTGTCGGTGCAGGGTAGAGGGGCGTGCCCTGACCTGGGGTGGGCGGAGTCAGGGGCGGGGAGTAGGGGACAGAGGAGCTCCGGCGCCCAGGGCAGAGGGGCTGCAAAGAGGGGCTGCTAAGAGGGGCTGCAAGTAGGCAATGACACCAGTTTAGGGCATAAAGCAGAGCCATTCCCGGTAAAGCGGCGGGTGTCGCCCCACAGGGAGGGCTTCTTCCTGCTCCAGCGGTGACAGGAGTCTCCACTAGCCCGAGAGACACCGCAGGGCAGCTGAACCTCGGCGCAGCTCCTCATTTCAATCCCCCTCTCCCCTTTATCTTGACATAAAGCCTCAGAGCTCCTAGTGAGAATTAATTGCTCCCTTTTCTGGGCTTCTAGCTCTTTTTTTAAAATTTTATTTTAATTGTTGTTCAGGTACAGTTTTCTCTTCTAGCTCTTTTTTATATCTATAGTATATAGGGGGACCAGCACAAATAATGCCCCTTATTACAAAATCTTTCATTACAAAATCATAAGAATGTAATTCTATAATATAACACTACCACATTCAAGCACACCCTATAACATTTTAGGTGAAATGTTCAATTTAAAACTATAAATTATTATACCCATATTATTACCCTACCAACCACACTCAAGTAGGTATTCCTTCTGCCAGACCCTGTATATATAAATATGTTATATATGTTATACATAAAATATAAATATATAAATGTAGAAAATAAATGCATGTAGAAAATTACATATTAGTATATATTCTATATAAATATATGAAATTATATAAAATACAGATTTTGTGTATCTTCCTGTTTTCTCGCAGTCATCTGCATGTCTGTCTGCCCAGCCAGAAGGAAACTGCTCTAAGGTGGAAGGAACCACATTGCTATTCACTGTCACATCGTCAGGACACTGCGGAGCTCCTAAATGGTCACAAATGAATGAATGAATGAATGATAAACGAGGGAATGACGAAAGCACAGCTTCTAGATGAACCAGCAGTTGTGACCCCTCGAATCTGTGCTTTCTGCCATTAGGACCGAGGGCTGTGAACTTGGGGACAACCCTGACCCCTCACACTTCAAACTGCTCTTTACTCTCGTCCACAGAGAACCTTCGCTTTGAGCTCCGTGACCCCTGGTGTCCCAGGAAAACCTGAGAGATCACTCTAAATGTTTTAAGTGGAAAGATCTGTGCGGAAGGAAGGGCAATGCCTTGGTGACAAACCCTTTAGTGGAAGCAGGATGAGAAGTCACAGGAAAAACTGAACTGCTAAGGACACCCACAGACAACCGGACAGCTGGGACGTGCTGCTCGCGGGGAGGGAAGAGACTCGTCTCCCTGCTTTTTCTTTTTTAAACCCTCATCTGAGGGCATTTTTTCCCTTCCTTTCTAGGGGGAGTGGGAGGGAGAGAGAGAAGCATCGGTGTGCAAGAGAAACAGCCACCGGTTGCCTCCCGCACATCCACACTGGGATGGGACACGCTACCCGGCACGCACCCCAGCCAGGAATGGATCCTGCAACCCCTCGGTTCCGGGATGATGCTCCAGCTCACCAAGCCACACCGGCCAGGTCGACCCCTCTCCTTTCTGAGACTGGACATGCCTTGCTTTTTACCACCAAGGATGGGCGACACAGAGAGCGCACCAGCGAGGGAAAGAGGGCTAGGTGATGAGACTCACCACGTTCTTCAACCCCATGGAGGCCTGCGGGCCTGGAGAGACCACAGAGCTCACTGGAGGCCTGAGGACAGAAATGTGGAACAGGCCGTCACTCTGGGTCTCAGGTCCGCTGCAGAGTCAAAGTGGATGCGCTGTTCTCTCTCTGAGGACTCAAGGAAGAAAAGCAAAAAACCTGGACAAGTTTTTCCTTCACATTGTTTCTCCCTAAAACCACACCCAGTTCATTCAAGGCATAGGGTGGAGGATTTTACGCCCTTCGCTTTTTCTCAGCACTGCCTGCTTTGGGGTGTTTCCTGCAATTGGTCCATTTGCATTTGATCCTTTACGTGTGAGAGACTGTGTCTTGCCCCTTTGCGGGGGACATGTCTCAGTGAGGGAGGGTATTTCCTCAGGATCAGCCAGGGGGAGCTCCCTAAATCCCACCCATCCAGGGACTAATCCTGGGCTCTTAGCCCAGTCGGTCGGCTTCTCCCCAACTCCATTCTGATCTCTGCCCTGAGGCCGAGGCCACAGCTGCGCCGCTGGACGATGTGGGCGAGCGTGTTCCTGGCAGCAGAAAGAGGCGGCATCGCTCAGACAGAAAACATAAACTGACCTCACAAAATGCACCGTCCGGTTAGTACGAGCCTGTGTTTACTGCGCACTAATTATGGGCCAGGCTCTGCAGTGAGTGATTTACGAACATGGTTTCATTAAACCAGCACTACGGGTTCATGAAGCAGGTATTTTTTATTATTCCCCAGCTCACCGATGATGCAACTAAGATTTGGAGAGGTTATGTAACAGGCTCAAGGTCACAAAGCTAGGAAGTGGCCGAGCAAAGCTTATAATCCATATCTGTCTGGCTCCCGGAGTTTGTTCTTTAATCAATATTCTGTAATACCTCACATAATAATGCATGAAAATAAAGCTCTAAATAAATGATGGCCCATTTTAAAAACATGAGACATGTACTTGCTAAAATTACGTGGTGATTGAAGGTTTAAAAGAACTCGGAAATATCTCAAGAGCAGAAGCATGTTAGCATCCCAGCATCTGTAAACCCATGAGTTCTTCTTAAAGACCCCCTGCAAGGCTTCTTCCCAGGAATAAGGGATGGGGAACAGTTTAGCCCACCAAGGCTCAATGGAAGTGGCTGACGTTCACATTAGTTAGAGAGTAATAGCTCTTGGGCAGAGGAGCTAATACCCTTGACACATTTCCCTGTTTCTACTTGCTCAGCTTCCCAGATCCCATACACCTGTGTTCAGCATGGACTCAGGGTTCCTCCCACCCCACCAGGCTGGTCAGCAGCACATGCCGTCCATCCCTCCGCTGACCCCCCTGGCGTCCGGAATCTCTCAGTAGCTGCCCACGCTGCATCTGTTTCCCCTGTGTCTCTCACCTCTGGATATGGCCTCTCCTCCTCTGCCTCCCTCTCCCTCTCCTCCTGCCACAACTTCTGTTGCATGTGAGTCTCCACAATTCATGGAGGCAGGGACCAGGGTTATAAAATATATATAAAAACAAAGTTAACTTGCAATTTTCTAGATCAAAAGTCGAACAATTTCTCAAGAATTCCACCCTACACAGTCAAATATTCAGTGTTCTTAAGCAATACCACCCAACGATTCAGTGACATTAAATTGTGAATTCTATATCATTTATTCAGTTGAACCACAATTATTATCCACCAGATGACACAGCTGAGAGCCATGATATCGTGGTGTTCTAGGGCACGGGCTCTGGGGGCAGACTAAGATCATACCCACATGCACCCCCTCGTCCCATGTGGCCTGGAGGCAGTTACTTCACTGTGCTGCGCCTCAACTTTCTGAGATGTAAAATGGGGATGATCACAGTAGCTGGCACATAGGGTTGTTCTGACCATGAAGTGAGATCATGTATAGAAACATTTATGAGAGTAGCTGGCTTCTGGTAAGCACTCAGAGATGGTGTAATTATTATAATTCCCAATGTCGACAGACTTGCTGTGATTGACAGATATCTCCTAGGCTGCCCAAGAAAACTTAGGTCTAGATTCATCAATAAACATGGGCTTAAGTTGTATCCTCAGTTCATGCATTCTCCCTGGCCTTACAGAGCAACAACGTAGAAGTACTTTCTACAGATACTTGCCCAAGAATAGAAGAGAAAAAAAAAGAGAGAAGGAGAACCACTCTATTTTAAAATTTTCTTGTGGTAGAAGGAATACAGGAGTGGATAGCAGAAGATTTAGCTTCTACCTCTTAATCTTCTCATTGATGAGTTTTGAGAACTTGAGGCTCTGTTTTTAATTGCAAAAATGATCCTGCTAACCATAGCAATGTGTCACACTGAGGTCTACTAAAATGAAGTAGAATAATGGAACCGTGTTATAAATCACAACCACTACATATTTCCAGTGGGTAGTGTGTTGCTCTTCATAAAGTGTTTTGTAGCGTCCACATGAAGCGACACACTAGTTGCACACAGCTTTGCACTGGGCGATCTGATGTGAGCTAGAGGTTTCAGTTCAGGTGCTATGATTCCCGTAGCAGCCAGCCACTCAGATTTCATTATCTCTGGTTCACAGGTGGGAAAACCATGGCTCGGAACCATAGCAGAAAGCATGGTTACACGATGGTCACATGACATTGTAACACAATCTTTCAGTTGCCGAAGTCCAGATCATGCTTCCAGTTATTTCAAAGCAGCCTCTCTACTGTATTTCTTTACTGGTACAGCTGGTCACATACAGGCATGGAAGATGTAGTAACTTCCTTCAGAGAATGGATAGCCTACTCAGAAACAGCAGTTACATTTTTTAATCCTCACTCAGGATATGTTTATTGATTTCAGAGAGAGAGAAACATCAATTGGTTGCCTACTGTTCGTGCCCCAGTTGAGCACTGAACCCACAATCTAGGTATGTACTTTGACTAGGAATTGAACCCATGACCTTTTGGTGTATGGGATGATACTCCAACCAACTGAGCCACCTGGCCAGCCAGTAATTACATCTTTTTAATAATTAGAAAACAACACGCAGTCACATGACAGAATACGTATTTATCAATGAACATGACTTAAATTATTAAAAAAAAAACTAAAAATGCAGTTCACACTAAAGAAATTTGTTTTATTCACCCATTTAACAATGCATCAGTTGTTTGGGGGCAGTTAGTGGCTTTGCTCCCGAAGGTTACTCACGGACCCAGGTTCCTTCCACCTTGTGGATCTGCCCTCTCCTTGGGCTGCGGAACCCTCTGATTTCAGCCAGCAGGAGAAGGAGAAGCTCTACCTGCTTCTTAAGAAAGTCTCCTCCCAGAAGTGACCCTTCTCACCTACCATCATGTCCTATTGGCTCTGGCTAGTCAAGGGATGGCCTCAGCAGCAAGATGGACTGGAAACCATGATGCCAGAGGGACAGCAACCCCACACTCTGTGAGCGGCCTCCAGTACCGGCCAGAGCTGCCTGAGTGCATCATAGAAACTCAGTGACAGAAGCCGGTGTTATTCCCTACAGGTGAACTCTGGGACCCACTGGGATTTAGAATTCAGAAACTGTCAGATCTCAGGAAACTCGCCCAGCCCCTCCCTGGACCGTGTTACACGTAACACCCATGCAGGAGTCTAGGGAAGATCCTTATAACCAAACAGTAGTGTTTCTGCAGTGAAACAAAGTAATATTCACACTAGCATGTGATACATAAAAATATAAATCACTTCACATTGATTGAAGTCAAGGTTTCACCAAAGAGGCCTTCCAAAACCACAGGAGAGGTGGATCAATGCTGAGATTTCCGAATTGCCAACCAGGGACTGCCCACTTGCATCAGGACCATTGACAGGATTCACAGAAACAGAAGGGGAGGGCGTGGGTGGGTGTGGGAAGCATTCTCCTTCAGAGGGCAGAAGGTCAGGTGTGACTGGCTGGTTACATTGTGCTTCAGCTCCCGGGCAAGTTCAATGTTTTGATCTTTTTGCCTTTCCAAATGCACAGCGTTGTTAGGCCACATGATAGAATAGGCATTTAACCATTTGCCATGCACCCCAAGCAGCTGCTGCCCAGCACTTCACCCCACTCACACCAGTTAGATGAGTTGACACTCTGAAACTGGTCATCAAATGTCCTGCGCACCAAGCACTGGCGTCTCCAGCAGGCAGCCAAGAATGAGCCATAACCCCTTCCACCTGGTAGCAGGGCAGCTTACGTTTAGCTTCATAAGACCCCACGTTGGAAGCCTTCCTCAATTAAAAATGAAGAGATCATCTAATTTATGGGTAAACCCCGAATATTCTCTTTGACCTAGGATGTTTCTCAAGCCAAATTTTTTGAGCCAGGTGCCCCACGCAGAGGACCACACAAAGACACACTACTTTTGCTATGAACGACTCATTATCAGTCTTAATTTTTAATGATTCAAGTCTGATAACAGCAAAAGCTGGCAATGTGACCTTGATGTTAATTTTTTTAATTATATAATTTTTTTTCAAATATAGGTCAGTTAACTTTCTCATGACTTTAGCTATGGTATGCAGTCCCCAGTGTTTTAACAAAGGCACTAACCTCGGGCGATCTGGAAAGGCTTTGTTGCATGATAATGGGAAGCTGAGCAATACATACAAAACCTGATATTCATTTAAATAGCTCCATGCATGGATTAAAAAAAAACTGATAGATTGCAATATTCATCTCCTGACAACAAACTGGTTGAAAATGCTGTAAAACCTAAAAATAATGCACTTTAATTTTCCTAACAGCTTGAAGCAAAATTGGATGTTTTAAAATTAAAACCATACAGGGCACTGACTGGTGGGTCTTAATTCAAATAGTGAGGATGCATGTGATGTAGTACTTCATATAAATCTGAGACTTTAGCTCAAATATTTTTTATATGGCTCCCCTGCCCCAATGGTTACCACACTCTTTATCAGATTAGCAATACTGTCTCAGGTATCTAAGATGTGCTTTTGTAACTAGTAGCCTGAAGATTCTGGAATGAATATATGACAGATATAAAACACCAGGCAGCTTTACAAGGCCGACTGGGACCTATGGGTGACTTTGGGCAGGTGACTGTTTCCTCCTTGGTGAAGCGAAGACATTGGACTTACTGATATCAAGAGTCCATTTCAGCTCTAGCCTTCGATGACTTCAAATATGATTATTTCAGGAGTAGGAATTGATTTTACTAGAAGGGGTATGTGCAGGATTCTGTGGCTGTTGTTCAAGCCACACATGTCACCAGAACTCTTCTTTACCTCATCCTACTTGGCCTGGGTCCTCTGTACTCACTACAAGTGACTCAGAGCTGCATCAAATGGGTTAGACAGGCAAGGGAGATTTTATTCAAGGCTCCTGCAATAAAGGAGAGAGATTGAACGCAACTCCCCTGAAACAAAAGGCAGACGGATTTTTAGACACTGAGACTAGCTAATGGAAACATGCTGAAGGACTTCAGGAGCAGGCTGCTCAAGGTGACCAGACTCTCTGTGTTTGTTAGCTGATGTTTATCAAAGTTAGGCTCCTACCTCCCACTGATATTGGGAGTTAGGGTCCCTGGGTTCCTCGAGTGGCACATTTCAAAGGGATGGCTCCCAGGCCACTGAGAAAGACATTCCTGGGTTGTATCCAATTTACATCTCAAAGGTGCAGAGACAGAATTCACAATCTCAAGTTTACTAAAGTAAGTGTTGGTGGGATAAAAAAGTCAGGGGTCCGGGAGTCAGGAAGTAACTGCCTGAAATGTAGTCAAACCAAGGGGAAAATGAAGGCCGTCGTGGTGAAGTGTGCCTGTAAAGGGGACATGGCGGGAGGAAGGAGAACAAACAGGAAATCCCAGAGGCCACCGAGACCTGGACAGGGGCCCCTCGAAAGTTCAGAGGCTCACCAGTGACAGGATACCTGACTTCACCGCGTCGTAGGCGGCTTATCACGCACCTTAGCTCCAGGTCCCAGCAGGTGCCTGGGTGTTGCTAATACATTCATATGAGCATATATATATATAATTTCTTTATAATTTTATATTTATAATTTTTAATTTTAAATAGAAAATTATATAAAATATAGCTATAAACAAAAAACTGAGGAAATCTAGAAGAAGGAGCAATTAATTCTCACTAGGCACTCTGATAGCTTTATGTCACACTTGGATCTTCCCCACCACCATTATTACACCTTATTAAAACAAAAAGTCACTCAGGATGAAGACATTGAGTGGTTACTGCTCTGTTTTAAGTATCCAGTCTGGGGACTTAATTTAAATTAAAGATCCATAATTCCCTGAATATTCCCCACTCTGCTTTATGAGTTATACCAAACCTAAAGGCATCCTCTGACATGTCACATTTATTTTCTCTTCATAAGTCTGATCAATTTTTTCTTTTTTAAAATTCAGAACCTGCGTAAAAAATTAGGAAGCTTGTCACTCCCTCCTCCGCACTTCTGCAGAATTTTAAATAATTCGTCTGGGAGACCATGCGTGAAACACCCCTGAAGGCGCTGAAAACACTCACTACAACTGATGATTTTCTTCCTCTTTCAAGAAAAAAAAAGAATCTGATAAAATAGTTGTTATATACTATTATTAAGAAAGTAACACCAACCTACGTATGTCCACAAAAGAAATTTTACATGTTGCAGATAACATTTGCAAATTTCCGAGAAGCACTCCCCTTGTTCAGAGAGGGGCCTCAGTTGCTACTTAATAAATGGAGAAGGGACTCCTGGGTGAAGCCCGCTCAGATGTGCTTGTGAAGACGCTGTGAGTTATCACTATGGTCTGTCATGTATGTCTCAGAAGAGATCACATCTGAACATCTCTGTGCCCATTCAGAAGTCAGGTCCTCATGCACACAGAGCTTGGCTGAGACTGTGAGCAGACACCTCCATGTCCCCACTCTGCCTCCAGGTGAGCCTGGCCCATGAGGGACCTGGGCATCCTCCGACAGGAGGTGGAAGCCTCCCCTTGGTGCAGGGTGCTGAAAATCAAGGGTTGTATCTGAAGTTGCTAGTCCACCAGGCTTTTCACGGCAGTCTTCCCTTCATGTCCTCGTGAGTTCAGTATTTGTGTTTGTTCTTACGAAGAGGCAGAGTGAGGCCTTGTCCAGAGCAGGAAGTGTCCCCTGATCGGGAAGGTACTAAAATGATGAAAATTGCATCAGCACCATCAGTCGCTTACACAGGATTGGCGTTTTGTCATTATCTGGTTATCTGCTTGTCTGTCCACTAGCTGAGACGAACTTAGAAAGAAGACTTTTATCATAATGGATCCCTATGCTACGTTTGACAAAACATTTAGTACATGGGTGGCATAAACATATTTTTTAAATCCTCACCTGAGGATATATTTACTGGTTTTAGAGAGAGGGAGGGAGGGGTGGAAGAGGAGAGAGAGAGAGAGAAAGAGAGAGAGAGAGAGACATTGATGTGACAGAGAAACATGGGTCGGGTGCCTCCCACATGCCTCCTAACTGGGGGTCAAACCCACAATGTAGGTATATGCCCTTATCAGAAATCAAACCCACAGTCTTTGGTGTACAGGACGATGCTCCAACCAACTGAGCCACGCCAGCCAGGGCAGTCAGCATTTCCTAAAAGAATGCGCAAAACTGGAGTTCATCAAATCTGCAAGTAATGTCAAACTAGGGAAATGAGCAGCTTCTTCAATGAGTTGCAAAATCAGTCATCAAAGTATCTCACATCGAGCTGAAATCTAAAGAAATGACATTTTTAAATCTTGTATTCAGAGTTTTTATTGAAGTACCCCAATATTGACGGGAAGAAAAATTGGCTGAAGTGCATGTCTTAAAGAAAACACATAAATTTTTGTTCTTCGCACACTCAAAATGAGCCAATGTGGGGTGGGCTCCAAGGGCCTCCAAGACCGAGTGGTGGGCGGCGGTGCTGATGCTCCCTCCAGGTGCCACCATGCTCATCTCCAGAACCCACTCATCAGGCTCAGGAAGTGCGGAGCTCTTCTCCCATGTAACAGGGAAAGGACACTCCTAGCTCCTTGGAGGAAGGAACTTGTGTTGAAAAGGCCCAGCTGACACACAGAAACAAAGCCAAGGAAGCACAGAGCAGCTGCAGAAAGCTCCCCAGGGAAGCAAAGAGTGAGAGGGAGATGGGCTTGAACAAATCAGACGGAGGAACAGGAACCCTCTGATGGAGCTCGAATCGCTCTGAAAGCAACCTTCTGGAACCTTCCAAGGGATGTCAGCCTTAGGGAGTGGCCCTGGGAAGACTAACAGAGTTAAGGATGAATTATAAGAATGCATTAGGGCCGGACAAGCAGGTGCTGGTGCCGACCGAGCGGAATGAGCCTCTGTCGGGTCTGGAAGAATTGGAGCTCGATGTGAATTGTAAACTTTGAAAAGAAACACCTTTCTGGAAAGAAAACTTGCTGTGGGGAAGAACGTCTTCAAACTCGCTCATCAGACGTAAGACGAAGCTACAGGTTTATGGCAAAAATTGGCAGCACAGTGAAAGCAAGAGAAACCCAATGCCCCCATGCCCGCCGTCTCTGTGGAGGCTATGGTGCTGGCTGTAGCCCTCCAAGGCCAAAGCCACGGCTCCAGGGAGTTCCCGAGAAGGGCCAGGCTCTGGTGGAGATACCCTGAGCAGATCAGGTGTAACCTGGATCATCACCCACCTCCACCCCTACCCCCACCCCTCCAGGGCCTGGGGCCTCAACGTCTTCGCTCAACCTCAGAGTGAACTTACTGTCATAAATAAGACTTCACGTCTGATTAGTCTCCAGACTGGGCAAGTGTTCTGGTACAAGACGGGCCACAGGGGTAGAATGGCAGTGACCAACATCTAGAAGGATCCATGCGCTTTTGAGCCATAAAGTGTTGGAACATGCATGGAATTTGGGGTGCTGCCTTCAAGAACTTCCTCACCATCCCCGTTCCCACCACAGAGCAGAATCAAGATGTCATTTTTAAAAAACCAGAAAGCCTTTGATGGGCCTGTCCATTGGTTCTTGCAAGTCCTTCATGTCCATTAGCTCTCAGTCTGTTAGATTTGCAAACCGCCGGCCATGTCCACTAGAACAAAACCTCCAATGCTTCATGACACATTCTGGATTAACATTTTCAACTTTCTCTAGAACGTGAGTGACAATCAAGCAGATAATCTTTTTCTCCTAAAATGATAGCAAGCGACCTCAATGCCTAGCTAGAAACTGATTAATCTTCCTCTTGCTCGGCTATTAGAGGCATGCCAACAGCTGACCTCTGGATGAGGCTGAAGGTAAATTTCATCTTGACCAAGGTCAGTGAAAGACCTTTTATTTTTCAGGGGCTTCCTGACCACTGGGCTGCCTGAGTCTCCTGTGTGTGCCTGGCCTCTGCTTCTGGCCTCAAGAGACTCCTTTGCCAGGCGGGCTTGCCTTGGAAACATGGCTTCTGACAGTACAGCTCTCTCTAAAACCCCACTAAACAACACAGACACCCTTCACAGGAGATTCGCCTATGAAAATTGTTGCCGAAAGCTTATTTTTCCTTCTTTTCTTTTGCATCTTATTGTTGTTCAGTTACAGTTGTCCCTATTTTTGAAAGATTATTTTTCAAAGAAGAAAAATAACACAAGATACCAAATGATCTACAGCGTATATACTCATCATCGCTTGTCACTCATGTTTTTAGACCAGAGTAAAAGAAAACACTAATTTCACAGGCATTATTCTTAGCTTAGTAACTTTCCTTTTGTTATTCTTTCTATTCCTTTCTATTTTGTTATTTAAGTTATTTTCTAGGGGGAGAAAAGCAAACATATCTTTGAGCTGGAAACATAATTTGATGTACTACTAAACTTCAATGGAAGAAATAAGTCAATGCCAGGCCTTTTAACTTAAAATTTTTTCTTAATTTGCATCAAAAGGACAGGCATTTATTTTCTTCACAATAACAAAAAAAAGAAAAAGAAAGAGAACGTAACGTTCAATTTGCTACCAGCTGAGCGGTAACCTGTGATGAGGTTTGCCACTGTGATATACTTGTTTATCTGTGTCGTCTCACATGGTGATAAAAAGCCGTTTGGGCTTCTGTTTGCTGTTATTTAACTAAATCCTAAATGTGAAAGATCAAATATATTTTTAATTTTTTTCCAATTAAGTAGGCTTTTTGTAACTATTTTGGAGATGTTTATGCACTGCTGGAAGTCTTTGAACACTGGATCGTTGAGCTGGGTCTTCCAAGTGTCCGTGGTAGATGGACATCGTTGGATGCGCTCTCCGAGGGGCATGGGCTGGGCCCCTTGAGCCATGCCCCTTGCGCCAAAGCAGGTGAGGGTGCAGGTCAGTGAAGGGCGCTGAGAGAGAGCTGAGTCTCAGTCTCTCTTTTCCATGCAGAGGGTAGTTCGGTCCTGCGCCAGGCTGTGCTGTGTTTTCCTGGGTGACTGAACCCGAGGGGCCATGAGCAGAAGAATTGGGCTCTCTGTTTCTGGTGGCCGGTCAAGCGGTGACCATTGCTGTTCTCTGTGAAGTCAGAGCCCTCCCCTGGCGTGTGTCACCGCAGCTGGCACTTTGCTCAGCCCTTTCCTGACCTCCTAGACTCATAATGCCTCCATATTACCTGGCAGGGACACCACCACCCTGGGTAGGAGTCTCTTCAAACTTTCTGGTGAAAGGTCATCAGGATCTGTCTTTCTGCCCCCAGCATAGTAACTTTTTATCTCATCCCGTACATTCCAAAAAAAGGAAAAAAAAAAGGATCCTTAAGGAAAAATACCAAACTCTATGGCATGGTTCACAGGCAGGGCTAGGACAAGGGCAAGATCAGAGAGGCAGCTAGGGCACAAAATTTAAGGAGATACTCATTTTCAGTGTCATGTGAAGAGGCCTTTCATGATCTGATCTTGCCTCCTGCCATCTTCCAATGTCTAGGCCTTCAATCTGGTACCCCGAGTCCGCTGAAATACCTGGTGGTTCCGGGATGGGCCAAGCACATGAGTGCCCCCCTGTCAGAAACACCCTTCCCTTCCGTCCAACCACGTCCACTCCTCCTCCAGCTCCCAGACACAGGGGAGGTTTCTGGGAAACCCTCCATCCACACAAGGTTGGATGAAGAGTCCTTCCCTCAGTATATAATATTCATCATGCTATATGCCTAGTTTTCTTTTTAAATCAAATGTTTTGAAGTATAAGTTACATTCAAGAAGAGCCATCTATTTATTTACACATTTCACTCCTCTCTGCAGTTTCATATCATGTGTAGTGTAGTTCTTGTACATATTTAATTAAATTCATTCTGCGATATTACATTTTTTATGTCAATTTGACATGGACACATTTACATAGCACTTTTTAATTTTTATTTTTAAACTATTCACTGCAGGTATAGAGAAATAAAATTGATTTCTCTATATTGATCTTGTATCTTCCAATCTTGTTAAATTTGTTTTTTAGTTCTACTAGCATATTTTTTCAGATTCTTAGAATCTGCTATGTACACAATTATGTCCTCTGTAAATACAGACACATTTGTCAGTCTTTTCTCAATTCATCTGCCTTTTATTTCTCTTACTTCCCTATTATCATGACTGGGACCCCCAGCTAAAAGCTGAGAGAAATGTTGAAAGTGGAGACTTGTATTTTTCCCCAAACTCACAGCCATTAAGTGTGAGGTTATATGAAAAGTTTCATTGTTGTTCTCTTTCCATTTGAGGAAGGTCCTACCCCCTCCTATGACCTTGGGAGCTTTTATCATGATTTGGGTTGTTTTGCCAAGTTCTCTTCTTGCAGCCATCAAGATGATCATATGTTTTTATCCTTTATTTTATTAATATGATAAAACACAGTAAGCAATTTTCAAATTAGAAACCAACTTTGTACTCCAGAGATAAATTTCATTTGGCCGTGATGTATTCTATATTGCTGGACTTATTTTTCTTACGTTTTGTAAACATGTATGACGTTTATGTTCACGAGAAGCATTCATCTGCAGCTGTGTATTCTGCAATGCTGCATTTCTGTGATGCTAACCTCAGAAATAAGTTTGGGAATGTTCCCTTTGTCTGTATTTGGCGAGTTTGTGAATGATGGACATTATTCCTTTCTTAAAGGGTTGTCTAGAATTCACAAGTGAAGTTCTCTTAGACTGAGCCAGTTTTTAATTACAAATTCAATTCACCTCAAAGATATATGGCTATTCAAATTTTATTTCCTCATGGGCCAACTTTTTAAATATGTGCCTTTCAAGGAATTTAGCTACTATATCTAAAGTGCCAAATGTATTGATGTATGATTCATATCAGATATCCCTCCATCCTTCTGCTGTCTCAAGGATCTGATGATTCTCTTTTATCATTATTGACATTGGCCATTTTCACCATTTTCTCTTTTCCTATTCTATTTAGCTTGAATGCTTTTAATTTTATTAATTTTCTCTACTTCTTTTCCATTTTGTTTTCATTGCCTTCTGTTCTTATTGTTGCCTCCTACTTACTTATTACCTTCTACTTTGTTATTTCTTTTTACATTTAAGACCCTTTGTTCTTTTTTTATTGTTGTTCAGTTACGTTGTCCTCATTTTTCTCCCATTATTATTTTTATTTGTTTACATTACTTTTAATAATATCTTCTACTTACTTTAGGTTTAATTTGTTTTTCTTTTGGTAGCATTTATAAAAGAAGGCCAGACAACTTTAGCTATTTTTAACTATTTTAAACACATTTTTCTTCTCTAAAATAAGAGCTGAAATTAGTTATCTTAAGACTGCGGAGATCAGAATTGCAAGACAAGTTTTACCAGGTTAAAATCGAGCGTTGGTAGGACTGGTTCTCCTGGACACTCTGGAAGAGAGTCCATTCCTCTTCCAGCCTCTAGGGGGCTTCCCCCATTCTCAACCTCACTTTCCTGTGCTGTTGGGAACTGCCCTGCCCAGTATCAGAAGCTGTAACCCCCGCCAAGGCTAAGGCTGAGGGAACGACCTTGGACCGTAAACCAGCAAGGAAATAAAAGCTTATCTCCCTGGCAGAAGCACTGCTTCTGCTCCTTCTACTTCATCTATAACTGGTCCCCAATGCTTGCTCAGTCAGCAAATGACAGGTAAAATTCGCAAGGGGGGAATGACCTAAGACAGTCACGATCACATGGGAGGCCCCCAAGGAAGGACTTTGGGGACTACAGCAAAAAGGGGTGATGGACCCTCACCCTTCGGCTTTGACAAAGCCTGAGTCCTCATTGTCTGCGAGAAAATCTCCTAATCTCTTGGTTGCCTTACTTCTCTTGCTCCACCTAAGCCTGAAACAATGACAGAGGGTGGTACAGCCCTGTGCTGGAAAGGGCAGGTTCCCCGGGCGATCAGGCCTAAGAAAGAATATGTAAAATTCTGTGAAACCTGCTTTGTTTATAACACTCTCAATTGAATGATAAGGGTCCAAGGAGGAAGTAAGTTTGTTCCTTAAAGTCTTTTACAGCTCTTTGACCCTGACTCAAAATAGGCCCTCAGACTTCCTTGTTGTCTATTGTTTGATCCTTTCTTCCTGTCAATGAGTAATGAGCTTTACCTGAATTCTTATGCAAACGAACCCAATAAAAGCCTGCTGGAACAGGAGAATGAGGCACTCTCCCCTAGGGCGCGCTCCCCTAGGGAGGGTGGCCAAGGCACTCCCCGCTAAAGAGAGTGGCCATTTCGTCCCTATTTCTCCACAGGACTCGGTTGTCTCTGTGTATGTTTTACTTGTGTTTCAACGAGCCATCTGCAGCGTTCAGCAGTTACTGCCGGTCGGTGGCTGTGACACTGTGTCCCATGGCATTCTCCCTGGGTCCATCCTCTTAACCACCCTCTTATAAGGACACTGTTCATACATTAAACCCACTCAGAAAAGCCAGGATAACTTCTGGCTCTCGAGAACTTTAACCACACCTGCAAGGTCCCTTTCACCATATAAAGCAACATATTCATATGCTCTGAAGTGTAGGACTTGGGCATCTTTGGGGGCTATTACCTCTGGCATGCTGTGTGCCCATCACAGAAGAATCCACTTACATGAACACTGTGGATCTGGGACTAAGCAGGAAGGAGGAGATTTAAGAATTGTTCATGGGCGTGGGCTAATGGATGGAGAGAATAACAACTAGAGAGTGTCCTCCAGAGAAACAGAACCGACAGGAGGTGGTGGGAGGGAAGGACAGACAGGAGAGAAGACAGAGGAAAAGATGCCCTGAAGAGAATGAGCAGAGCTCGGTCTGCTCAGGTTTGCGGTTGTGAAAGGGTCATCCTGGCTGCAATGGGGAGACTCCCCGGGTGGCAGGGGTTGGGGAGGTGTCCAAATGAATGCAACATACACCCATTGGGAGGCTGCTGTGGTTGTTCCAGACCAGAAGTGACTGTGACTTGGAAAATGTAGTGAGGGAAGCAGTTTAGGTACCTGAGACATTTAAAAACCAAACCAACAATCTATTGCTGATAAATTGAACATCCCCCATGTGACACCCACTCAACAGGCCAGGCAGGTGGATGGTGGTACCGCCAGTAAGTGAGGACACCACAGTGACATGTCTGTGGGGACAAAGTGCTACAGCGGGAACCTTCTTATATGAAGAAGAAATAGGTTTCCCACAACGAGAAGAAATACTGCTGATTTTTGAACGAGGCACCAGAGTGTTGCTTGAATTTGACAGCAAAATCCACAGATTTTGGAGCTTGCTCTGCTTGGTTGTTGAGTCTGCAAGCCGGTGAATGATGTCACCGTTTCTTCTAGAAGGGTTAAGCACCCAACCAAATCAGAGAGCCGAGTACCGGCTCCCAGTAATATTCTCATCAGAACTCGTTCTGGCATCGAACTGAGTTCCCCAGATAAATTTCCAACTTTTCCACATAAATTTCTCTTCCCCGTGGTCCTCTCAGCCAAAGCTTTACCCTAACCTACTTTAAATTTTTTTCCTGTCTTTCTTCTCTGCCATAAAATAAATGCCAGTACTTTCACCTCCAAGTGCCTCCTTCGTTTTATTGTCTGGTTACAAATTCTCCCCAGTCTCCAATAGCATTTGTACTGAAAATGAAGTCGGAATAAAACATCATTAGAGTTTAAGTTCTTTAGAGGATTTTGTTTATATATTTTTCTCTAAAACATCCCTAACCCCTGCGATGGCACCAGAGACAGTCAGCATTTAATAAAAACTAGTTGGGTAAACAAAGCATGCGAGCATGAGTGAATTAATTAATTAATTAACTTAAGTATCATTTTCCCAGGTCAGCCTTCTCCAACCTCTCAGAAGAGGTCACGTTTGAAGAGAACCAGAATATGTCATCCTAAAATGTACCATTTTGGCATACTGATTATTTCAAATCAGATAGTTAAGAAACAGCAGTGCAAGAATATTCTGATCCTACTATTTCTTCCTAAAAGCAGGAGATAAAACTCCTATGTGAAAGGTAACTCTCCCTGTAGCAGGAGGAAGGAACCAAAGATAAGGAAATTGGGGCTAGGAAAACTAGACGAACAAACTTTGTTCAGTTCACCCTTATCTTTTGAGTTGGTTCTTCACCATTTACAACTCCTAGCCCAAGCCCCTTCGTCTTGTCAATTCTTCACACATGTACTGTTTCTTGGTTTGAAAGGTACACACGTTTACTGTTCTAGTCACTTCTGCTGGTCTCCATTCTCCTGTGAAGGCCCCCGGGTAAAATTAAAATACAATCTGTACGTTTTTATCTTATGAATCTGTTTCATGTCAGTTTAATTCTTGGGCCCAGCCACAGAGCCAGAGAAGGTAGAGGAGAATTTTTCCTCCCCTGCAGTCCCTACTGATCACTCTTTTAACTTCCCATTCTTCTCCTGCAGGGCACTAGTCACAACTGTAATTAAGCAATGAACTAGGTAATTGGCTAGCACATTGTAACTGATTACATTTGATAGAATGTAACTTATTACCTTTGATAGAATGCGCTCAGCTCCATGAGAGCAGGAATCAGGCAGGCTGTCTTGTTCGCTGTTACCTTCCTTGTGACACACGGCAGGAGCATCAGCTTTACCAAACCAATAGTGTCAGCCCTGGCTGGTGGCTCAGCTGATTGGAGCATCATCCATGCACCAAAAGGTTGCAGGTTTGATTCCCAGTCAGGGCACATACCTAGGTTGTGGGTTTGATCCCCATTTGGGGCATTTCCGGGAGGCAACCAATTGATGTTTCTTTCTCACATCATTGTTTCTCCCACTGTCTCTCTCTCTCAAACCAGTGAATACACTGTCAAGGGAGGATTTAAAAAAATAATAAAATAATGTCATTATTTGAATATTTGTTGCCAAATGAATAAATGGTAAGTAAAATAATCAAGATGTTTGAAGACTCTCAGCTGAGGGAAGGGATTTGCAGCTTCAGATGTACCCTGATTTTACAGTTAAGGGAATGGACACCCACGGAAGCAAAGTGACAGACTCAGTGCTCCACAGCCAGCACAGCTGCATTTCAACCCCAGGTCTCCCCAGCTCCTCAGTCTGCACTTTCAAATGGAGGCACTACCCCCTGCCTCACTGTGTAAGCAGTGATGTATTCATTGAAAGCACTGGAGACCACGTTTTAGTAAGAAAAAGAATTTGTAGTACAAGGTGAATCAATCAGCCACATGGAAGGAAGGAAAAAAGAAAGAAAAGAACAGGCTTCCTTTCACTTTGTATGATACGAATTGTCCCAGGAATGAAGTTTGGTACATTCTGTGGAGCAGAGAAAAGAAACGATCCCACATTGGAGGCAAAATGAGACGTGCATGTCATCCATGTTTCTGAAACCCTGAAGAGGATTCCAGAGGGCTTGTGGCATTGAGGGCTCGAGGTTTGCTCCCCGGCGTGCTGGGTGCTTGTCCCCAGGCAGCGGGCCAAGGACCCGAAGAATGAAGGCAGCTCAGACAGAAGGAATGCATGCGACAGCCAAGCAGCCAGGCATCACCGGGCAGCCTCCTGGAGGCAGAGCAGATGGATGAGTCTCAGGACTTGGAGTCTCCAGACAGCAGCAGGCAGGGGCAGGAAGACGGCCATCAAGCCATAAAACATTGACCCACTGACCTCTGTTCTTCTTCTGTCACTTCTCCTTGAGGTGGTTTTCCTTGACTTCAGGAACAGCCAAGTTCACAACTATATTCCTGAGCCTGTGACTGGCACCTTATTCTAACAATGTCAACTAGGTAGTGGAGTTCATGGCTGTTAATCATTAACTCCATCTAAACTGCCACCATTGGGCTTCACAAACTGTCATGGCCCAGTGCAGCCTTTGCCACCCTAGAATCTCAAGTCCTGACTTTTTCCTGGTCCTTGTCACAGAATTTCAGAATTAGAGGGCATTTGAGAGATCACTGAGGAAAACGCAGAATGCATGCAGTGATCGCCTTCCAAGCATCTGTCCGCAAGACTCCCGTCCCCTGTGAGGCACTCCTGCGATGGCATCAATGCCCCGTGAGGCAGCCTAGTCCCTTCATTGCTGGATGGCTCAAAGTCATTGGAAAAACCAGCATCAACTGGCCTGTAGCTTCCATTCCTGTGGCTTCCCCTGCTCCCCAGAGTTGCATAAACCCATTATCTACCTGGCTGCTGTGTTGTAATAGACACGGCACACGAGAAAGAACTCTGGAGTCTTACAGACTTGGGCTCTGATGCCAATTCTGGAACTCGGTGATCACGTAGGCTTCCCCAAGTTCAATCTCCTCACCTGTGTAATGGAGCTAGTGCCTCATGGACCTGCTGGGAGAAGCCAGAGAGTTCAATGCTGCTCGGGGCCAAGGAGTAAAGATCAGAGGTGAAGAAGAGCAGAGACTCGGGAGCCAGCCTGCTGGCTTTGGAACTCAGCCCCACCGCATAGCAGCTGTGGGGTCTCGGGACAGGTACATAACCCTGCAGTGGTCGCGCTTCCAAAGGGCGCATGAGAGGTCATGACTATTGTCAACCACACGACCACTCGAGGGTTAAACTTTCCAAGCTCCTTTGTCTCATCTGCATAAGGACAAGAATATGACCTGTGTCCAGGCTGCTTTGATCTGGGAGCATCATCGTTTGCTAGGGTCTCTGGGCCCTTCACTGGATCTGCGGCATTTGGCCCAGAGATAACAGCCAAGCAGAAGAGCAGAAAACTCACAAGGGCCCCTAGTTCCCATGGCCCAAGCTGACACCCTCTCTTCCATTCACATCCCACCATGTAGACTCCTCATGTGCCTCGAGGAGAAAGGCTAGTAGTTTTCCAGCAAGAAGAGAAAGTGGGTTTAGTGAGTAAGCCATAAGGTCTGTGCCAGGAGCTCTGAGGAGAGCATCTAACACATACGGTCTCCTAAGCGGGGGCCATCATTATTACCGGACCACATGATAATAGTAAGAGAGCAATTGTGATTATAAGGCCCTTAGTTCTCAGAGATTGATCATACATGGCACTAAGTACTCTTGCTTTTTCCAGCGGTTCTGCACATGTCATAGTTTCAGGTCTTTCATTCGTTCTTAAAGCGCTTAATGTCCCCATCACTCTGGACCCTGAGCAGTGCCCAGCACAGACCTCTCAGCCTACAGCCTGCCCACACCATGGACACATAGCGACTGGTCCCTTTACCTGGGTCTTTATTTCCCTCCGCCCACAGTCTCCCTGAGTCTGTGCCTTACATGCATTTGAACTTAGACTTCACTGCAGAACATGCCATGGACCAGGGATTTTCAGCCTGTGGGTTTTGACCCATGGGTGGGACAAGAAAACTTCAGGCCAAACCTACCTTTTTAGAAAAGGACAGAAAAACCAGTAGGTTTAAAGGAGTTTGTATAGCTGAAAATACTCAGGACATCAACTTTTAAAATGGAGGAGAACCTTGAAAAGGAATACAGTTCTTCCACAAGCTACAAGTTGGGTGAACCTTGAAGACATACGTTCTGTGTGAAATAAGCCAGACACGAAGGCTGCACAACTCCACTTTTATGAGGAAAGTCGGGTGGTCGTTGCCAGGGCCTAAGGGGGAGAGAAATAGGGAGCTATTGCTTTATGTGCTCGAAGATTCTGTTTGAAGGGACGGAAAGCGTTCTGGAAGTGGGTGATGCAGATGGTTCCAGGGCAGTGTGAAGGCGCATACTATCACTGATCTGTATACCTGAAAGTGCTTAAAGGACTACATTTCCTTATGTGTTTTTCTCACAATTGTGAAAAGATGAGAAAGCTTGAGTGCCTCCCCCTTCAGTGGGGCATGTCTTGTTGTATGTAATATTTACTTCATACATACATGTACTTAGTCCTGAAGTAAACATCCTTCTTAGTGTGGATCTGGTTTTAAAAAGCCAGAGGACAATGATCAAAACAACAAAACAAAGCATATGCTCTCCTTTTCCAGGGCAGAGCTGCCCTTGCTGAGTCCAAGACTCTTCCCAAGTCTTGCTTCCAAAGTTGCAGAAATGGTCGCAACACATCACCTTCTAGTATTGAAACAACTCCATGCTCTTACATCCCTTTCTTTTCTCCCGCTCACTTCTTCCCTTCCTTCAAGAGTCAGCTGGGATATCGTCCTCCTGGGAGCCCTCCTTGGCCTTGACCCTAACCCTGACTGTGGCTGGGGAAGAACAGACTTCTCCATTATAGCATTTATTATTCTACTGGCAATGCTTCTTTCAGTTTCTGCCTCCTCCACTCAGTAATAACCTCTCAGAAAAAAAGAAGTGTTTATCTTGCTCACTGCTGAATCTCCAGGATTTAGCACAGTGCCTGGCCCCCTGTTAAGTGTTTAATAATTATTAATGACTGATGACTGCGTGTGGAGTGGCACCACCTCATAGCCACCTCAAACTAGAAATGTGGAACTTGCACTGTTAGATGGCCTAGAATAAACACCAATTTCTTTTTAATCCTTGTCTTTTTAATTCACCATGGTCTATCCTCAAGAGAGGAGGATGTAATATAGATATTTATTTCCTAATGATTGACATGGTTCCTTCTCCCAATGTGAAGGTGAGGAGCTCAGAGCTAGACAAATGTATGCAATGAGATCTTTGAAGCAAAGAAAATCTACTTTAAAGGCATGAAATGTAAGCATGATCATGAGGGCTTGTGGACACAGGGAAAAGGAACTTTACTTTGACCTCTGGGTTTTGCAACAAGCACACATGCCTGACACCCACAGATGGGCCGAAAAACCCCTCGGCCCTTAAAGCATCCCTACCTCCTTCGAAGGTGTCTCTTACACAGGTGCATCTTTCAAGAGTGGCATCTTTTTCCCTAAGACTGTGGACACTCACCAGGAGTCACCATATTGCTCTTAGCATCTTGCTGTCCCCTTCCAACTCTCTCCTCTCGCCTCCAAATCTATCGGAAGAGGGAGAGACGAGACGCTGCTCTGTTTCTGCTCGCAAGCTGGCAGGTTGACAGGACAGGGCTGATCTGTCATTTGGGGTCAGGAAGGGGGACTGGAAGCAGGTAGGTGTAAGGTCTGTGGCGGTATATTCTGTCCCCCCTTTTTTAATCTGCTTTCACTTCCATTGGATACTCTCAGGGCGGGGGAGGGGGCATAAGAGAACAAACTTTAGATCCTTCCTTTCCACTGCCTAATAAACCTCTCTTGGCTATTTAAAGTGCAGTTGGTTCTCTGATACCATCCTCCACACATTTAGAATCTTCTGCTAATTTTCTTTTCCTTTACTCAAGATATTGATGAATATTTATGAGGACCGGCTCTCGGACCACCCCTGCAGCATCTCATCAATAAACAGCCCACTATCGACAAGGCTGCCATGGAAACAAAGAAGACGTGTCTTCTCAGGAGACATGGCCCTCTGGGGAATTCTGACTTTGACAACTTAGGGTAGAAATCAGAAGCTAATAGCCACCTTCACCATCAGCAAGTCACTATCATGTCCTTTTGTGGAACCCCAGGACCCCAGACCTTTGGACTCAAATTAATTACCCCAACATTAAACACCATTTTCCATCCAGTCCAGTATATCCATATTCCAGCCTCAAAAGCGTACCATAATTGGATGGGAAAATTTACTAGTACCCACATTTTCAGGCAGCATGCTCAAGAAAACATAAAAAAGAGTACATTCCTAAGAATGCACAGAAGTTTTGTCTGGCTAGGAAATGGGAATGTTCAACCAAGGAGTCTCTGACTTTGAACAGAAAGAGAACAGAACCAAATAAACTGTCATATCCATTGGTGTGAGCAGCCACTGCTATTCTGCACCCAAAGGATTCTGGGACACAGTGAGCAGAGACCATGCATCATGGTACCGCCAAAAGGGAGACAGGATGTGCCAGGGGCAGGGGGTCAAAAAGGCCAGCAGGGAGCTGAATTTTGCACTTTTTTCCCCGCCTGGAATGTCTTCCACACTGTTGCATGACTCTCCTTGATTCTTCAACTCTCAGTTGAGATGATTCTCCCTCAGAAAGGCCTCCTCTGGCCCACCCGCCTCTCTCCTGTGCTCTCAGTCCCCCAAACATTCTTGATTTCATTGCCAGTCTACTTTGTTCAAAGTTCAAAGTATCTTCTTTAGGGTTTTATTTTCACTTGTCACCCCTCCTATAGAATGTAAGTTTCATAAAAATAGGGATTTTACCTTCTCCACTTTACCTTCCCCATCAGAAGATGACTGTGCATGGTGGAGGTATTCAGTAAATACTTGTTACATGAATGAATGAATGAATGAATGAATGAATGAATGAATGAATGCATTCATACATGCCTCTGCCAGACATTGGCATGAATACTTCATCATCTTCTGCCTCTCAGATTTGCATTGATTAAACATACATTTCCTCCTCCTGGGAGATATTACAATGCATCCATTCCTTTCTAAAATATCTAAAATCTTTTGTTATACTAAGGATGCCCGATTGCTGCAAAAGGCCGCAGGGAATCCTCATAATACTCTGGGAGAGTGGTGTTATTGCCGCATCTTAAAGATCGGGAAAGTCACAGGCAGGACCCGCACCAAGGTTCAGGCTCCAAATCCTTTGCTCTTTCCTTCAAATGAAATTCTGGGCCTTTCGGCGTGTGTGGTGCTAAAACAGGAGGAACGTAAATGTTGTTAGTTTCCTGGGCTCCTTTTGGTTTTCTTTCTCTTTCTCTAGGTTTTCATGTGGTGGGGGTGAGGAGTGGGGAGAGACGGGGTCAGGAAGAGAGAGGGAGAGAGAGAAAGCGAGAAGAGATTCTGTGCTGGTCTCCACCCAACATTCCCGACATTCGCTGCACCCCCTGAAGTAAATGAGCCAACATTTTCAACTTCTGATCTCTTACCCTGGGTCGGGGCAGTTCTCTTACCTGACAGCACGCTGACTCTGAAGACAGAAAACACAAATGCTAACACTGATATCGTTATGTATTAACTGTGGGCTTTGGGCAGATTGCTTATCCTTTCTCCATCTAGTTTCCCTGACTCTAAATTGAGACAGTTATCATTCACCTTAGATAGTTGTTATGAGGCCGCTCTGAGGGTTTGTATCTAAAAATCCTAACACTGCGTTGGGCTTGCAGAAGATCTCCACGAAAGTTCGTGTCCCTCTTCCTTATCTAGGTTGTGTTTTTCCTTTTTATTATTGCAAACATAGTTAAAAATTCTGCACCCGATTACAATGGGAAGGGGATGAGGCAGTTCTCCACCACCAACAATTAATTCTCAGGACACCATCTGGGTACCCTACAATTCAACTCCATTCTGACACTATCCACTCAGAGACACTCTCCAAGGGTTTTGGGAGCTGTGAACCAGGAACTATGGATGAAGACCAAATACATACAAAAATATGTATCTTTCTTATTATAAATCATAATATCACAATTATACATATAGGAAATTGCTCATTGCTTAGGCATTTCTATATTTACTCCAGTAATACGATAAATATTTTGTTTGTACCCACCCTTTTTATTATTATTTTTTTACTGTCATAAACCAAGTTTAGGTTTCTGCTGGGGTTAGGAACCTACTCCATTTTCTATCCTTTGACCCGTCCTCCTGATAATCTACAAGTGTAGAAGATTCTGTCTGAGACGGTGATTTTTTCTAGTTATAACTCTGACTGAACTTAAAAAGAATTATACCGTCTTAAAATTTGGAAAGAGACTTAGAGGTCATTAGTTCCAAAAGCCAGCTGGAAAAAAACTTGTGCGGGGAGCTTGGTGAAAATACAGATATTACAGCCCAGCCTCACAGATTCCGATGCAGTAGGTATGGAAAAATACCCAGAAATTAGTATTTTTATGAAGCTCTCTCTCCACAGGATTCTGATGTGCAGCCAAGTTTGAGAATCAATGAAATATAGCAGTTTTCAAATGTTGTTAAATCAGTGGAAGTCTTTCTTCACTTCTTTACTTGGAACTTTAATGTGCAAAACTAATAAAAGTGGAGCTGTTCTAATTAAATAGGTGGAAGAAAACCTTGTCCACCCCCCAGGCTCTCCTCTCAGTGCCTTAGGACCACTGAAGACTCAATGAGCACAGTTGGAAAACTATTGATCTAGACCAAGTCTTCCAAAATGTTACTGATACATGGTCATTCAGCTCCAATTTGAGTGCTGCCAGTGATGTGAATCTTCCTTTTGTAAATTGCCTTCACAATAGTTATTTCTTATTTGCTGGTAATATATTGCTCCCCCAGACTTCCACAGGCTTGTTACTTACATAGTTCAATAGCTCAGTTAGGCAGAAAACTAAAATTATCCCTGGGGTGAGTGCGACACGGATACTTCGTCTTCTTGTCTCTGCCTCCTGGTGTTCTAACCACCCTGCGCTCTGTTTCCTCCTTAATTCCTCCCTAAATCTGTTTTCTTTCTATACGGATGGTCATAATACAACAAAGAAATGGCACAAAAAAGGATAGTTAAAATTTTTCTTTTAAATTATAAAGCGGGAAAGCTCTCTTTGACGAGGAAAAAGGAATAAATCAGCTGTTTGTCTCATTTCTTGATGTCGTTTGTAAATTTGACCAAGATTTTTTAAATCCCTGCTCATTCTACAGTGCGGCTCACCAGAACGTTTTCGAGCAGTGGTTCGGGGCCCAGGCACGTGCTGGCCCTGGGGACGCAGAGGACAACCCGGTTTGGTGTCTGCCCGCCATGGGCCCACCCGGTAGGAGACAAACATAGAGACAGCTGTCGTATAAATAATGAGGAAAGTGCCAAAAAGACAGAATAGGAAAAAAACAAAGAAACCCCCCCCCCAAATTAAAAAACAAACAAAAAAGGACATAATAGGAGCCAGAAGAGGGGGCAGTCTGGCTCCTGGGGGGGAGGTGCTTGGGCTGGGCCCAGAAGAGGAGTTAACAAAAGGACCAGAAGAAGAAGGAAAAGAGAAAGGAAGAGAATGAATAGATCTGTAAAATTCCATGAAAGCCGATTTCTCAAGATTAAAATATTAAAAAGGAATTAAATACCTGGGTTTTTTCCCCAAAATAATGAAGACACACAAGCTCTCTAAGAAAACCCTGTGGTTTCCAATTGTGAATTCTAGTAAACTGTGAATTCTAAATAAACCTGAGCTCTGAAAGAAAAACAATGTGATCTCATCTGCACCACAGCTCAAGAGAGATGCATTAACTTGAGATCAGCAACATAAACTTTATTTTATTAAAGAATCTATGGAACAGGGTTGTGGTTTGATGGGGTAAGAATTACTACTGTCCTTGTTAGCCTTATAGAACTATTTGACTTTTTAAGCTATGTATAAAAACAGCTACAGAAAGAGCAGTAGATCAACAGAAAAGAAATTTAAATTCACCTGAGAAGGAAAAGCTGCTTTGAATCAGCATGCTCGCATGTGGTTCAGTCAGCATTCCTGCTTCCAAGACCCCCTCCCCACTGCAGAGAAGCTGGGATACATCACCCAGCACCCTCCTTCCCTGCTAACAAGAGGCCTTCCTGCAGGAGTTGAACCCCTGAAGAAAAGTAGAAGCCATCCTCTCTCAGAGGAAGTTGCAGCCCATGCATGGGCCAAAAGCAGACTTGAGGTTTAGAACAGCTTATAGGTGATCTTCAGAATCACCGAAGATGGTGCTAAGGACTAAGAGAGTTAGTGGGAGCTCCCCTGAGGTTTTTGGGGTTTGCAGCCACATCCAGGTGAGCTCTTGAAAACTGCAGGCTTCCACGTTTACAAGTAGACAGAGACAGGCTGGGGCAGTGTCCTCGCCCCTTGCCTGAGCTTTGCGGTAGCTAAGACTCCAACTCATGATGATGAAAGCCCTTTATACTGAGAATACATAGCCTGACTTCCTTTGCCTGCTGAAATCAGACACAACCCGGTTTAGAAAATTCTGCAAGAACTTGCTCATTACGTCCGCTTGGTCATAAACACCTAGCGGTGACCACGACTGTTGGACCAGCTGCCAGCACCAGAGTGTGAACAGCGGAATGGAGCGGGCGGGTCAGAGCATGCTCTGTGGAGCCAGAGCATGCTGGCTCTGTGGAGCGGTCAGACTGCTCCCTGCATGGCTCCCTGCGCTCACAACCCACCCAGCTCTGTGATTTCCAGGCGGTGTCACCGAGGGAATATCCTCACCTTCACTGTGCTTCGTTCTTGTCACCCTTGAAGTGGGGGTCACAACAGGGCCTCCCCCTCAGGGTGGCCTGGGAGGCTCAAGCATATCAATACAGGGACATTTTCATGCAAATCTTCAGCTCCAAGTTAACTTGCAATATTTCTTAACTGTCATTCTTATTTTTAATCTTTAAAATTTCTCTGATATCTCTCAAGAGCTCTCACATGGTGAACAGTTCTGAGAATCCCTCCTTGGCCCAACTTGAGTCTGAGTCCTCTGAGCCCCTTTCTTGTGGGGACCCTACCCCCAGCCCGCCAGGCCCAGCAGAGGCAGAGAAGTCATGCTAAGCCAGTTTAATGGAAAAATCCCCCACCTTTAGGATCTAATCAGGCTGTTTTTTTCCCGGGAAACCTTGATACTTCACCAGATTCCTCTCAGTAATTTTCCATTCACTCTTCCACGCTGCCTGTCGGCTGTAAATCCCCATCGCTGCGGCCTGCCTCCAGCGTGGAGTCCAGTCTTGCTCCCTCCCTGCAGCAGCCTTTAATAAACTCTTTCTCGCTCTTCGTGACAAGCGTCCACTGACATTTTTCTTTAGCAGTAGCAGGAGGTGGAGGGGAGTCTAATCCTTTTACACTTAAACTAATCTAATAATCTTTTATGCAGAATCTAATCTAAATATTCTCTTTTATATTCTTTACAACCTATTCTTACCTTCTTTCTTGCATTCTTGTTTAAAGTGCCACCTGGGCATGCAGGAGAGCCTTATGTCACCTTGTGTCACTCTCTGCACCGGTGCCACCTTGAGTCCACTAGTATTTGGATGGCTTTATCCTGTACTTGGCGGTGGGCTTTTCTCTTTGACTGATGGAATGGCAGCCCGTTTTTTTCTCAGCTTGACCAGACGTGGTAGCCCCTTTCTGCCGACTCAGCCTTCGCTGGGCTCTCGGTGGTGCCGAAGGTCACTCTGCGTCTTCGTGAGACTAACCTGCAGTTGGTTCCGCTGCTCGGCCCCTCCCCAGCCCTGCCCCACCAAAGCCTGGGCTGTCGTGACCCCTGCCTTCCTCTGGGGCCCCGTGGCATTCTTACCAGTGCTCAGACCTGCGTCCACGCCCTGCAGGACCCAAGGGGGCCCTCAAGTACTGAACGGACCCTGTGTGGGGTTGACCATGGTTCCAGGTTGCCACGGGCACAGTGATCTCGTCGTCTTACTCGTGGGAATAGGCTCCTCCCCCATCTAGGATTTCAAAACTGAGGTCTGGGGATGCATAGATTTCATTCTGTACCCCTCCAAACTCAGTCCCGCTTCTTTCAGCTGTCTCTTCTACCCATGATCCTCTTGGGATCCAAAGAAGTAAGTTCCTTTTTAATGGTTCTGTGTCATAGCCCGAGGTAACTTCCTGTCATTATAGAAAAATTCCGTAATGTGACATCAAGCCTGTGACATTCGTGTTCTATATGGGAGGTTAAGGGCTTAAAAATATTTCTGTTTTAAAAACATCCAGTTAACTTACTGTAACATTCTACTAACTCTCTATTGTTTCCAAAAATTTCTCTAATAACAATCCAAACTTCTCCAAGCCCTTCAAATACACAAAAACAGAAATGAAATTCTCCAGTAACAGCTACTAAGATTAAGCAGAAAGATTAATAAAGAGGTTAAAAACAAGATATAACACAAAAATCAATAGCTTTTTCTATACTGGCAACACTGCCTGAAATTGGAATGGGACAAAATCCTTCATTTTCAATAGCAACAAAAACTTATTTAAATGCTGTGGCATTCATTTAACAAGAAAACTCAAGATTTATGTGAGGATCATAATAGAAAACCTTCTTATTAAAAGGTACAAAACCAAGTACAAAAAAAAATAAAAAGATGTAATCTTTTATCTGTGGGAAGACTTTTAATATCACTAAAATGTTAATTTCCTCCAAATTAATACATACTTTCAATCATAATTCCAAAGTTGTTTTTTTTTTAAGGGCTAAAAGGAATGGATAAAATTATCTTAAAGTTAATGTGGCAAACTACAAGAAATTGTAGAGAAACAGCATAGTGAAGGATAATTTATCCTACATGATATTATAAATTCTCTGTAATTCCATAGTATCATAGGAAGAAAAAATAGATCAATGAAAGAAAATATACAATCTAGAAATATATCACAGCATATGTGGAGATTCACTATTTGACAAAGGTGGTTTTCAATTAATCAGCAAGAATATAGTCCATTTAATAAATGCTGTTGTCACAATTGGCTACCATCTGGCAGAAAATAAAGTTAAACTGGTACCTCACACTGACAAGATACAAAAATAAGTTCCAGATGGATTAAGAACTTAAATATAAAACAAAGTACAAAGAAAAAGATAGACATGTAGATATAGCTTTGAGTGGGAAATCTTATTAACTGAAATGAAAATCCAAAATCTCTAATAAACAAGATGGATGTATGTGACCAAGTTGAAATTTAGCCCCCCCCCTTTTTTCTGTAGAAAATGACACTACAAACGAAGTAAAAAAAATAAGATTATAAAAAATATTTGCAACATATTCGACAGAAAAAAATCTCTATCTGCACTATACCAAAAAATCCTTAGGAATGAATAAGAAAAAGGCAAACTACCAAGTAGGGAAATGGCCAAGTGATACATACAGGCAAATTTAAATGTGACAGACAGGTAGTCAGTAGACATAACTTCGTGATAAGTCACGGACACATCAACTAAACCATCACTAAGATAGTTTTAGCCATTATCAGATTGATGAAATTAAACTTAAAAAGAGAGACTCTCTGGTGAGAATGAAGGTAGAATAAAATATAGGAAATAAATATCATTTTGTCATCTGGTAAATCAATATCTTAATATATATTAAAAATAATAATACTGATAACTTTTGTACCAGTCAGTGTTCTTGGCTATAATAAGAGATATGTGCTTTGTATAATTTAAATAGAAAGGAAATTTACTGGAAGGAGATTAATCGCTGACAGACTTCACAGGAGCACTGGAGGAAGATGGGAGAAAGATGGACAGGGGTCACTGACATCTGAACAACTGGACCCACGGCCAAGGGCGAGCCCAGGAACAGCCAGGGGAGGGCATCTCTGCCAGCCGCGCTGAGGGCAGCTCAATGTGGAAGAAAAGAAAGACCAAACTCTCAATGAGAAAAACTGGATTTTTTTTCTAACATGAGAAAGCAGTTAAGAAAACAATTATCTCTTTATATGAAAAGATCCTTTAGGAAGTTTTTAATTCCTTCATTTTCAGCTCTATGTATTTTTTAGAAAAACAACAAATTGAGCAATGTTATTAAGTATTAATATGCTTGTATTAATATGCACACATGTACATGAAAGATGGCTATCAATTTTTAATAATCATTTCTGGGTACTAGAATTATTTTGGATAATGTTTGCACACTTTAATGATCAGTGATTTTTATCATTAGGAATATTGGCTTTATTAAAACAATAGGGTCATTATTTGATCAAGAGTAGACAGTGTCATTGACTTATTTTGGAAAAAGAATTCTATGACTTTAAATATGTTAAACCTGTCAATAGGGAATTACTTTGCTCTATTACGGGGTGACTGAAAGGAGTCCATTCCAGGCCTGGTGTCTGGATTAGATTTTCTATGATTTTCAGCATTTCCCCATCCTAGTTTCAAGAAGGCTGCAGCAGCCCCAACTACCTTGGCCACATGACTCCATTCAAAAGTACCACAGAAAACGAAGGGTGCAGCCTGTCTCTTCTCAGGAACACAGCTCACCCTCATTGTCCCTACGTCTCATTTCCACCCCCACATCCTCCATGACTCTCCTGAGTTAAGCAAGGGATCTCTTATGATAACAGAGCAAGACTGGGACTGTTACCCAGGGCAGAGGGAGGAGCAGGTGAGGACTTCTGGAGAATCAATCTACATTGTCAACCACACAGTGTAAGAAGGGGCGGGGGGATAAGACACACTTCGTCAACAGTGCCACATTTCTATCAGTTCTTATTTTTATATCAAATATAATTAGGATTTCAAGATCTCAACTTAACTAGTCATCCAGGAAGGAAATTGGGCATTTTCATGAGATTGTTACTTCTTTTGCTCTTCATTAATCCTCAAGTATATAGTTCACATGGTAACTCAGTCTCTCTTTTCAACCTACAGGGATGGCCAAAAGGTTTACAGTTGCAATACAAATAAATAATACAAAAATTAAATAAATAATACTACAAGAATATACTGTATTTCATGCAGACACAACTGTAAACCTACTTTCGCCCACCCCTGTATTGCCTTATCTTTTGCTGGGAAACAATGAGTCTGTGGTAGAGCCTGAGGTTTAAAACATTGAGCCAGTTGGTGAGATCATAATCCAATGACTTGTCCCTGAGTTCATGAGAATAACCTATATTAAATCGGCATTTAATTGATACTTTGTAATGATTTCCATAATCTTTTGGGAATTAATGGCCAATAAATTCAAAACTCGAAGCGCTATTAATTTGTTTTTCTCAGAAAATCTCACATGTAATTTTATTCTGTACAGGCCTGTGTTTTGTAGTTTTGTGATAGATTTGGTTCAGAGCAAGTCACGCTTAAAGAGAGCGGTGAGCAGAAACTGGAAGGCGCCGATCAAAGAGCCTCCCGTAGCAATGACTGTGGTTTCTTCTCGACTCGCCTTTGAGGAAAGTCTTAGCTCAATGGCCGGTCAAGAGTCTCGAGAGGCAAACAGAGGCCTTAGTGAAAGAGGCAAGTCAGTTACACAATTCTTATCTCAGGAACCGGAGTCTAGAACGTTGGGGTAAGCCGCTTTTAATCTCCCTGCACATTCCCGGCGTCCAGAAGGGCGCGTTTTGTCCCTACATTAAGAGAAATTAGTGACATTTAAATACACATTCTCATTGGAGTGGAGTGAGATTGGGTTTGGAATAAGCAGGTAACAATTACGGATAATGAAAAGGTATCCAGTTGCACCTAGGACTTAGTTTTCTTCAAAATCTTCATCTCTTCCTATAGAGTGCTTAGGAATCCTGGTTAATGTTTTGCTGTTTTAAAACAGCATTCTATTTTTGTATTAAATTAAAAACACCGGAGTCCCTTTTAATGAACTCCATACACTCCGTGAAACCCACTGAGCGGAATGTGTGTTTGAAACCTTCACTCACTCAGTGGCAATGCACTGAGTTTCAAACAAAATAGGCAAACAGACTCCAGGACCTACAGGCCCCAGAGAAGAGTGGCAGCTCCCTGGCGCCTCTGCTCCCTGAAGACTTGGACCACAACACCTCAGAACACAGACAGGAGGGAAAGGAAAGGGGAGAACGATCCAGATCGCTGACAGTAAACACAGTGCAAGCAACCACAGGTTGAGGCCTGAAATAAGACCACAGTACGAGAGGAGCTAGTGTGCCGGCCAGTGAACACACAAACCATTGCATTCCTTTATTTTTATCTTCCACGTTTTGGTTGTAGCTTGCAGCAAATGTAACATTTGGGCAAAGATTTAGGAGCAGATTGTTAACACGTGTGCCACTTAGAGTCCAGCGTGGAAACAAGTTCATCTGGCTCAAACCTGGTTTGAATTTGAACCAGTTATGTAGGTGTCTTATTTTTATAATCTGTGTGTCTTTAATGAAATAACCTTGTTATTTTCTGGTATTTCTGGACTCCTTCCATTTTCAAATGTGCAGGCTACAACCTGGGATTTTCTTTGATTATTTTCAGCCAGGCATTATATAACTGTCTTGTTTGTGTGGCTGGAAGAGTGGAAATTTGGGCTGTAAGATTTAATTAAGATGAGTCATTTTATAAAAGGGTTGGCAATGTTTTCTCCCCGAACGAAGCTTCAAGAGAACGGTCTCTCAAGCAGCGAACACCGCCGACTGATCTGATTATTGAAAAGTAAACAAAACCTGCCTAGCATCGCTCCAAACGAATTCTGAACTTGAGCCGTTTGGCCTGATCCTCTGGAATTCTAATACTTAAACTCTGGTAAACTATAAATTGGGAATTGTTCCTAAAGGAAACAAAAATGGGAGGCATACATTTAAGGTATTTAAATGGAATTTTCATTGGTGGGGCATTAGAGAAGGAAATAGAAGACATATTGGAGATTCTTTCCTTCAAAATATTTGTCACTTTGTTTACTTTGAGACAGGGAAGTAAATTTGCAAAGAAATGTAACAGGCACAGGTGAGGGGACTTGGTACAGCCTCTCTTTCCTTCATGGCATAAACAAGTCAAGATGATTCTATCATCTACTCATTGGTTTCTCTCTCTCTCTCTCTCTCTCCCCCTTCCTCCCTCCCTCCCTCCCTCCCTCTCTCTCACCTCCCTCTCCCCACCTCTCCCCCCACTGCCCACACCACCCTCCCATCTCTCTCTCAAAGAGCATCTGGACTAAATGTGTCTATAAGCAGTAACACAGCTTTCAGAATTCCATTTCCAGCCCACAGTTTTATGCAGAATCTATAAGCATAGGTAGAAAACAAAATCCAGGTGAGGAATGGCAAGTCAAAGGTTAAAGCAGTTATGTTAGTGCCTTTATTTTTCTTTTATTTATTTATTCATTTTTTAATTCTCACCTGAGGACATTTTCTCATTGCTTTTTTTTTTTCTGAGAGAGAAAGACATGGATGAGAGAGAGAAACAGATCGGTTGCCTCCCATACGCACCCCTACCTGGGATAGAACCTGCAACCCAGGCATGTGTCCTGACCATGGACCAAACCCACAGCCTTGCCATGCACAGGACAATGCTCCAACCAATGGAGCCCCACCGGCTAAGTTTCCTTTATTCTTCTTGACCCTGCATCTCATATGGGCACATGAAGAACTCTGCCAATGGGAATTAATTACTTAATCACAGAGAATACTTGAAAGCAGCCAAGTACCATAACTGTCAAGCACAACACTCAACCAAGTTTCATTGAAGGATGCACTTGCCAGCTGGGCTAGAGCCGTGACCTCCTAGGAGAGGGAAAGATAGTCAACAAGGATGACTACACATTGGCTAATACAAACAGCTGCAGGTTGGTAATCATTTTAGAAGAATTAAAAATAAAAGAAAACAACTTTAAAACCTGACATCTACAAACTGTTTGCCTTTGTTTGATTTTAACTCAATTCATGACAGCTTTCTGATTCACTATCCCCTTAGAGACTTTTTTTTTGCCTGATTGAAACTGTTCTATCTTAGACTAGAAAATGAAAGATGCCCCTGTAAAGATGAAACCTTTAAAAATACCTACATAAAACCATAGTCTATACATCTCAAAAACTAATGCCCATCCATTTTCATGGTGTTACAGACTGAATGCTTGTGTCCCTCGAAATTCTCGAGTTGAAGCTCCAACCCTCAAGGTCATGGTATTTGGAGATGTGTGCTTTGGTAGGTAATTTGGGTTCGATGACACCCTAAGGGTGGGACCCCTTTGGTAGTATTAGTGCCCTTGTAAGAAGAGGCACCGGAGAACTTGGTGTCTGTCCAACAGGTGAGGACACAGAGACAAGGTGGCCATCTGCAAGCCAGGAGGAGAGCTCTGGCCCCGAACCAAAGTGGCCAGCACCTTGATCGTGGACTTCCCAGTCTCCAGAACTGCAGGAAATTAATTAATTAATTAATTAATTAA
Source organism: Tonatia bakeri (assembly GCA_004024845.1). Taxonomy (NCBI): domain Eukaryota; kingdom Metazoa; phylum Chordata; class Mammalia; order Chiroptera; family Phyllostomidae; genus Tonatia; species Tonatia bakeri. The sequence goes on along the minus strand of PVIA01002836.1, from coordinate 19,569 downwards.
TTAATTCCTGTTGTTTAAGCCACTCAGTCTATGGCATTCTGTTATGGAGCCCAAGCAAACTAATACACGTGGTCCATAAGAGACTGATATTATGCGAAAATTTACTTCTTTAGGGTGCAGAAGTCAGACAGACCTTATTTTTGTGTGACCCTGGGAAAATTGCAAACATGTCTTCACCTATTTCTTTATCTAAAAGATGGGAGTGATCATACTTGCCTCATTCAAGAGTGTGCACCCTCGAACAAGATGGAACGAAAGGCTTCTCAGGGTGACTGGGAAGTCACAAACACTAAAATGCTTCAGAGTTAGGCCCACCCCATCAATCTGTAAGAGGCCACAGCCCCTTACAGTTGAAAGCACAGAACTTGACCTGATCTATCTCTGGCTATTTTTACAAAAACCCTGCAGATTCCATCCTTATTTCCACCAGTCCTTCATCACACATTAATAAGTACTTTGCATTTTTTTATGAGGCCAGCAAGAGGCATTTCAGCAAATAGATCTTCTGAAATATATTATCACTTTGTCGGAATATGATGTAACCCTCTAAAACCTGGTTGTTTTCCAAGAGGCTTGAAACAAAATTCTAAACCCATCTGAATAATTTAATAATAATTCAATATAGTAAATATTTTTGGACATTTAATATATGCTGGAAAAGTTTTCCTAGAGGCTGTGGGGCATACAAGGGCAGCTAAGACAGAGCCTGTCCTGAAAGAGCCCAGAACAGTGAAGGAATAACACTGAACAATAACAACCAGTTACGACACTCTTACTACCCTCACCACTGTGTTACTACTAGTAGTACTAGTTATTACCACTATTATTACTGTTAACACTATTACCCATTACTACTAGCAAATTACAACAGTTACCGCTATCACCTCTGCATGCCTATTACTATCAGTAGTACTAGTGTTACCACTATTATTACTGTTAATACTACTACCTGTTACTACTAGCAGATTATAACACTGCTATTACCACTGTATTACTATTATTACTACTATTACTAATGCTGCTGGGGCTACTACTAATGATGATATCTAACATTCACATAGCTCTTTATGAAGTACCCACACATTTCCTTCCAGGCTGCCCTCTAGTTGGTATTCTCAACTTTGTCCCAAATGAGGCAACTGAGGTTCAGACAAACTTGACAATTGGCAAAGTTAGTTCTTTTTTATTAGGAACAGGCAGGACACATCAATGGCGCTGACGCTTCATTCTCAAAAATGGTGAAGCATCCAAACACGGGGGGCAGTTCTAGGCCCTCCAGACACCTCCCCCAGCCAGGGCCCCAGGTCCTGCCGCACTTGGTCGCTGCTGCTCGAGAAATTAGTTAACATTCTCTGTGCATAGATTAACATTCTGAGAACTCTAACAAATGCTGTTCATAAGCTGTGTTTAGAGAACAATTTTTCACATTTTTAATTACAAAAGTAAAATATGCTCATTATAGGCAATTGAAAAATATAGACAAATATTAAGGGGAGAAAAAAATCCATAACCCCAAACCCAAAGATAACCACAGTTAATATTTGATGATATATTTCTTTCTAGCCCATTTTCCTGTTCAGTTGTCTGGGTGTTAGTGCGTGTATTTTTATTAAGGAATATACATTATAAACATTCATTATGCTGTATTATTCTTTTAATAAACTTTTGGGGGGATTTTAATTCAAAGAATAGTTGCAAAGATGGTAGAGTTTCTGTAATATAAGCCAGGGGCCAAGCTCTCCCCAATATCTATCTACGTTGTCTGTAATGATGGTACATTTTTGAGAACTAAGATATCAATGTAATTATTAACTAAACGACATATTTCCTTCAGGTTTCACCAGTTCTTCCACCCACATCCTCCTGTCTTAGGATACAACCCACGTTACCACATTGCACATGGCTCTTGTGTCTCCTTGATACCCCCTGGCCTGTGTCAAGTTCTCAGTCTGTCTTTGTTTGTCGTGACCTTGGCACTTTGAACACCACCGGCCAGCTACTCCACAGAGCATCCCTCCGTTTGGATTTCTGCGATGTGTTCTCCTGGTGGCTGTTCTCATCTCATCACGTCAGGGAATACATAACATCAGCATAACTTATTCTCCTCGGTGAAGCTAACCTCCATCTCTTCTTCACTGAGATGAAAATTGTATCAGCTAAATAGCATTAGAGAAATGTTTTTCACTCCAGGTTTTCAAGATTTCAGTTTCACTTTGAATCTATAAACTCTGTACATGTTAATATTTCCATGGAAATCTCACTGTTTGCAATAAGTTCTTTAGGAGGCTCAGGGATGTAAAGTTTGCCAAGCCAGTAATTGTGCTTCAAAAATGTCCAGTGTGAGACTCATTCAGAAACAGTGTTCTTGATTCTTACAGTTGATAAATTTTGGACAAAAGTATTCCTTCGCATGGGCAACACCATTCAGCATGAGACAGCAGAGAGTGGAGTCTGATCCCATTTCTTTACATAAAGCTGCAAACAGACAGCAGGGAGCAGCTTTGACTGCATTAGATTCACCATTTTTAATAACATCACTTAATGCAGAATTTTATTCTACAGCAAATGTCTACATCTGAAAGCCTCCCTGTGAAAAAAATGCATTTCCTGAATCTTAAAATTTATCATGTAATCTGTATGTGACAGCTGTACAACTTCCTGTCATTGTTCCCTGTCAAGGCTGTAAGCATTTATGTGGGTTTTCCATAATGTCTGGTTGTGTCAAAATATTCACTTATTAATTAAATATTTTATCTCCTCTTGTTTGAGATAACAAACCAAGGAATTTGCTTATAATCAAGGATTCCTTTGTTAATATTCTTTGCAAAAAGACATTTTAAGTGAAGGAGGAAAGAATTATAGGAATTCCCCAATGCACATTTGAAAAAATTCTCATTATATTGCTTAATGTGAGCTTAATTTTTTAATATTGTGTTTATTGATTTTAGAGAAAGAGAGAGAGAGAGTCGGGACTATCGGGTGGGCACCTCTTCTTAAAGGTGTAGCTGCATAACGAGCACCATTATTTTTAATGTAGATTTAAAAATTACATCAGTTTTTGTTTACAGTACTAGTGGGCAGGGGGAGGGGTTATGGTTGGACGCCTATTCTCTATGCGTTGGCACCAGAGCCACTCAGGCCGGGATGAGGAAGTGAAAAAGAAAAAGGTCCCTTTGTCTCAACTGCTTCGGTTCATACTGATTCCACTTGTTCCCGAATCTCGACAGCACTTATTTGCCCACTTAATCATATGCACTGAATTGCATGGATACTTAGTGGCTTTGTGCCACATTCTGTGTCCCTGACAAGATTCCAGAATCCTGGAATTGTCCTTTGCATCCCCCTTTTGTACCCTGTCACTTCTTCACCCAGTCTGGGTTTACACCACCTTCCTATCAGGAATGCCTCCTCCTCTTCCTCTGGAACCTATGCAAGTCGCCCGCCACTCCTGACCCCACTTCCTCTCCCACCCTGCAACCCTCCAAAATGTACACCACTGCCTCAGGTTACCTTGCCATGCTCTGTCTTCCAGAACTGCCAGGTCTTTAACCCTTTGCTTGGATCCTAGGGAGCCCACGATCCATGGTCTCTGGGAGTCTGTCTTACTTTGGATGCTATTAAGAAATACCATAGCCAAGGTGACTTAAACAACAAACATTCATTTTTCAAAGTTCTAGAGGCTAGAAATCCAAGATCAAGCTGCCATTCACAGTCAGGTTCTTGGCAAGGACCCACTTCTGGGGCATGTAGGCACATGGCCCTTCTTTGGAATGTCCTTGTGCCTACATGCCCCAGAAGTGGGTCCTCACCAAGGGACATGTGTCTCTTCTTTTTCCAAAGCCATGAGTCCCATCACGGGGACCCCACCTACAGGAGCGCATCTCAACCTAATTGCCTCCCAGTAGCTCCCACTGCAAACACCATCACATTGGAGATCAGGGCTTCAGTTCATGAATTTCGTGAGGACGTTAACATTCAGTCCACAGTACAGTCCTGGAATAACTAACCCGGAGAAGCGGGCAGAGCACATTCAGCTTGAAGAATGATAGGAGGTTCTACTGATTATCTGGCAACCACCAGGACTTGGGTTAGAATAAACCACGTTGCTATCCAAGCCTGCCTCAGGAAAGGAAAACAACAATGTTTTACGTCCCGTTATAAACATGTGTTCTACAGACTCTCCCATTGCTATTCTGTTTTCATCAAAATTTACATGCCAGCATCGCTGGGTGTCTCCTGTAAATGCAAGGACACTGAACCTGAGATACAGCAGGAAATGGAGAGTCGGGGAGACAGGCAGAGCTCTCTGGACGTCGGAGGGAACAGGGACTCCCAGGCGGAGAGTGGGCAACGTGGAAGGTCCAAACAGCTGTTGGCTTATCCCGGTTCCTCATGAATATTAATTTTGTGTGTTATCATCACTGAACTTCCCCTGGTTCATTTACTTGTCAGTACCTCTCCTCAGGTACTTGAAAAAATACATTTAAGCTCAGACTTGACAATAAAATACTACGCAGATTCCCCAACTAAGTGCATAAAGGAGACGGAGGGAAAGGAGAAAACAGGGATAAAAGAAGAGCATTCTGGACCAAAAGGGTAAAGTACTTTTAAAGGTCCTGAGGTAAGAAAGAGGCTGGCTTGGAGGAAAATTAAAAATAGTGCAAGGTTACCCTGTGCGAACAGGTCAGAGAGGATGAACCTGAGAATGGAACATTGGACGTGCGATGGGGAGGAATACAGCAAAGTGGTAGGATATTTAAGAATCACAATGAAAACAGATACCCAAGTTCTTCACCCTTTGTAGTCAGCACATTTGACAGCAAACTTTGACCAGACTTTCCAAAGAATAGACACAAAGGAAGAGACGTTTCCATAGTCGGTAGCCTTTCCTATAGAGCATCTGGTTTACATCACACCGACACAATTTAAAAGCAAAAGGAATATCTCTGTGCTATTTCCCAATTTTTTTACTGATCAAATGTGTTTTCATTTCTTTGCCCAAGAAGAAAAATCACCTGCAAATTTTCTCACAGAAGGCTCATCACTTCAAGTGGGACATGGCCCTATCTGGCAGAAAGAAGAGGAAAGTGTAGGAATGATTGAGGGGTGTGAGGTATCTGGGGGAAAGAGGTGCAAGGAAATGTAGCTTCAAGAACTCCAAGATGCCCTGGGGGTGTGACTCGTTTAACCAAAGTGATATGTCAGTAATCAGGGTTCCCATAAACGTCATTTGCATCCCCACTTCTATAATTCCTCTTCTGGTAGCTATGAGCCCCTATCACATGATTTTGATGTGGGTTAGTAATAGAAAAAGGTAACAACTATTCAATCATTGACCACAAGGTACTGTTAAAATATCTTAAACAGTATTTTAAAAACTACAATGGGTGGGTGGAAAGGTAGAAGGGACTTGAGTGGAGTACCGTGAAAAGTCTTTTCATCAGAGACAGGACATAAATGCCTTGTGGAAGTTAAAACCGGTCCACACTGTATGGCTGCAGGAGAAAATTTATGCCAGTTTTATATCTCTGTTGTCCTGCTTCCTCCTTAATCATGAGTAACTTTACCTAAAGAACAAATGCTCTCACAGAAACTTGTACGGTGACCAGGAACCCCATTTTGATGTTTATTAAACCACATTCAAAGGGGAAAACTTTTACACCCTTCCACTCATAAGTTTTTAAAGATATTTTTATGTTAATCAGCTGTTTCACCAAGTTAATCGGGCTGGAGCCTCGGTCAATGTGCAATGAAATAAGCCAGTATTCAAATTTGAAGTCACTTTTTAGTAAGGGCCTTATTTGTATGACAGAGCCCATAGCTGTGCCATATTGTATTTTGGGGGATGCTGTCTCACGGTCTACCAAGCATAAAAGATGATGTATTTGCTTAATACCTATCATCACCCCAAAGTGCCTTAAATAAAGAGACGTTGCATTTGCTATTTCCCAGGTTTCAACTCAAACAAACATTTACTAAGGGCCTTCAAGGAATGAGTGTTTGCACAATGTACAGGGTAACACAAAGGTGAGTGCGGTTCTTTCTGCCCTAACATCACGTTCCAGAGGGGAGCTAAGATATATGCACAAGTAACATTAAATAGAATGCAAGAATTGCTTAAAAAGTAAAAGAGACCTAAACAATTGTTAAGGGAGCATGGAAGGAAGAGAGAATAATGGCTGCTAAGTCCAGAAAAAGGTGATATTCGTCCCCCTTGAGGAAGACAAGAGCTCAGGAAGGCTTCATGGAGAACAATGGATTTAAATTACAAGGGTGCATTGTCAAAGCTATCCATCATTACCCTTTAAATATAGTAGCTTTGTGCCTTCATTTAATATGTATCTCATAGGCTTGGGGTTTTATAGAATCTAAGTCATTACACAGCTATAGTAAAATGATTATCGCAGCATTATTATTGCTGGGTCCTCAGCCGTCAGCCAAGCGTTATGAAGATGGTGCTGTGCATGCTGCCCGAAGGCCTTGGCATTGGGTACCTGTGGATAACAAACTCAAGTGTACAGGCAGACCATGCAAGGCAACGTATAATGGATCGCTGGTGATGATTTTCTGTGCCGCCCAGAGACTGGCCAACAGCCAGGGCCCTAGCTGCTGCCTCCTGCTTCAGAGGACCCAGGACACCTCTGCTTGTACCCTGGCTCTAGGTAGAAACCACAAATATCAAGAGTGAGCCTGTTATTTCCTTGGGACTCATCCAACTGTTGCAAGATTTCTTGTGAGCCATTATAAGAAGCAGGAGTCCCAACCCAACATGCTCTACTCTCCAAGATGCTGCCAAGGAAGCTAGGAAAACAAGGATAAGATCCCAAATTGACTCTTGGTTCATTTGATACCCTCTAGTGACTTCACAGGCTCCTGCTAACCTAATTCTTGTTGAACAACGCATTTGTCTTCCATGAAAAATGATGGAACCTGAGGGGGTGACCTTCTCCTACACTAGATGTGCCAATTCACCAACGTATGTTGAACTCATGTCGTGTGCCAGCTTACTGACCGTTTTAGATCTTCTCCTGAAAGAGACGAACTGTTAATTCACTCATTTCAATCCATTAAGGAGCTCACTGACTTTTTTAAAACACGAAAACAGATCCTGAGAAGTTTGGTAACCGCCCCCCAGAGCAGCCTGTTTGCCTCAAGGCTAATGGAGTGTTGGGGGGCAGTGGAGTTGGGAGGGGGTGTGACCGGAGTGAATGCACCCAAATCATCAGTTCTGGTTGCTTCACAGGTCTATGTCCCTTCTAGTAACTGAGATTACACAGCCCAAACTCAAACAAACAAACAAAAATAGAGTGCTCAAGTCCAAGTCTACTTTGAGGAGACCTGCAGGGTTTGCTCTAAAACACTTGCCTACCTGCTTCCTCAGAGGAAGCATAATGATCCAGGATGCTGCCATCAGCTCTCAGGTGGCCAAGGTCCCTTTCAGAGCATCAAAATAGGCAATTACAATGGGGTAGCCGAAAGGCCAGACAGAGTCAATGCAGTGTCCCAAAGTGCCAAGCTTTTCTAAGAGAATATCTCAGCTGTGTGGCATAATGGGCCCAATGTGCAGGAAGAGGTTTATAAAGCAACGTGAAAAAACATTTAGACAAAAGAGACAGAGAAAGACAATACCAAAAGATACCCCTGCATAGAAGACTGTTTAACCAAATAAATAATGCACATTATAAAATATGTATTTATTTCGTAAACACCAAGTATGCCTCAACATCAGTCACAAAAATCACCCTGGTTTTGCAACTGAATAATAAATACAGTGCCTTAAAATATCTGACTGCCAAGATGGATAAAAGAGAGAGGCAGCCAGCACCCACTGACCTCAAACTCCACAGCCTTCCGCTGCCCCAGGCAAGAAGACACAGCAGATGCCAGTGATGAGACCGTGGGGACGGCAGCACACCAGGCCCTGAACAACACACACCCCTGGGGACCCTCAGTGGAGGCTGGGAGGTGCATGGGAGGAGGGGAGACTGGCCAAGAACCCCAAGGGTCTTGCAGCAAGCAGGCAGGGAGCCAGACAGGGTGCGATCGGCTGTGAATCTTTCAATGCCCAAGAAAACAGGCTAGCAGATGAAGGATTTTACCCGCTTCTCGCAGAGGCACATTTGCTCTCCTGGAGTACTAGCCACCCGTGTGAAACAAACACATTCATGCTCTTAGACCCAGTCTGACGCCGATGGACCAACACTGCATGTTTGAACCCTTGGGTTGCTGAATCCCGGCTTGCTGAACCCCGGCTTGCTGAACCCCGGCTTGCAGAGGAGCACAAATTCATCAAGAGGACCCACTTGGCTGGGGATTTTTAGAACACTTTCCAAATGATTCCATGGAGACACTAGATGGATGAGAAACATGGGAATCTGAGGAGGCAGTGCTCTTTGATAGGCAGTTCAAAGCCACCCTAATCGGGAATCCCCTCCCTGATCACTTTGCCACAGTCGGAGCAATTGCATGACACTTTGATTACAGTGTCCTGTCAGCTCACGCACGGAATAGTTCCAGGAGCTTTCAGCAATTGCACAATATTTTGATTTTCAAATGATAGTGGTTCACGAAAAGAAAAGTCCCCAAAATATTGATTTCTGATGAGGAACTGCATGCAAGGAAATGGGCTCTCAGGGTCTGTGAGTGGGGCATGCCACAGGCGGAGGGAAAGAGGGTGAAGGCTGTGGTGACAGGGAGACGAGAAGGCGTTCGGTTGTGGAAACCACCGGAGGAGGCAGACATGGTGACCAGGGAGCCACGTCCGTGCTCGGGGGCTGTCACCAGCCTACTGGCCCAGAAGACAGTGCATGCTTGTCAATGTGCTTTTGGAAACCTTCTTCCCGAGTAGTGTTCCATCGTGTATGCATGTACCTCTTCTTTATCCAATCGTCTATCGAAGGACGCTCTGGTGGTTCCATGTCTCGGCCACCGCGAATAATGCTGCAGTGAACACAGGGGTGCGTGTCCCTTTGCGATGAGATTTCGTGTTTCAGGTCGAGACCCAGAAGAGGGGCCTCGGAGTCCGCCACCACTTGGCCACGAGAAGAGATGAAATGCTGCTGTTTATGACAAGGAAGGACCTTGAGAATTCCATGCTAAGGAAATACGCTCCATGGAGAAAGTTAAGAACCCTATGATTTTACTCACACGGCGGATGTAAAACTGAAAGCAACAGATGAACAAACAAATGAAAACAAGTAAACAAGAACTGCTAGACACAGACAACAGTGCGGGGTTTCCAGAGGGAAGAAGGGCGGGGGTAGTACAGGGTAAAGGGGCTCAAATGCGTGGTGACTGACGGAGTCTGGCCTCGGGGTGGTGGGCACACAGTGCAATGTGCTGATGATGTAGCACAGAAATGGACCACTGAAACCTATAAAGTCGAATTAACCAACATCAGCCCAGTAAATTTAATTAAAAAAAAACTTTCTTCCTCCTGCAAATAAGTGAAAGTTGTTGGCCACACACACCGGTGGATGTTTATAGCAATGGGAAATGAAGAATCAATCTTTGTCACTTGGAAGGCAAAATGTCTCTCAGTTTCATATATAACTTGTGTGTGCGTATGTATTTAAATGATCTAATTTCAAATGTTAAAGGTTGTACCTATATGTAAGAATTTCTGTCCCATACCATAAAGTGAAGAGGCCTAGTCAACATGTGAGTGAGACTGACTCGTGTGACCCCCAATGGAGACAAGAAATGGGATTGATCTTGAATCTTTGACCTCTCCCCTTGTGCCAAGAAAGACTCCGTGTTCTTTTCGATCCCTCAGAAATCAGCCGTTTGAAAATACCACAGTTACAGCCAGCATTTTTGGCACTCCTAAGCAATGGTAGTTTTCTACAGAATATGACAAAACTGAAATTATTTCCACAAATGAACAAGATAGGAATGGGCATAGAATCAGATGGGGAAAAAATCATGGAGTTTTAAGTGGAGGAAAATGTTCTGAAATGAAAACCTATTCATGTAGCCCTGGAGCAAAAGGTAATTCATAGGTGGACCAGCAAACCATGTGTTTCTGAGTAACACAGTCATTCACCTGGACCCCGGCCGCTCAGGGATGAGAGGCTCTAGCATGAACCTGGATTTCGTTAGGATGCTATTAGACAAAAGGCTGTGAATGCCTTCTACTTTTGCACAACACTTAGGGCTACTGAAATCTGTAATCTGGCGAACATTTCTTCTTAAACAGACATGCAGTGGTACATGCCGACATCGCTTATATGTGGGACAGAGAAAGTGGTTGTAACACATGGGCTTGGAAGGCAAATTATTCAGGTAAAAAAGACTTCTGCCACGGACATTTCTTTTCACTTATGTTATAAGGTATAATTTACACGCCGTGAAATTTATCCATTTTAGTATACCACTCTGTGAGTTTTCACAAGCACAGACATCCGTGTAACCACCATCCGGATGAACGTACAGAAAAGTTCGGTCATTCCTCTCCCACATTCTCTCCTGCACCTTTTGTAATTGGCCCTTCCCAAATCCTCAGCCCCTGGCAACTACCAGGAGACCCCCATCTCCTTCTCAATGCTAGAGTTCTCGTTTCCAGAATCTCTCATCAATGGAATCAGACAGTCTGTAGCCTTTTACATCTGGTGCCTCTCACACAGAAAAATGTGACAGGGATCCATCCCTTGTGGGTGTGCCAGGAGTACATCCTTTCGATTGCTGAGCAGCATTTCACTGTAGGACTGTACCTTGCTTTGAATCAACTCCAGTTTTTAGGGATTACTAATAAAACCACTATAAAAATTAACATGCAAGTTTTTGTGTGAAGGTAACATTTCGTTCAGCTTGTATAAATACCTAGGATTCGGGTGGCTGGCTGGTTCCGTGAGTAGATGCTTGACTTCACAAAAACTGCCAGACCGTTCTGAAAGGTGGCTGCATCACTTCGCAGGCCTGCAGGCAGTGCGTCGGAGGTTCAGTGTGTCAGAGGTTCAGTGTGTCGGACAGCCCGTGGCCTTGCCCAGGCAGGAAGCCAAATCAGGGGCCCTGCTCATTTGTGGGACATGGCCTGTGCCCCCTCCTGACCAAGAAACCAGGGCAGTGACTTTGCTCAGCTGAAGGGCACAGTCACATTTAACAATGGGTAGATTATTGCTCCGCACCCTTATCAGCACTCGGCATTGCCAGTTATTCTGTGTCTTTGCTGTAGCTATTCCAGTGGGTGTGCTGTGGTGCCACATTACGGCTTTAGTTTTTGGTTTCCTAATAACTAATGTGCTAACCATCTTCACCTGTGCATGTTTGATGTTCTTGGATTTTCTTTGATGAAGTCTCTGTGTGAAATTGCTTGCTCATTTTTTGATATTCTGATTACTGCTTTTTAAAAAAGTTTTTATGTAAGCTGGATGCAAGTCCTTTATCAGGTACAAGATTTTAAATACTTTTCCCAGTCTGTGTCTTTTAATTCTCTTAACAGTGCCACACACATGGCAAAAGTTGTCATCTCACTGCTATCCAACTTGTCGGTGTTTTCCTGTTTTTTACCAATTGTGCTTTCTATATTATATCTGAGAATCTTGGTTTAATCCAAGATCGCTATAATTTTCTCCAATATTTTCTTCTAAATTATGGATTATTCACAACATAGTTTAAAATGCAACTAGCATTTATGAAATCTCAGTGATATCTCTGAGTTAAAAGAATGGACAGTTAATTTCTTTAATTGGAAACAATACAAAGACCTTCCATATCTGGAAATTCTGCAATCATGATCTGTTTCTGAACACATAACAAATCACACCAATGTTGTAGTCAATCACTAATTTATTCATTTATCAAGTATTTATTCATGGCTCTACTCTTTTCCAATTAACTCTGGTAGATGGTGTGGTAAGAGATTATGAAATATAGTTGGTCTCTTCCCTCAAGAAGTTCACACCAAATGCAAATACATAAATAGCTATTTAATTACCAATGTTCTAAATGCCATGAAAGAAAGTTGTGGGAAGTAAAGAGAATATGTAAGAAGGTATAATTCAGTCTAGGAGCCTAAGGGAAGATACCCTTAAAATAAAAGTAATGTGCAAATTGGAAGCTGAGCATAATTAGAAATTAACCTTGGAACAGGAGGGGGAAATTCACATTCCAGACAGAGGAAACTGCACATGTGAAGACTCTAAAATAGGAAATAAATGAACATGTGTGAAGAACAGAGCAAAGGCCAGGCCAGGAGGGAATTATGTAGTGGTTTCTAACTCTCATTTGTATGAGAATCACCCAGGAAGCTTGCTGAAAATCAAGGTGACCAGGCCTCACATATAAAAATGTTTACTGAGTAGGTCTAGAATAGCAAGGTGGTTACGATGTGATGAGTCAACCAACACACACCAGTAAATTCCGAACTAGAGGGGAAGAGAGTGGTAGGTAAAGAGACAGCAGGTAGGAGCCATGCCATTCACAGGAGGGAGAGGGGAGCCACGTATCAGCCTGGAACTGGGGGCAGCCTCTGAAGGACGTAAAGTGGGGATGAAACGCCATCCAGTTTGCATGAACATGATCACATGGGAGTGGACCTATGAAAGCGGTTCTGTCCGGCTCAGACCATCGGGCATGGGGCTGTGTTGGCTGTTCCGCACATTCTGCAGCCCCACCCTGACAGGTGCGCAAACACACAGCCCCACCCAGCTGCCGAACATTCAATTGAATGGTCTCTGGGAAACTGGACCATGGTATCCGGCAGCCCAAGGGCGCATCCTACGGCCTGCCTCCGGGGTGGGGGGAGGAACCAAGTCAGCTGTCCCGCTCAGCTCTTGGGCGTTGCCTCACGCCCCACACAGACAGGGAGCTTGCACTCTGACCTGAAGAGCCCTGGAGCACAGCCCCCCAGCCATTCCAGTAGCTGAGCTCAGCACAGGGCCCTGCCCTGTTGTCGGACAGCCCGTGGCCCTGCCCAGGCAGGGAGCCCAGTCAGTGACCCTGCCCATTTGTGGAGCACAGCCTGAGTACCCTCCTGACCAAGAAACCAGGGCAGTGATTTTGCTCAGCTGAAGGGCACAGTCACTTTTAACAATGGGTAGGTCACCCACACAGAGAACCGTGGAAAGAATGGATGGGAACAACAATACAGACATACAGACATAATAGACATACAAAGAACATGCTATTCCCCAACAGGAAAATACACATTCTTTTAAAGCACACACAGAATATTTTCTAGGATAGATCATATCTTTGATCACAAAACAAGTCTCAACAAATTGAAGAAAATGGGAATTATATCAACTATCATTTCTTAAAACAGTGGTATGAAACTAGCCATCAGTAACAGTAGGAAAGCTGGGAAATTCACAAACAGGTGGAAATTAAATGGCACGCTCCTGAGTAACCACTGAATCAGAGACGAAACTATAAGTTACAGAAAAAATATATTGAGAGAAAAAGGGAAACACACCATAACACAACTTATCAGATGCAGCCAAAGCAGTTCTAAGAGGAAAGTTGATAGCTATAAATACATTTATTAATGAAAAAAGAAAGGTCTCAGACAATATAACAATGTACATCGAGGAACTGAAAAAAAAAAAATAAAAACAAACTAAGCCCAAAATTAGCAGAAGGAAGGAAATACAGATTCAATCAGAAAAAGAAAATCTGAACGGACCAACAATGAGTACGGACACTCGATCACTAATCTAAAACCTCCAAACAAACAGAGGCCCAGGACTCAATTATCATGTCGTACAAACTTACGCAAGGTTAGAGTGAATTATATCTCAGTAGAGCTGAAAAGTGCTTCAACGAAAACCACTTTGCCTGCCAGGCAGATCAGAGGGACTGAGAAAGAGATTGGACAGTCCCCTGGGAGCTGTTCCACAGACCTAAAGGAGTTGGTAGGCCAGGGTAGCATGTGGAGATGGAAAATCCATGTGAGATAACTCATCACCAGTTCATCTCAAATACTACGTTCTGCTTGTCTTGTCGCTAACAGTTGCACCAGTCAAAACAGAGCTGATGGCAAACATGAAAATTCCACGTGGTCGGTGTGCTCTCAGATCTCTGGGTTTTACCAGGGCACTTCTGTCAGAATGGGGTACAGCTAACTAAACATCTTCCAAATGCTTCCCCCCTTCTCTATACTTCAATTTAGAATTTTTAAAAAATGGCTTGGGTATGCTTAAAAACAGTAACTTCTTAAGAAACTTTAATTTCTAAAGAATTTCGAAAGAATATTCTTTCTCCTAGAGAAAGAGCTTGCAAATCCTCTGAACCATTTCACAAAGTAATCCCACTAAAATTTATGTTAAAGCTCCTCTATACAGATATATAAGTACCAGTACTCATAGTCCAGTCCTGGGATTTTTTTTTCCTACTAATGTGTGTTCTCTAAGTACCTCCACCACCCATACCCTCATACCCTCGGCTGGTGACATTGCCTGAGGGCCATCAAAAAACATGAGAAAATGAATTAATGTTATTTCCTGTTCCTATACATACAATGTGCTATGTGAACAGGGCTGGGAAACAATTGTGAAACAGTTCACTCAGTGAATGTATTTCCTTGTTTCTCTGAAGACAACTTGACCTGAATACCTCATGTCCATGACTTCAGCACTACCTGCTTAACTCGTAGTAGACAAGTGCCAAGTTTTGAATTTCCTTTATCCTTTAGACCCCTGCCCCTTGGGGACAAAGGAAGAACTGGAGAGAAGACAGACAGGAACCCTTGGCTGGTTCCTATCTTTCTTCTAATACTTTGAACATTATCACACCTGTGTCTTTATTGGTGTCCTGGCATGGAATTAGAATGTTCTCTCTGTTCTGGTTGCTTCTCCAAATCATCCATTTATTTCTCAGGTCTAGCTCAGATCTAACAACATCTCCACAGCCTTCACTGAGTAGGACATCCCACTACATTCACGCATTCATTACGTCAGTCCATCAGCGGGCGTTTAGGGAGCACCTACTGTATGAATTGGAACACCTAAGTTCTCTCCTTTCGGCATCCAAAAACCTCGTCTACACTACTCATGGGACTCTTAACTTCCACTTGTCTTGTTGAATTGATTAACTTTCCAAATGCCTGAGCCTTATCTTCACATCTAAGTTGGTGGTTTCCTGCTGATGTTTCGTTGGCAAGAGATTTAAGGCAGGAGTGATTTTCTTAAAGCTATTCAATGCAAAGAACCATGTTTTATTACGTTATCTCTTTCTTGTTTTAAGTTGAAACATATATCCCTTTTAAATGCACTCAATGGTCAAAATAAACAGTTGACAACTCTTTGTCAGGTTTCCAAATTTTCTTAAACTTAGAGGCTGCAAATATGTGAGACTTTAAAACACCGATAAGATAGGTTAAAACTCTCTTCATCCTAAGCATCTCCTATTAGAATACCTCACAGAGGAAGCTCACTAAATATCGTAACTAGTTTAAGCATTTTTCTTTCTGTGAATTGTACTCATTAGAAATCCAATCCCCACTCTCCAGCCTCAGCGTTCCATTCGCTGAGCAAACGCCCCGGAGTGAATCTGAGGTGGAAAACGGGACTGGGCCTTTTCCTCTGTTGGGTTCAACCTGTAGCATGTCTGAGTATTCTAGCTTTAATGATATGCATTACCTATAAAAGGACTCCTAAATGCAATGCAGTTACTTCATCTGCTGCCCAACCAAAAACAGGAAAAGACTCGATCTGTTCCAAAGTGACAGGGAAAATTGGCTGTAGAGGACTGACGGAGAGATGGCGTATCGGTTTCCAACTTGGCACTCCCAAAGGGATTCTCAAGGGCAAGTTTGCCGATACTCAGCTTTTGCCTTACCTGCTGACTCGAGACGTCGTTCCCACTTCAGATGCCACTCGAATTGCAGGGCACTCCACGCCACCCTGGAAAAACTTTCCACCTGTAACATTTGATGTATTTTAGGCCAGGTATTCTCTCTTCATAACCAATTATTCAAAACATCCAAATCACCTGCCATTCTTTTAAAAGCATTTTGACAGATTACAAACAAGTGTAGATGGAACATCACACACACAAAAAAGGAAAGCTTTAAGATAAAGGCCACAAAACACGTGCCCAGAGGAACTGACGACGAGGCAGGGGGAGGTGCAGAGAGCTTGGAGAGGCCAGACCACGTGGGGGTCACTCTGCTCTCGCCTGCTGTTTCTGGGCAGGAACACCAGCCCTGTGTGCCTTTTCTTTCCTAAGAGAAGCTGAAAATTGAGATTTATGTATGAAAGACTCCTAAGAAATTTAAAAATAATAAAGAATTCCCCGAGTCGAGACCACAGGAGCCCAAGAAGTAAGATCCGAAGGTCTGACTTAACCCAGTGAGGATCCCTCAGCCATGCCTGTGTGACCCTGCTTTCCTCACACGTAGGAGGCTTCTTTGAAAAGTAAAAATATAGCCATCTGAACAAATCCAGTGCTTAATTAACATTCTGCAAATTGCATGGTGTGCGCTTTTTCTTCTATGGGCAATTAGGACTTTCTGCTGAGTCAGGGGAAAATGCCATTTATAGTCTACTTGAGAGAAGGTATGTAGTACCGCTCAACACATGAGGACCTTGTAGTGCAATGCCACATCTGCCTGGAGTTCTTCCTCTTGAATAAGAAGAAACACTCCCAGTTACCTGTTTACCTAGGAGTTAAGAAATCAAGTTATTGAAATAGTTCCCCATACCTGGAAGACAACTTGAATTTATTCTCTATGGGATCACAGGACTAGATTACCATCGTACACACCTGTAAACACAATTTGATGGTTGCTCTATGCTAAAAAAGAATTCTGTAGCCTCCAAATCCAGCCTTCCATGTGACTCAGGGAATCCTCATCCCTGGTTGCCTTTCTGACAGTATAGCTGTTGGCAGAGAGTGGCCTGACGCTCCTGGGTGCAGCAGCTGAAGCCACAGCTTAGATGTCGAACCCTTCAATCACTATCCCGTACGTTCCAAGCCCATGTGCTCATTTCTGTCGTCATTCATGGAGCGTGGAAGCCATCAGTGGGGAGTAAGTCCAGGAAGGTAAACTGTGCTTCCTACGACCATGAGGGATGCAGGGCTCAGTGGAGTGGAATTACTTTTCCAGCAAAATCAACCAGAGGGCTTCCCAAATTTTTTAAACCTCAAGTCCTGAGTGATGTTGACATTTCTCATTGGTTTCCAGTTTTACATCTCACATATGCTGAGTAAGAAATATCCAAACCCATCCCAGATATGAAAGGCAAAAGCTGCTTCACAATTTGATGGGCCCCAAATAGCCTGGTACCAGAGATTATAAACCTACCTTTTGTTGTATGTCTTTCTGATGGGCCATGTTTTAAAGCTGCATGTGAAATAGTTCAGTTAAAACTGTTGCTTCTGTAACTATTACCTTGCCTTGTGTAGAATAAATGTGAAAACTAATACAAGCGTAAATATAAGAAACCTCTTACAGATCTGGAGCGAACACTCATCGAGGGACACTTACTGTGTGTCAGTTAAGCTGGGGTGACTCAGTGGACGGCAGCAAATATCTCCCTGTCACTGTTCTGCCTAAATAGCATGGCATAAATGGGCAATTTTTGCTTATAGGAAATACAGGGGGATGAATCGGTATTGACTGACCTCAGGGTTCAAGATTGTTGTTACTCTGTGTTTGTGTCAAGTTCATAGGAAAAGCAAGGCACACACACCTGCCTGGAAACTTCACAGGGAACATTCCCTATCTCTCACAAAGAAATGTGTAATTACTGCTCTATATTTATTCCTATTTTTTAAAAGATTTTCAAATGATTATTGTTGGCTCATATGCAAGAGCTATTTGAATAAATGCTGGCATTTTCATCACACTAGTTCAGAGGTCTATGTTGTATTTTTTTTTTTAAATCTTCAGAGCCATAGGATGCTGGTGGGTTTCAAAGGTACAAAACAATCCACACAGTTAGGTTGCTCAGTGCCAGCCAAAGACATGAAATTACTGAGGTCAACTTTTAAGGGGCCAAACTTCCGTGCCCACTTCAGCAGCACATAGACTGACTGAAGGGGGCTGAATTTTCTTCAACTAATTTGAATTGAGCAAACGGGATTCATTTTCATGTAGGTCTCTTAAAGCATTTTTATTAGACCTATTTAATTTTATGACACTGGCCCACAGACTTTGCTAAAAGTCAGAGAAATCTCCTAGATCTCTCTCTCTCTCTCTCTCTCTCTCTCTCTCTCATTCTCTGTCCCCTCCCTTTGCCCCCTTCTTCTATTCTCTTTGTATTGAAATAGAGGGTCTGATTTATTTTATGACTTGGGATCACATATAATTCTTTATCTCCTAGAATACCCAGGTTGGAAGGGTATTTCTAGATTTGGGATGAGTTTTGAACCTTAAACTCAGTATCAACATCAACACCAATGGAAACGTTGTGTACACCTCTGCATGTTCACCAGTTTTCAAAGTTTATTTCAGAAGCTCCTACTAAGTGCATAGAAAATTTCCAACTCTCCCAATATTAGGCAACAACAACAAATATAAACTATTATTTCTAACTCAGGCATGAAAATATAGGGGTTTTAAATTCATTTCCATGAATTGGAAGAGAAGGTTGTTTTAGTTCTTTCATATTAATGTTGAGCATTTTTGTTCTCTGGTATTAATGAGTCCCGATGGAGGTCTGATGAAATGGTTAATTAGAAAGCCATTTAGAGCACTATAAAGACATATACATTTGTTTCAACTATTTCTATTACTACTAATGATTATAATTAAAACATTCGCCACCATAACCATGGCCTTTCACATACCTCTGTTCTTTGCCTGTCATTATTCTAGAGTCAACATAAACTGTTTAGACATCTACCGTAACTGCGGCCCTAGAAAATAAGTAGATTACCTTGTGTGTGTGGTACTGTCGTGACAGCCACTGGTGGGGAAGGTTAGGGGAGAATGTGCTAGAAGGCAGGGAATTCCAGGAGGAGGAACAGTGGCATCAAAGGTACTAGATTTTGTGAGAGCAAACTAGTTCTGAGGACAATGAAGAGATAGCTTGGCTTTTTCAGGGAGTATTGAGCTATAGCCAAGCTAAGAAATGTGGATTTTTATTTAGTAATTAGTTAGAAATGTCAGGTCTCTTTTGCCTTTTCTATTATCCTAATGATTACTATTTTTGTATCTTTGTCATTTTTTACCTAATTTTGTTTGTTCTCCCCATTGTACTCATCGCATCTCCATGGTTTCCGGCAGTATTATATTTTAAATTTCTTTAAAATGTACCTTAATTTTCTATATGTTTTCTTCAACTCCTGCATTTCTTTTTTGATAAATAACTGCTGTTTTTAATTTCCTCTATTACATAGATTGTCTTATTAGGCCCTCATATCCTTTTTTTGACTTGAGAAGGGAAATTATTTATCTAAATTCTTCTCAAGTATTTTTAGGTAAGAATTTTCATGATACATTTAACTTTGCCGCCATTTGCCAATGTTTATTTCCTCCTTTTTTTTCTTGGTTTCTAAGTTTTACATAAGTTTGAATGCTAGCTAGCCACCTGTTGGAAGTAATGAATGAAAGGGTTAAGGAGAATGTGCTGGAAGGCAGGGAATTCCAGAGCCTCAATGGAAATCTGTGGACTCGCACACTCT